>VXAD01005924.1:1850542-2099988 GCA_013399195.1 Dicrurus megarhynchus | reverse complement strand
GGGGGGGGAGGAGAAGTGTTCTGAGGGTTTAGTCTAACTTTTTTTCCTGCCTTTTAGTTCTGTTAATAAACTTCTTTATTCTTTTAAGGTTTAAGTTTTGTGCCTGCTTTGCTTTTCTCCTGGTTCTTATCTCACAGAAGGAAAATAAGTAAGTAATGGGCTTTTTGAACCAAACCACTACACTAAAATTGGTGTTTCTGCCCGGTTACCCAAACTGAACCCGCTACAAATTGTTATATTTCCCCCTCATCTGTTGTATTCTCAGTACTTGATTCAGGAAGAGGTGTTTTCTTTCAAGCAAATGTCACTTATTTCTACACTTTGTAGCATGGTATTTAAGAATACAAAAATAAGAATCTGAAGAATGTGTGATACGATAATGGATGTCTTTTTATTATGTACCTCACACCATCAGCAAACATACTTTAGTTTAAGGGAGAAAACAAACTGAATATAATTTTATCTTTCTTCTGATGAGTATTCTCCAACCCCCGTCTGATTTTTTTTTTTTTTTTACTTTTTCCTGACTTCAGAAATGGCTTTATTGCTTTAGACACCCCTGTGCAATTTCCAGGCAGTCATTAAATAGCAATAGAATATCAAATTAATCTTAAAATAGCCCTCAAACTGATTTAGGAAGTCAGGAACTGTTTGAGAGACATGCATTAAAATGAAGAGGCCTTGTGTTTTTGTGGAGAAAAGGAGTATTTCAAGAAAGGATATTTTTAGTAAGTTTTTAAACCTACTTTTTCTGAGTTTTTTATCTGTATCCTTCATATGTACAATTTTTGCAAACTCTTTTGTTTTCTGATTATTTGGAGTTATTTCTTCAGCATGGTAAGAGAAAGAATGGTATAAACAGAATTAATTTTGTACTTGGAAGGATAGGATCTTGCCCTGTCAGGTCTACGGTCTGACTGCCTTCGTGGTGCGTGCAGTGGCTTTTCCTTGATTTAAAAGCTCAGCTTCTCACACCACATAGCACAGGCTTCCTAAACATCCGAGCTGCCCAGGTGAGTGAAAAAATAAGCAGTAAGAGTTGAAGTAGCATTTAGGGGAAAGAATTCTTGAGAGCCACAGATGTGACTTGGAAACACCCAGTGTGGTTTTGATTATGTTTTTGAGTTATGGCATTTTATTACAGGACGTCATATGGATGCTCTAAGATCTTTTTTTAAAATTAGCTAGCTTGAGTCATACCAATTGCATCCTCATTTCATAGTAGGTAACTGAAAGTTGGGATCCACTTGTGAAAGCAATGGTTTGTGGCAGGGAAGTGATAGCCTCTCACTGAGAGTGCACTGGTGTTTGATCAGAAACGTCACAGCTCAGAGACAGAGTGCCACTCTCAAACTGCCTTATTTATTGCATGTGGCAATTTTTCCCCAGTTATGTACTTAAGGCTTTCTTCTGCCTGCTTTGGGAAAGAAAGTTTGGTCACTGTTACTGAGCCAGTCTTAGGTCTGTAAAAATCAGCAACAGAAGCAGTGTTGTTTAAACCTTCATGACGTGTCCACTGGTTTCCTCTCACTTCACCTGGTGATGTTCTCATACTGCCATGCTCGTCCCTCCCCAGCACTGCTAGCAGAGTGCTAGACTCTGCACTGCAGCATTTTCCATTTCCACATCCTGGTTTTTTGCATGGGGTATTTTTTTTCCTGCACTTTGATGGCAGTGGTATGATTTGTGTGGTAAATTTTAGTGTTATCTCCTGAATGCAGTGCATTTCATTTATATGAAAATATTTTCGGTGGGATTACCCATCAAGGGTTTAGCTGCTTTGGAGGTGTTGCCTAAACTCTGTGAGAATATTAGATAAACAACCATTAAAAATGCTGCCCATGGCACAAATGACATACGTGGCTGAATGTTTCATTCAATCCTTTTTGGTACAGTTTCAACCACTGCAATGTCTTAGCATTTTCATCAGGTACGCTCCTTGACTGATTACTCCCGTTTGGTGGAGATTTCTCAGTAGTCTAATGAAAATGTAAATGTAGATCATCAGCAGTTTAAACTCGCATAGCTCCCCTGCAGCAAGCAGAGTCAGGCCATTTTCTATCAGCTGAGGAGCAGCCTTGGAATATCAGCAAGTTACAGAGCAGGATGCTTTGTAGTTTCACTGGCATACGAAGTGCATCCATAATGTAATTACTTTCAACTTCAGGTTCCCCAAATGGCATCATCTCAGAAAATGGAGAGAATGCTGATCATTCTTTTAAACCTCAGCTGGTAAGATTTATTGGTGAGGTCTTGCTTTTGAGCAGAATGCAGCTACCTGACTAATTACTGCAACTCTTTATTCATGTATCTGCTCAAGAGGGAAATCAGCAGAAGTTTTGCCTAGCTCCATGATTTCTTATCTCATCCAGTAGCCTGCTGGCAGAACTCGGACTCTTGTCCACTTACTGTCAAGTGGCTTTTCTTCTTTCTTTCTTTGATCTGGTGACTTGAAAAGGAAATCAGTCTTTTAAACTTTCTTAAGAAATAATTTAGAAAGAACAGAATTGCAATGAGAACTTGACCAAAGGGCTGCCTTTTTGGGCTGGAAGTGGATCGCTAATATCTTCAAATCACCGCAGGCAGAAGCTTCTGCACTCTCAGGCAGTGCTGGCTTGCTCAGGAAGCAGAAACAGCAATCCAGCAGGTGGTGTGAGCTCCCTGGTAACTGAGTGTTTTATTCATTCGAATACTCACCTGTTGCCTGTGTCTAATGAAATTTCCCTCTCCGACTGTGTCTGATTCTTAAATGAAACCTAATCTGGCAATCTCTGACACATAAAACGTGCTTTGACTGTAGCAGTAGGCATCACTAAAGTACCCAGCACTGCCTGGTTTAGCCTTAGTTGTGTGTTAAAAAAAGCGCTTCTCTTTGCAGAACTGTTGCGCCTGTTCCTTCCACACTCTGGTAAGGACAGAGGCATGTCTAATACTGAGTTGTTTCAAAAGGTCATCCAGATTTGGTTCTTTTCTGGATACCTTGCAAAGGATCCTTTTGTCTGTCCTTCACAGAACTTGAAAGGTCCTAAGACCATGTTCATTGTCTGTGCTCTAAAAGCAGATGTCACTCTCACCTATTCCTCAAGACCTTCAGTGACGGAAATGCCTATTCTAGCCACTGTTTCTCTTTAAGTTCATTTCATTCTGCTTATCATTATGTCTAACCTTGGGGGTTTCTTGTGCAGTTTCAGCACTTAAATCCTCTGAGCATGAAGAACAGACTGTTTCCTCCTCTTTTGAAGTAGCTGCTGCTTGTAAATTTTTATCAGTCTTTTCAAGACAGTAATCCCAGTTTGTTCAGTCTTTCCTCTTAAGTCATGTTTTCCAAAGCTGAGATCAATCTTCACTATTCTGCCTGTGAGCTTGCTTCAGGTGGTCATTCCTGTTTTGAAATGCAATACACCAAGCTGAGCAGGTGCTCCAGTACCATTTTGAATTTGAGTGGAAAGGATTTACTTTGTTCATCTCATAAGCTCTACCTCTCCTCATACACTGCTGTGAAATTATTTTAGTCTTCCCAACAATATGATGAAACAGTTGTCATGTGTGCATTTTGGATCTACAGATTGTCTTCCCTGTAGCCATGTGATTCCTCACTTGCAGGGATGTACCTAATTATTTCTGCAGGCGTATAGAACATTATATTGCTCACAAGCAGCAAATGCAATTCGGCCTATTCTCCAGTTTGCT
This sequence comes from Dicrurus megarhynchus, assembly GCA_013399195.1. NCBI lineage: Eukaryota > Metazoa > Chordata > Aves > Passeriformes > Dicruridae > Dicrurus > Dicrurus megarhynchus. Next base: position 2,096,298 of record VXAD01005924.1, on the reverse strand, counting down.
GAGGAATTCTGAAGTCCTGCTTTCCAATATACTTAAAGTCCCTCACAGCTGAGTGCTATTTAACAAACTTTTTTTGCCATCCTTCAGTTCATTAAGACAAATATTCAGTAATGCCACACTTAGGACTTCCCTGTGGAATATCATTGAATGCATGCATCTCTCTACTTATGATGAGTCGAGTATGTTTTCTTAATAGCCTTTTCCAAATGTTTCTAGAGCATCCTCATATTTCCACCTTGTTTTAGAAAATTTCACATGAAATCAAAGTCAAAACTACTTAATAAAGCAATATGACAGCTACTGTTTTTGTCTATTCCCCAAAGGCCATTATCTTGTCATAGAAGGAAATTAGATTGGTTTGATGGGTCTTCTTCCTGACAAATTCATGCTGTCTGATACTTATTTTCTTGGGTTCTTTTTTAGGAATTTACAAGTAGTTTGATTATTTATTCTGTTACAGTTCAGGGAATTTAAGCTAAGCTGTTCAATTTACAGGTCTGTGGCTCCTCCTTTTAATTGTTTGCCATTTTTCAGTCTTCTGGTAACTCAGTGTATCCCAGAGGACCTCCCAGATAAATGCCAGCAGCTCATCCAGCAGCTCTTCAAGAAAAGCCAGACCAAACTGAAAATGTCTGATTTACCAAGGTATTCTTTAATCCTTTTATTTCCTGAATCAAGACTGACATCTCACCATCTATTGCTGGTACTAAGTATGAGAGCTAATTGATGTTTAATAAATGATGATGCAAAAAAAGGCATTCCAGTTTCAGCTTTGTGACATTGCTAAACAAGGTCCCAGTTTCACTGAGTAGCAGACAGACACTTTTGTTGGCTTTCTTCTTATATTAAAATACTTATTGACACTTTCTTGTTATTCCTGATGCTTTGCTAATTGCATCTATGGCCTTGTCTTGCCTGACTTTGAAAAGTATCAGCTCATACTGTACTTTTTACCTGTCCTTGAGAGACTGACCTGGTGCTTTTAAGACATCTGAATTTAAGGTACAGGATGTGCTCAATGTGTGGTCAAATCTGTTCTCTAGCTATGTATGCTATCTTACCTCCTCCCAGAGGATGATTTGTATTTCTGCCATTACTATGTTTTCTCTGAGGACATGTCACTCTGTACTACCCTTTTCCTCTACACCAGCATTCCTAGAGAGCTGTAGTCATGCCTCCCTGTGTGCTGGAACTGGCCTTCCTGAATGTCATTGATTTTTAATTTGCTGTTCCCATCTTCCTAAACCAAAGATTGTGAACTCTCTTGTAGTCCCTTATGGCTTTGTCTGAGTAAAGTAGAAAACACAAAGGTGCACACATCCCCTTTTAAGCCAGACTGTTAATATTTTGGAGATACGCTGGTTGTCTGTGGCTTTCCTCAGCCTACCTTCATCCTTAGTAGGTTCAAGGGTAAAAATCACTGGTTTGAACATTAAGGTCAGAACCTAAAACCCCAGCAAGGGCCCGTTCATTCAGAGCAGTCAGTGACACCAACGTGTCTGAAACTGTGAAAACCACTGGGATTACATCCCTAGGAGTGCTGTGCGTACCACAGAGTGACTACTGTGAATATTGGCTACTTTCCTCTCCACTGACATCAAGCCATTTTTTAAATAAAAGTAAAAATCATTAGTTGTCACTTCAATCTTTTATCATTTAGAGAAGTTAACTTAAATTGTCTGTATCCAAAAACAGCAAAAGGTTGCTTTGAAATTTTGGGAAATGTGTAACTTAAATAACTTAAAAATAGGCTTTGAAATTTCATTTTCTCTTTTGGCAATGTTGGTTGCCATGGAGTTCAAGTAATAGGTTGTGATGTTTAACACTGAATTAATTACTACTTCTCACTCACAGAGAACATCTAATTATACATATTCATGAGGAACGGTGTTTGGCATTCCTGAGAGAGAAAATATCTTTTTTAATATTGTATATACATACTTTTGTAACCAGATGGGATCTAGTAAAAGCATACTCTTATAGCTCTTTTTACCAGGGTTTTTCATGGTTTCCTGGTTTACCAAAAATTTGCAGTTTTAAATATTGTCTTAAAATAATTTCCTTGTAATATGAATATTTATATTCAATGAGTACAGGGATTTACTTTTAAAGTACCAAAAAGTTTAAATGCACATATAGATTGAATGAATACATAAGAGACCATGCACTTTTTTTTCAATGCTGAACCTGTTTTCTCCTTAGCATATGTAGTTGCATTTATCTTCAAAGAAAAGTCATGTGAATGGCAAATGCAAGTGGAGGGAATGATGAGAATCCTTGCTGTCTTTATTTCAGCTGATTTAGCCTTTTCAAGTTCTCCAGAGAAAATAATCTGATGCTTAGAGGTAGATTTGTTGCTTTTAGATAGTAAGTCACATTTTAGGATGGATGCTAGTGTCTTTGGCTTTGGTGGGCTGAACTGAAAATCATCCTAGACAAATTAAATTGATTATCTGCTTCTGCCTGATAAACATCTGTAAAAGGCTTTTGTGAAAGCTGAACAAATAACATCAATTAAGTATCACTGTTGTTAACAGAACAGAAAGACTGAGGTGTTAAATCACCAGTGTTCTCTTAGCCATCTCTAGTGTATTCTGGTTTTTAAGAGTGATCATCTGAGCTGTGTTGTTTTTAATGCAAAAACTATGAAAGTGGAGGTTGCATGAATAACAGTCTTTTTCTTTCTGTAAAGCCTCAGTCTTTTGCATTCTGTCCATTGGTCTAGTTGAAATTAATGAGATCTGTGCTGTATTTTTTTATACCTCTAGTGGCAATAGCATGCTTACGGTAGGGTTTTTTGAAGACCAAGTACCTTTACTTTTCCACTTATAAAACAGAAAGTCAGGTGGCTACATTATCAAATGTTAAGGTAATAATTGACTATATATGAACTTCAACAGGTGCAAGGAAAAGTAATGTGGTGTTAGTGGTTTTACTTGCTTTGCACAGTTAAGGTAATTCTGAGTTGATTTTACTTGTGCAGGGAAGGATTGGGTACCACTGAAGTGTTTTAATATACCAAAGCTTGTTTACTTTTCCATTTTTCTGGCAGGCAAAAAACGTTGACAATAATGTGGGTTAAAATGTCAAGAATGAAATAGTGATACATGAAAAATTTTGAAGGGTGCTTACATTTACATGAAAATGTCTCCAAGAATTATTTCAAGAGGAAAGAAATTAATAAATGTGCAATAAATGAGACAATTAGTACCTTTAAAGTAACTACAATATTTACGTGTTTGAAACAGCAACTGTCAACATTTAGCAACCAACTGTCAACATTTAGCAATCAACTATTTTATTTTTCCCCATAGCTTCCCATNGAACTGAGTTTGCTAATCTTATTCTATTGTCTGCATAAAATGCTCTCTGCTTTTATATTGGAATTTCTGGTCCCTTGTGTCATCACTGCATGTGACAGTAGTTGGACTTTCAGCTGGCCCGGAGTCTGGATTTGATTGCTTCCTCGTAAATCTGACATTCAAAATAATTTTCCTTCAGAACTGTTGCACCTTCAGCAGCTTTCAGTGGCAAAAATGAGCACCATGTTATACTTTCTTCAGTCTTTTTCACACAAACTAATTTTCTGTCTCGTCTTTGCGTGACAAAGATGAGGCAGAGTCAGAATAATGAGACAAAAACAATGGTTACAACAGAGTGCTCCATTATGAAGGTTCAGAGCATGTTTCATCCTCTTGTTGCAAGGAGTGTAGGACTGGGGAGTTGAAAATTCTATACTTCAGTGTAAGATATTGAAGCTAAGTGTAATGAGGGACTAGTGCAGTTTTACTGATAACTCATGAACTCCTGAGAAATACAATATTCTGTTTTGTTCAGGCAAAGAAGCTATATCCATCCTCCAGAAATTGAGGGAAGACTCTCCAAGCCCCTACTAATCTGTCTGTGTATCCAAACCACAACTTTTATACTGCTTTGTGACCACTAAGCAGCACCATCATCTCCAAAGATGGCTTGGACTGGCACAGTATGTGGTTAAAATAATAACTATAGAACTGGGTTTTAATTCTGCCAGTTTTAGGATTTCTCATCACTTGCCATTGCCATCCTTCTTGTCTTGCACTGAATGCATTGCACTGTCTGTCACTATTGCAGTTTTAAGGCTGTACATCTTTGGTACCTGATGTTCTGGAAAAAGTAAATCTGTCAGTTGTACATTTTTGATCTGGCCATGGTTCCATGAAAAAAAATGTATGCCAAGCTTGCTCTCATGAGTCACACTAGGAATTGTAACACAGGAGGCATTTTCCTTCTTTCAGATTCGAAAACTCAGTTCTCTCTGTGTTGGCACTCTAGGAAAAAAGCTGTGTTTCAGCTCCTCTTCCCTCTTGGGCTCGTGATATGTACATGCTTCCATGGATTTCCCAGGTGTTCTGCCCTTTCTGTGTTTCAGTGTTGTTTTCTGGCATTAAGTTTAAAGCAAAGCCCATTTTTTACCTTTTCTTCCAGCCATTCTGAGGAGCTCTGTCCACCCTCTCGCTGCTCCCGCACACACAGTTTTTGTGTCCTGGCTCCTACTGTTCAAACTAGTATGGTTCTAAAAAGAAGCTTAACATCTCCTCAGACTTAACAGCTATTGTGCCACAGCTTTAACAATTTTTTTCTCAATCGCTGGTCCACCATGGTCCAAGCCACTGAAATGAATTTGAATGAAAATGGAGTGATTTAAATGGGAGGGTGAGTTGGAAATGTAGGAAGAGAGTTGCCAGCAGTTCAAGTGATTACATACTGCATCCATAACGATGCCTTGGACAGCTCTAATTTTTTGTCAGCAAGGGAGCTGACGTTGAAGGTGTGATGTTGGCAGTAGCTGTGTGTGGAACTGCTCCAGGAGTTGGGGGATATGGTTTCCTATGGGAGGACATAACATCCTTCCTCTCTCATAGGGAGTTGCAGGAGCTGCCTCCCTTTGGGTAGATTTCAAGGCGATTCTGGCTTTGATAATAATTGGCAACAAAATTTGTGCTTTAGCTGCTCAGCTTAATCTGTGTTATTCTTTTGTCTCTATAGATTTAGATTCATCTGCATATTGTTACAAATTTTTCATATTTTAAGGTGTGCCTTTATCAAGCTCCTTTCAATGACTGAGATGAATATACAGTGTAAAACTACCCTGATCTTATTAATATTTTAAAGTAATGTCAGATTTCAAATTAAATGTCATTTGGCTGTATTAAAAAGAATGGAATCCTGCCAACCTGGAAGTTGTCATTAGTCTCCAAAATGCTTTTAGGAAGACAAATATATGTTAGAAAATAAAAAGTGTAATTAGAAGGGAGCTCTGAAGAAGAGAGTTGTATTTAATATTTAAACCAATAAGTAGTATAGTAATAACATTTTCTGCCAAGGACATACTTTTACTGCATAGTAATGCAATTAAATTTACATCACAGTCTACTAATCTCCTTCCAGTTCTGTACCCTTAAAGGCAAGAGCAAATCCTGCTGATTAATGCTTGTAAAGGGAAATCTTTGTGTGAAAAGTATTGCAGCAGGGCAAAGTTATGCAACAATGGTGGGTTGTGTTTACCCTGTGCAATTTTTCTTTTTGCTTGCTTTTCTCTCCCATCCTAGTGTTAAGTCAACTGGAAGTCTTACTACTAATTTAAAAAGACACTGCAGATAATAAACACTCTTTCCCTTAAGGGGATCACTTAGGTTTGTATGGGGTTTTTACTGTGCAGTGCAATGCCCCAGGCATCATATAAATTTTGGCACAAGAGCACAGTTTTTGGGATAACACAGCCTGTGCATCTGCCTGGAATTAGGCTTAGAATGAGAGTCTTGTTTCAGAGAAGCTTTTTGCTTCTCTCAAAGGGAATGCGGTATGAGTCACATTAAAAAGTTATAATTCAGATTGACATTTTCCTCAGATGGGATTTGCCATGAGCCTTGGACCCAGGAAATCCGAGGCTCCTTTGGAGCTCTGAGCTTGGGTGATAGGCCTCCACTTGGAGACCTTCAGCTCCAAAGTACTGTGGCTGGCAGTATGCTTAGTTTTTAAGGTAATTTCAGGATAGAACTTTTTTAGTTAGCATTGGGTTTTAGTGATGTTCCAAGTGAAATTAATATGGCAATCTCCAGTGCCAAAACACCATGCTGGACCTTTCCTCACTCTGGATTGTACTGTGAAATTCAGAGACATCCCCACTTTAACCACCCTCAGGGCCTTTCAGCCTTTTGTGAATTGCTTGCCTACTGTTTTCACTGTTACAAAATAAATATTGCTGTAATCAGCCATTTTTTAAGAGAAACTTTTTTGCCATTTTTGAATTCTCCAAAGGTCTCCTGATTCTCTTTAGCTCCACTTACCACAAGTGTGATAGTATCTACTCACCAGTTTGTTGCATTCGTAAAGCATTTCTTTTTGTAAGAGCCATACCAGATAGACCTAATTGTTACCTCGGAGGAAGTACAGTTCTGGGAGTGGCCCTCCAGTGGGGTTTGGCTTCTCCTCTCATTTTGCTGCTAGCCAACTGTCAGAGCTGGGATAATTTGCTCCTTTTTCCTGTCTTCTGGTACATAGCTTCCATTTCTGTTCAACTAGCCTATAATATGGAGACAAACAGGTTTAAAACAGATTGGATTAAGAAGCGATGTAGCCACCCAAGTCAATGAGCCCCACTGCATCAGAACAACAATACAGATTTCAGATCTGAGCTACTGTACCCATACACATCTCAGATTGGGTATCCAGTACGTTGGAGGGCAGAGTGTTGGGGCTGTGTACTGCCCTCATTTTCCAGTGTAAATGAGACTCATTTTTCAATCCTACTCTCCCTGACAGCTTTCCTGGCTTAGCAGCAATAGCTTTAATCTGCAGGGGTGGCGAGGACTTCAGCATGCACAAGCAACTCAGACCTGATCTTGGATCTTCTCCATGGTGCTGATTGTGGCTGCAGGTAGAGCTTGCTCCATTGTGGTCAGATCTGTGGTCTCATCCTCTCGGAGAGAGAGCTGACCCTCACCCACCTGCCTCGGCTTGCAGAGCTCTGTGGCCTGAAAGGGAGGGGAAAAGAAACTGGTAGGATCCTATGACGTGGAAGTTTGTAGAAACCAGTCCCTTGGCTCAGGCTACTCTTCTCCACACCTTCTCTGACCCTTTGGGCACTTGGAAACTCTTTACTGGTGTTGAACCTTACATGATCATTGCAGGCTTGAACGCTTGGTCCTGGAGCCAATGTGTTATAGAAGGACTCCTGACCAGGACCTGGCACAGAGTTCTTTTGATCAAAGTAATCTTTGAAAGCTGAAGATGAGAGGTTTGGCTCTTGAGGTATGCTGTGTTTGCTCATGTAGGGGCTGTGAATCCTTCCCCATCCTGTGGATATGTTGTCTTAAAACAAAGTCACAACCATTTTGGCTTGCCTGCTCTTGAAATCACCAGTGGTCTGTGGCATGCTACCATTCAGGCAACATTCACTAAATGTGCTAATACAGTATTTAAATTATTGAGCACTAAAATGTGCCAGGTCAGAGAGCCTCTGTGACATGAGACAGAAGCTACTCTGAACTGGCTTTATTAGATTTTAATGGAACAGCAGGTGCCACACAGAATAATGCATATGGTCCATTTGCTTAGAAATGTCCAGTTTTAATGTGGCAAGGCTACAATTTCTGCAGCTTCACCTCCCTGCCAGTTTTTGCCTTCAAATCTGAGAATACGCTATCACCATCTCTTTGAGTCTCAGGTCATCCAGCAGGTATTCAGTGCCACTGACAGCTCTAGGAAAAGATGAAATAAATATTTCATCTTCAATTTATTAAAAAGTAATGTAGTTTGTAACAGGCTTCTGGAAGGGGCTCAGCCGTGCTTAAATCAAATCTGTGATTCCAAATAAGACTTTTTTGATTGGTTTGATTTGGCTTTCGAGAGGAGAGGAGCTCAGAAAAAACTGTGAGCACCTGTTCTGCACATCTGGCCAAAACTCACACTCCAGAAATATTTCAGAGGTTTTTCTTTGGGATCAGAGATCTCTTTCAGGGTACACATTTTTTGATACATCTCTGCTCTTGCTATCTGTAATGTTTGATTTATGGAATCTCTGCAAGGACAGTTTTACGAGGTTCTTAGATTAGAGGTTGTTTGAAGGAAAAAAGCATGTAAAGAGCTATAAAATTATGAAACTGATTTAACTTCTATCTGAATGAAGATACCTCATGTTTATAAAGTGCATATTTTTAACTATTTAACTCATTGCTATTAATATTAATAAAGATGGAGTGTTTTGTAGCTACTGCTTCTGTAAGCTGCCTCTAAGTAACATATATGCCTAATTGTATTCATTTAGAAGAAAAATCTATTTCAGCTAATCAGCTATATTCAGTAAAATGCTATAATATGCACTCACTTTTAACTGATGTTTTTTAAGCCCCACTGATTTCATTTGCATGTCACTATTATTTTGTTTGGACTTATGTATATTATTACCAGGACTTAACCATATTATTGAGCATGCGTCCAACTGCATTGCTGAGTAAAGTCACTAAAAGGCAAATCAGAAGTCTGGTTTAACTGAGGCTTAAGAAGAATCTGATTTATATTTGTATGGGATTTCAGAGTGGTTTCTTTCTTGATTTCAGGCTACCTTCTTAACAAAATCTAAGCAACTGAAAGCTGCAGTTACTTGCTCATTTTTACATCATCTGTGATTCAAGTGTTTGAAGGCTAATGGGAAGTGCGTGCTGTGAAAGCCTAGCAGATAGGTTACACAGCATAAATCTAGCAAATGAGTTTGTTTTAAGAAAACTGGAAAACTAAAATGATAAGGGAATGAATGCACATGAAATCCTTCAGGTAATATCTTCCCAGGCTACCTCAGAGACAATTATTACTAAAGCAAACCAAATAAGATCAATTTAAAATCAAAATGTGACTTGGCTGAACATTTTATAGTTTGATTTCATTTGTACTCGGTGCTTTGAGAGAGAAGAAGCTCAATTGTGTCTTCCTGTATAAGGCACTAATCCAGATTTTCATTATGTAGATTGAATGGGGCTGATTTTTTTCTTTTTGTTCATGTGGATTATTTTTTCCAGCATTGACCAGAATTTCTTCATGATTTATCAGATACATCTATTCCTCTTTTTTTGCTAAATCCAAGTGAAATGCTGAGCTTTGTCTAATCACTCCTGTGGAGCCCATGCTTTACAATTAAGACAGCAGAGCTTCAGGAGCACAGCCCCTTAGCAGAGATGCAAAGCAGCCCTGCCTAAGGTGTTTTTCTGCTGGAGCACGTACACTTTCTCTTCCTGCGTACCAAGATGACAACAGTACTTTCTTGAATACACCTGGAAGGGCTTTTTGGTGTTCAAAGCAGTGTAGTCTTTTCACCATGGAGTTTGCAATCACATTCCTGAGAACACAGACTGAACTAAAGAATAATTCCTTTTAGAATTAAATAGTGCTTTTCCCCTTAACTTCTTTCATAAATAATTTAGGTATGTATTTAAGCCTCCTGGGTATCAGTTGGGCTTGACTATATGTTGTACAGAATCAAGACAGACTTAAGGGTGTTCTTGAGACTGAACTTGCTTGAATGAAGTCCTTGCATGCTGCAATCCTGTACCATTTTATTCATCAGATTATATACTGTGGTGTGTGCTTAAGTGGGTTTTCTAGTATATTTGCAGTCTATATCAGTAAATTAAACTGCAGTTTAATTTTTGTGGAAGGAAGTTTGTACAATAAGCATAACAGACTTTGCTCATATAGAAACACAGAGATCTGGCTCACAGAAACTGAAGAATGCAATTTATGGGATCAGCTAGTGTAGGTGTTCCGAGTATCCTTGCCATTACACTAAAATTTCTATGAGTAGAGCATGTAAGTAGGAAAGCAGGCAATTTAGAAATGTTCTCATGTTAAACTAGATTATTTACAGAAGAAAGTGTAACTGTTTTGCATTTCTCTTCATGACTGACACTATCCTGAAGGTTTTCAGCAAGTCTCTCAGTTAGGTGGGAAGTGTCTCTTAGGTGCATGCTTTTGCTGTGCCAACCTTTTTTGGTGAGAAGTGGGACTCTGCCTTTTTAAAATTACATTGTGCAGGTACAGAGGAACTTGATGGAGAAGAGTGTGTGAAGAGAGAATTGTGTGTAGGTTTGTATCTCAGCCAAGTGAGAAATGACTTGAACAGAAGAGGCTGCAAAGCCTTGTTTTGTTTTCTATTATGTTTCTTTTAAATTTTTTATCTTCTTTTTATTCTCCTGAGAGAGACCTAAGAAGTACAAATTGTGAGAATTTGTTTGACTGTGGCGAGCATTTTTTCTTACCTTTTCCACTGTTTTACATGAACCAATTCCCTTTGGCAGTCGCACTTACTTTCAGCCCAACATCAAGTACACGTTGAAACAGTTGATCTAGGACTTCCTAGATTTCAGAGGCATAGGTGAACAGAGTGTGAAATCTCCGTAAGTGTGCACACACAATTAATTTATGTACATGCACAAGTCTGTGGAGAATTCCCAGTTAATTGCCAAGTGCGTAAGTTTTAAATGGCCACCTGTATATGCACTTTATGCTCATGAAGCAGCTGTATACACAATAAAAAAAAAACAAAAAACCAAAAACCACCAAAAATGAAGAAAAAAATACAAGGCAGGTATTTTATTTAGGCAGGTCATTTATTTTTGTGCAGTGGGATTTTGCAATAGGGAATGGCGAAAAGCACCTTCTGAATTTTATATCCCCGGCTCCCTGTCCCTCCTCCTTCAATTGCTTCCTCGAATTCACATTCTATAAATATACTGTTCATGAATTGTGTATTTCATGGCCTCGGATTAAGTAGTGGGTTGTTATGGTTTTTTAAATTTGTCTATTCATGTGTGATTTTGGCTGGCATTGTGCCGTTTCACAGCTAGTTTGCCTGCAGTGGATGCCATATGATGATGGATTTAGCCACCTGTGTAGCGCTGCAAGTGATACTGCTGTAACATATGTTTGCTCTTCACCCCCAGCGAAACCATTTCAAGGCAATGCAATGTCAGTAGGGAACAAACACAGGCCAGATCCATGTAACCAGTGTTTTTCCTGAGTAGCTCTACCATCAAACATCTTCCGGGGGGTACAGCTGATGTTGCCTCTTGGCTGGCAAAGCCTATGCAAACTCAGAAAAGATCCAGAATAACTTACTGGCAAAGAAGAATTCTGTTGGTAGAACTTTATTTGGTAGGACTTGGGATACATCTGTGTTACTTGGAGGTCACACTTGATAGGACTAAATCAGCACAAGGTCAGGACAAAGACCCATCAACAAAAGATCAAGGGAGGAAGGTCTGAGACAAAAATCAAAACTTCCAGAAAGGTTTATTTTTTTCCCAGAAGGGTTTGAGCAGCTCTGTAAGTATGTGTCTCAGTCTATGTACACCAACATCCTTGTTCCCCAAACAAAATAAACAGCTATGTAGGAATCTAGATCAAGCTGGGAACAGCCACTATCAGCATTCTGAGATTGCACTCTGTTGACAGCATTGTATGTGCTCCTCCTGTGGCAAGAAGAAGCAGCGTGCATGGGCAGACAGTGATAAACCAAGGAGGGAGATGGCTCACAGTAACTGAGATTGCTTGCAATCATGCATTTATGTGGGACTAAAGATAATAAGGTCCAAGTATGTCTCAAGGCAGTAGATGTGCAAGAGGTGTGTGTATGGGATGGGTCTGTGAGACAAGGGGACCCATTGTCTGACAAGGGGTGTCAGTGGCTAATACCATCATAGAGACACTGGAACAGATTTTCAAAGCCAGGAGAAGATTGGACAGCTCAGCACCATTTGGTGCCCTGATTTCTTAAGTGACCTGGTCCCACCACACTATTACTGCAGGGGACTGGGAATAGTGTTCTGCAGTTTTAGGAAAAGGCTCAAGCAGTTGGAAATACCTGCCACGAAACTGAGGCCAAGTACATTCAATCTTACATAATCTCATGGACACTGCTCCTGGAACCAGGTCACACAGGTAGAAGTGAAAGGTCACACCTGGCTGTAAATGTGTTTGAACCTAAGCCAGGAACTACTTTATCCGCCAAGCCCATGGCACCTCTCCTCCCTGAGAGAAACATGCACGTTATCCTGCCAGTAAAGTATTCACTCTGAGAGGAAGAGACCTGTAGGCCACAGTTATTCCTGGTGACTCCACTGAAGCCTTTTGAGTAAGAGGCTCTGTTCACTTGTAAATGCAGTGACATTTTGAGCTTTTGTACAGCCAAGGGAAGCTCCCTGGGAGGCTTATGGCTGAATGATTTCTTCCTAGAGAGCAGTAAATGAGGTTAAATCAATTTCATCCTGCAATGGCAGGTGAATGGAAGGAGAAGGAATAACATTTCTCCCTTTAGCTCTTAGAGAAAAACAGTTTTATTTACAAAACCTTTTAATTATATTTCCCACTTTAGTTTTTCTCAGTCATTCACATTTCCAGAACTGGGAAATCTTTTGTCTTGAAATCTTTCCTCTTGAAATCTGTAGTAATAAATGTAATGCCGCCTTACATAGAACCTAAATACCAAGAACATTTCTTTCTCATTAAACCCCTATTACTGTTATGGAAAAATCAGTAATCAGTACTTAGAAGTTTCGTAACATGCTGATATTTAATATCTTTTATAACAGTCACATACGTGAGATATATTTGACAGCTGGTGAAAACACTGTGGGAGTCAGGTAGTACCTTTGCTAGATTGGAAGAGTGAGGAAAAATACCTCTCTTCCTCTCCCTGACACCCTGCCTTTGAATCCTTGACACTGAAAAGGTTTATATGTATTTTGTTTTACCTTGCTGTCCTCTGCATTTGGATGTGATGGGGTGGGAGGAGAGGAGAATGCTGTGTAGCTCAAGTCTCACTTCAGACATGGTTATGCCCACATGGGTGGTCATAGTGAACCTGTGATTTCTGTGTATTTTTCCTCTCTCAGAGTGGGATGAGTAAGAGGTGCATAGCGATGAGAGATGAATAATGGCATGGAAAACAGTAAGTGAAAGGTTCTGAGCACCCTGACAATGCTTGGCTTTGCCCCGCCTCTGTGTTTTGGTTGCTTTTTAATTGTTGTTTAAGCAGATGAAGAATGAATTTGAAAATTCCTGGAAATGTTTCATGGTGGGATGGTAGTGCACTTGAACTTTGAAGAGCAGTATCTGGAGCCCCGTTGGCATCTCATGTCCATTTATCACTGAAATGCAAATGTGTTGGCTGGTAACCTGCACTGTGTAAGGGCCCTGCAGTGAGGTTTGTCCCTGTAAGAAAGAATGTAGATTTGAATAGAAATGTTAAAGAAGAGAAAAAAAATTATTAAGCATGGTTTGGTTCAGGGTTACTAGAAGCTTCCTTCTCTGATTGAAATGCTCAAGTCCTTTGTAAATATGACTAAAGTATCTATTTCTAGAAGCATTTTTGTATATAATATATGGAGATAAATTTTTTAAGATGTATAAAAAAAACCCCACCTTTCAGTTATCATTTGAAAAGTACAGACTAGAAAATGTCAGTCACTTTCACTAGCTCCCTAGTCCAATAACCATGTAAACCTGAGTTAAACTGAGGCTGTCCTCATTTTTCTTAAAAGAATCTTGTTTTCCATATTCCGTTTTCTTAAAGCTTCCTGAGAAATTCAGGGATTTTATTTGTATTTCTCCTTATTTACCAAGAACAGTGCAAAGGAAAAAAATTCTTAGAGGAATAGTATTTGAGGTCATGTAATGCCATGATGATTTTTTGCCTTTTCTTTTAAACCCCTTTTGTGCCTTTTTGCAGCTTCTGTATCTCTTAGTGCTTTTTGCCTACATTCTTGGACATGTTTGTTAAGCTGGTAGACTAAACATTTTAGAGGTTTCATAGTTAGGGATCAACATGCCCCAGACCCCAAGGTCCTCTCCAGAACACATTTTGTAAACTAAGATAGAACCATCCAGGGGAAGGTTCCTTGGGGAGGGGGGCTCATTCTAGCCTCTCATTGGGGAATTTATGATAGATATGCTAATTAGTAAAACCTATGTCATACCAGATCTTTTTGGGGGGGAATAGCATTTTGCAGTGTACACTGAGGTGCATTCGACCTGGACGTAGTGCACCTAAGGATCCTTAAAATAAATACCAAGGTAAAATCCCTTTTTCCCTTCTAACCGTGTTTGACTCTTGATTTTAAGACTGGGAAAAGGCATCAGTGAGGAAGGGAAAATATGGAAATCTCTACAAGTTCTAATGATTCTTCCTTATTATTTCACAATGTCCTTATGTATGTCTTAGGCTTCTGGAGGCAAAATTCTGAGCATGATGGCTCCATTGCAGAGGAATCAGAAGCTCACAGAAGCTACACCACAGATTACCTGGAGTATAGCTTATCCATAAGTGTTTTATAACCCTAGAGCAATTCTGGCTTTTGTTTTAATTACTCCATCCAAAATTAAATGCCCCATTTAATACAGGTGCTGTCCCTTGATGCCCATGATGCTCATGGTGTACACATCTGTATTTAAATTCAGTTCTTTTCCTACTTATGATACACATCAGAGTAAATCGTTGTGGCTAAATAATTTCTGCAAATATATTTTTATCATCTTCCTTGAAAAATAATGAAAACAATAAGCAATATTTTATAATTTGTTGACATGGACTTTATTATTGTATGCTTAATATGTGCACGATGGGCTTGTTTTCCTCTTATCCCTGTGAGACAAGACATTACTCTTAAACCAGAAAAGAACCTAAACACAGGATTGAATAGAGAGGTCCCTGTTCTTGCAATGTCAACACAGAGACAGACATTTAAAAAGTAAAACAAACTGAATGGTCTTGGGTTTATTGCAAGTGGGCTAGACATCCACTAAACACTGTGGAGGTTGGTTTATGCTTTACTACCACTTCTTTCGGACAGTCATCATCTGCTCTTGAACATTTTATGGAGAAGTGATGTGGTTTTGTTTCAGCATCTTACAATGCTACTCTTCCTCCCTCTCCTATAAATCCTTCCTATTATATGGACACTTCCTGAAGTACATGAGTATCAAAGCAATAGGATGCTCCAACCATAAAGAAAAAATGGGAAGAAAATTTCAGTGTTTAGATGTGATGTTAGTAAACAGTGTGTATAATTAGCAAGTGTTATATTGGATAGCTAATATCACTTCTGTTAGCAGTTGTTCAGGAAAACAGATTTCAGAGCAGATTAACACTCAGGAAAGCAGATTTCAGAGCACATTCTACATATGTGGAAATCTAGAGACACATCTAGATACGCTTCTGTGTGCATATGGATTTACAGCAGCTCTTCTGCCTTCCCTGACTTCTCTTTGCTGTTACTTCCTTGAGAGAAGTAAAGCCTGTGGTGTGTGCTCAGCATAGGTCTGCAGCTTAGAACTGTGGGGTGAACAGCCTTCCTCCCTAATGTCAGTGCACACCATTTTGGCTCTGGGCTACCCAAAGCCCCCTGAACCAGTCAGGATATGATAGAACTTGCTTGGATTCTGCTTTCCTTTTTCCAAAGAGAGTTACCTATGGTGGGATGCCACAGCTTTATGCCAATAACAGCTCCTACAAAAAGTGACCAGTGTCTGACCAAAGATAGGCCTAGTTCAACTGCTTGTCTCGTACAGTGGCCAGTAATGGCCTGTACTGGAGACAGGGCAAATATTTACTAATCCTTTTTTTGTATGGCTTCTCAGCATCTGTTCCTTAGAAACTTGTAGGCCCCCTAAAGGTCTGGATTTCTTGATGAGAACTGGCTTTCAGCTACCAGCCTCTTCAGGTAGAGGAGCCCAGGCCTTTGTGGCCTCCATCACAGGCTGGCCAAGAATCCAGTTCTCTGTTTCACATGAAACTCTTCCATTAGTTGTGTGTGGTTGAGTTTTGGGGGAGCAGGTGGGGATAGTAGTATATGCACACAGTTTGGAAGTGGCATGAATTAAAAATGTGTTAAGTTGTAAATAGAGGTGTTGACAATACGTTTGGCAATAACAGATGTACTTGACAGAAGGTGTGGGTAGCTGTTTAGTGATCAGGAGGAGAGCATTCAGCCCCCCAGCTCTTCAGGAGTTTTATGAAATACTGTCAAAACTGGTCCAGGTTTGAAAAGCACCTCTTGTCTTCTTCCAGGAGGACTGTACATGCAGGAGAATGTATGCTGGATCGAGTACGCTATCGCTGAGCCACCCCTGACGTAATGCACATCTGCTGAGAACAGAACTCTGTGTGGCCCTGGTGGCTTGCTTTGCTGTTTGTCACAGGATGCACCTAAAGCCAGGTTCTACCAGTCTGTTCTTGTAACTGCTGAGTGCAGTGTCAGAGACATCATCTTGCTGCTTGTTGGCCACTTCTCCTAGTGCTTCTGAGAGCCTCCCAACCATATGTGCACTCCTGCACACATTACTTAAATTTTCCATATGCCACCTGACAAGCTTTCCAAGGCATTTTATACCACCTTGAAATAACTCCCGCTTCTCTTAACAAAATGTGTCATCTGGGAATATTTTGCCCTTCAGAATATTTCACAAAGGCTTCAGACCTCCTCATGAGATGAGCAGTGCCTTTCCAGAAAGATTTGGATTTTCAGGTTTTATAGTATACAGTGAGTAGTCTGCCACCATCACAAGCCAGCAATAGCTTCTAGCCTTTTTGGCACCTTAGCTCTTGTGTCACTTTTTCCATGCTATATTTCCTATATTGCTGTCTCCATAGGTAACTACAGAAGCAAAAAATCTCTCAGAAGAGACTATGTGGTATCTAACTAGGGCACTGTATTAGTTTCTTATTTTTGTTGTGGTGACTCTAGGAAGTATATCTCAGCAGGTAACATCGAAGTGGTCCCTTCCGTCTGAATCTCAAACCTCTGGATAGTTTACCATAACAATCACTTATGTGATATTTTAGCCAGAGAAATTGGTATTTAATCACCATTTCAGCTTAATTTTAAAATGTATAGTGGACAGAGCCTGTGCAGTTTTCTGTAATGGATCCAGGGCTTCATCCAAACATCACCAGCACAAGTTTAGATCTCATTTTTTAACCCAGGAACATTTCAGCAACTAAATAGCATGACAAAAACACCCACTTCAGAAACTTGCTGATATTTCTAAATATGTTGCCTCTTTTTCCTTTCTTCTTTCATTCTGTGATTGGCCTTATAGCTGAAGAAAACTATGCAATGTACGCTTTCATTTGGAGCCCTTTACGTAAGTTACCTTCTAAAAAACAACCTGACCCCAACCTTTCATTTTCTGAGACTAGCTGTTTACATAGCTATGGCACATTGTGATATAGTAAGAGTTTGAGTGTACAGTGTTGTGGGTTTATACTGCAGGGGTGAGAAATCCAAAATAATGTTCTGAAGAGTTTATAATTATGTGGGGGTTTTTTGCCTTATCCTTACAGTAATTCCATGCCACGTTACAATTAAGAAATCACATTTAAAAATACAAGTGTTCCCTACTGCATATAAGCAAATGAAATCAGTGCCCCTTTCCGTTAAGGTGATTGTCATCATTAAGACAGATGCTGAAAGATCTTCTGCCTGGTGACAATTCCATAGAGGGTGTTACAGTGTTTCTAGAATACAGGTGAGGGATTTTTAAAGGTTAAAAATTAAATTAAAATTCCTGTTGCCTCCATATGGTGTAGGAGCAGATGTCAAGAACTGTAACTTTCTACTGCTGAAGAAATCTGTCGTGGTTTATCAGTGGATTTTTTTTTCTTGTACAAGCAGCAAGTATGTTTACGGAAGTCCTTCAAAAAGAAGTCAAAAAAGGCAGGGGATACCTAGGTCTTTTTTGAGTTTCTCTGCTGCATAGACCATGCTAGTTGGAGTGCTGAAGCCAGGGTTCACACACCCTGCCTCACTGCAGTAGTTTTTACCCCAAATGATGTGTGTCTGAAAATAAGCAACAGCAAAGCTTTCCTGCTAGAATGAACAGTGCTCAAACATTTAGGAAACTACTTTTGCCATTTTTGTTTAGCATTACTAAATGAAGGCCCAATTATAACTGTAGCAAGCAAAAATAAGCTTTATTTAAACTATTGAAATAATTGTTGGGTCTTTGTCATTTCAGGTTTTAAAAACTTCTACCTAGCAAAACTAATTAAAACAGGATCCATATGCTATATAAATAGCAGTATTATAACTGTTAGAAAAGAAGACTTTTAAGAGTTACATTGCTACATAATTAAAGTATTATGAAGTGCTCCAATTCAAAAAACACTTAGGTGCTTCATTGCTTTTTTGCAGTCTGCTGGTCCATTAAAATAGGAGAATTCTGAGCCTGCATGAAAGGGGGCACATAAATGCATTATTGAGTCAGGGTTAAACTAGCAGCACTACCTACTATTCCATGAAAATTTTGTTTCTGAAAAGCCTTGCAAAGTCTGGAGGATTTCATATATATTCTGATAAACAATTGTCATAGAACAAATAGAGCAGCCCATGAATTAAAAAAAAAGGACATTTTTGGAAAAAAGGCATGACAGCAAATCTGCTCTTGTAGTATTTGTAGAAACACTGAAAAGCTTAGCAGTCATTGAAGACCGTCTTTCTGCATCGTGGATTTACATAGATTCTGAATATTGATATATCAAGCATGGATTTACTGGCAGGGAAGCAACATTAAACATGTTTAAAGAGTTTAGGCCACATTATCACTGATGTGTGTGATCTGCAGCTCCATATCAGCTGACAAGGGTGCAGCTGCTTGGATGTCCTTAAATCTTCCCACCCCTGTTGTATGAGTGCCTGTGATGAAATAATCTGCTGCTGAATTAGATTACAGAAACATCCCCACCATATCTTAAAAGAGCCAGTTCTTGCCTTGAAGAGTCTATGGTTAGGAAGACAAAATTAAGGCTGGGATGGTGGGAAGAATTGAAGCAACAGATTGAGTTTATAACTCATGTGTCTTGTTTTATAGTTTTTGATTCAAAGTGGGTTGATTTTGTTGGGTTTTTGTTTCATAAGCACTGCATATACCAGTATTCATTCTGCAAAGTTGTGGATCCAATATATCTGATTCATCAAAGCTGTTTGCTCCATAAGGATTACAGCTCATTATCCCTAATGGAATCATGGCTGAAATGTTCTCTTCTCAGCTCTTCTCTGTGTTTTGGTACACCTGTTCCTTAAAAATTTTGCAGCAGCAGCTTGTACAGCCATGCTTCTACATATTATATTAACACTTAGATTTCCATTACATTTTCCATTACATTTTTCCATTTTAATGGAAAAACCCCAACTTTTTGTAGTGCTGAGCTGGATTAGCAGAAGATTGTCCCTCTCTGCACCAAGACTGATGCTGAAATTGAGATAAGTGATTTACATTCCAAAAGGCTCATTAACCATCAGACTGCTATGGATTAGATTACTAATGGCATCCTGATGGTTGCATGCAACTTCCAGCAGTTTTTTTGGTAGCTAGCATTAAATCAATTTGAATGATAATGGGGAGTCGCTAATACATAAGCATTTATTAGCAAGATTCTGTAGCTCTAATGGCTGCCAGCTCTGTATTTTAATTCTCACTAATGGTTTCATGCTCGCCCAAGATATTGTAACTCACAGGACCAAGTGGGATGCTATGCTCTGGCAGTTTATGCCAGAGTTTCAAACTGAGATACCAAAACATAAAAGCATTAAGTCCTTGCCTTATTCCTTACATGTGACCCAACCAATCATGTAATTACAGCAGGAATTACAAAGTTTGACAAAACCAAGTTTTCACAGTTCGGGGCATTGCATCAACTTTCCCAGTTTATGAGATCATTTAAAAAGAAAAGGGATCAAGAAAAATCAGTGTTACCTCCATTTTAGTTTTTTGTTACCATCCAGTTATCAAATTACTAGATAATTCTTCTTACATTTCAGAACTTTTCCCAAAAACACAAAGAAAAGGACTTCAGTTAAGAAAACTGTTATTTTTGCAGTGGGGATCTTTATGAGAGGTGCCAAAACTTGTGATTCTTGCAATTGGAAACACTATAAAGGTTGGAAAAGGTTACTGTGAATAAGTTACCCCTCCATTTACCAGTTCCCTGGCCCATCTTCCTCCCATCACTTTCAGCAGGATCCCAGCACAATGTTGTGTAACTCTCGGGACAAATTTCATGCAATCCTCTTGCTTTTCTATCCCGTGTGCTCCCCCATGGCTCAGAGTAGCTATATTCTCTTGTGGTAAACCTCCAAGCTGGGTTGTGCCTGTCCCATTAATCACCACTTTATATGTGACCCTCAAAAGTGCTGAGTGTTTACAGTCCTTGCTGGAATCAGCTGGAGCACCAGGAACAAAGCAGCCTTAAAAACCAAACTGTACAAATCTTGATGGGAAGGTGCTGAAACAAAGATGCCTGAAGTGAAAGGCCACTGCTAAATACATTTAGCCCTGCAAGATTTGCTTTGTGCAAATGCAAGAAGTGATGTTAGAGACAAAATAAAATCTGCTAACTGGTAGAAATGTGAAGTCATTCCTTACCATGGATAAAATAAAAGAAAAGGTAGAAGTCTGAAGTAGACAAAGAGGGCTAAAGACCATAGGACTCGATCTCAATGAATAATTAATTGGTTGTACTACTTTCTTCCTATTTTTCAACACGTCTAGATGAAGAAAGGTATTCTCCTTGAGTTACTTTCTTCTGAGTAAGGAGATAGAAGGATTCTCCTATCAAAAAACTGTGGCAGAAATTTATTAGATGGGGTAGTTCTTGATTTAAAACAAGTTGGCCTTCTGGAGATGCAGAATGTTTGAAAACGACTTCTGTCTCTACTGTATCTGAATATTGACATTTTTTGGCGTGGTTGGTATCTGCTGCATTTTCTCTCTATTTGAAGCTGAAGAGAGCAGCATATCTGTGATAATTATTCTTTCATACCACTGTGTAGCGGGTACAGTTTGGGTAACCGGGCAGAAACACCAATTTTAGTGTAGTGGTTTGGTTCAAAATGCCCATTACTTACTTATTTTCCTTCTGTGAGATAAGAACCAGGAGAAAAGCAAAGCAGGCACAAAACTTAAACCTTAAAAGCATAAAGAAGTTTATTAACAGAACTAAAAAGCGGAAAAAAAAGATTAGACTAAACCTTCAGAACNGGGCCTGGCCCGCCCGAAGCAGGGCTGGGGCCGGAGCAGGGCTGAGGGGGCCGGGCCGGGCCGCAGATGGAACAGGGCCGCTCCAGGGTGGTCTCCTGGCCAGCCCGAGCAGGGCCCGGCCCCGCTGGGCCGTGCCCCGGGCCTCCCCCAGTTACCTGTCCGAAAGCCGGAAGGAAGAGAGAGCTTTCCGGGCTCTGTTCGTTCTTAAATGCGGATCACAGAGGCGTACCAAGCTTCTTAAGTGGCTTAAAGAAGTTGTCAATATTCCAACTAGCCAGTTGATTGGTTAGGTCAGGTCTAGAGGAAACTGTAAGCACCTCTGTGCAAAAAATCACTTCCGAGGCTGAAGGAGTCTTTCCTCAAAAACTCAAACTATGCTAACCCATGACACACTGTCTTTTTATTCTGCAGGAATGCAGTAAGATAGCAGGATGAACAAGACTCCACTCCTGGTTATATGATGGGAGTTCCATTTTCCAGCTGTCACTTTTCCCTAGCCTGTTTTTCCCTCTAGCCTTGGTAGCTATTCACTGGTTGTCCTCCCCATTGCATGGCGCATCACTCTGCTAGATCACTATGCCACTGCTTCCACCTGGCAGAAACCAAGTCCTGCTTTTGTTTCTCAATGTGCAAGAAGAATGGGGTCCATGTTTTGGGCTGAAGCACTGTGTTGGGATGAGTCATTTAGTGCAGGATGTTTATGTTTGTTTCAGGGCTGTCAACTGGGCCTCCA
This sequence comes from Dicrurus megarhynchus, assembly GCA_013399195.1. Taxonomy (NCBI): domain Eukaryota; kingdom Metazoa; phylum Chordata; class Aves; order Passeriformes; family Dicruridae; genus Dicrurus; species Dicrurus megarhynchus. The sequence continues at coordinate 2,074,496 of VXAD01005924.1, read as the reverse complement.
AACACACAGCAGACTGATAGGGAATGGAGTACAGGCTAGACTTCTTACACATGTAGCTTGCAACCTACCTGTGTCCCAGCACATGTCCCATAGGGCCTAAGGGCTGAATCAGTAATACCTATGTGCAGACTATACTCTTACAGCAATAGGATCAATTCAAGTTGCACCCTGACCTGCTGCTCCTGGTTTCCACTGCATGGTTCAGCCAAAATCTCTCTTGCACTCAGTTACTACAGGGAGAGTTTTCTTTTGACTTTTTCAATCATTGTAAGGTGCTGAAGGATTTGCTGCACCGTATCAGAGTGTATCTAACGCCAGGGTTGTTTGGGTAGGTGGAAGCCTGATGGTGGTTTTCAGAAAAGTACACCCCAATGACGGTACACGCAGTGTGCCTGAACCCACCCCTTCCTTGTCTAAATTTAGCCCTAATAAGCTCAGTTTGTGGGCAGCACAAGGCTCTGAGCTGAAACTACAACCAAGAGCATCCTCCAGTCCAACCTGCACAGTTTTTGGGGTTGGACTGTCGGTATGGAAGAAGAATAAGTGCATTACTCTAAGTCTCATAATTTGAAAGAGAATGCAAGAGAGTGTTTTCTCTTCTAGCCAAACATCTACAGAAACAGAAACTATTTTCTACAGTGTTCCATATCTAAAGACAAACTTCATCAAGCATTATTTACATTTCTCATTTCCATATTTGTTAATAGAAAATGCCATGATGCACAGAGAAGGATTGAAAAGTATTCTTGTCAAAGGGAATATCAATATTAGAGGAGATATGTGGAGAGCGGGTATTAAAATACTTTTTTTTTTAATATGGAAGCATTGGATAAATTGCCCAAATATACCAATTGAAAGAAGCATGCCTGAAATATATTAGCATATTACTCTGCTGAAAAGCCAGTTTATAAAACCTTCTATTTTAAGCAAATATAATAAGATAAACACATTTAACACTACAGATATATAATAGCACTGCTGCTGGTTTCCATTGTTTTTCATTTCCATTGTTTAGCAAGACTTGAAAATGCATATTTGAGTTTTGTTGACTTCAATATTACTGGTATCAGGAAAAGACCTCAAATACACAGAGAGAGAACGGAAATCCAAGCAAAGCTTTCTGTGCCTTCTTACAGTTTTACAGCCCCTAAAAGTGGAAGAGCCTCACTGCTAAATGTGGTAATTCTGTGAGTCAAGCTTAGCGTTCTCTTGGGACAAGAATATACATGATCATATTTAGATGCATTAGTTTTTGCTCTTTTTTTTAAAGACAGGATAAAATTCAGGAGATTTTAGCTGAAATGGTTCTTGGTGATGCCTTTCGTCCCTGAAGCAGCTCATAGATTTTCAGCGGTGTAAGCAAAATTAAATTTTAGGACCCCATGCATAAAGACCAAATGGCTTATGAATTACTTAGTAACTAATTAAGCACTTTCCACTGCAGTGTTCTCCTAGAGCAGGGGCAGGAAGCTGTGAGGGTTGTGAATAGCCTTGGGCAGGACTGGCTCCTTCAGAGCCACCAGGTTGTAACCCCAGGTGGGGTATGCATGCAAACTGTGGGAACTGGGATCCTGTTTCATGGTCTGAGCATGCTGAACTGCTGGGATGTGCTGGGTATTTTGCATCTGTTCTCACAGTCAGAGCTGCCTGGGCAGTGTTTTCATTTTGAAGCTGGTTTTTTTCATGTCTGTGTGTCTGTGCCTGAAGCCATCCTTAACATGAGGCTCAGAAAAGAAGCCATGAACTACACACGGACAAATCTCCATCAAAACCTGCCTTGCTACAAGGCTACTTCTTCAAAGCTTCAGTCATAGCTCAGTTTTAAAGTCTACCAGGAAGACCAAATCCTGCTGGTGCTTCTTATTTATTGTGGCCAGTAGTACGTGCAGTTTCACGGGGCTTCCTGGGAGTTCCATGGGGCTTGTTGGAAGGGCGCTTAGATCTGGCTGTTCTGTGGTATCTTTGCTGTAGGTTTCTTGTATATCTGTATTGACCACTCTCCTAGTGGGCAGTGTGTTCCACAGGGCGTTGTTCTGTCTCTGTTGGCTGTTTCATCCTAAGTTAAAACCCCTGGGTGCCAGGGCTGAAAGATCTCACGGTGGGATACGCGCAAACTGAATCATGGTGAAGCATGTATAATTTACGCCCATAAACCTGTATTTACAACACGTACAGCATGACAGGAAACAAGAGTAGATACATGGACTCCTTGCACTCAATGGAAGAACCGCAAGACTAACACTTGTCTTTTATGATCAAATCTTGTGCTCACTAGTTGAAAAAAAAATCCGTATTTGGCATCCCTACTGTTGCCAAGAGGTGTACCAGGCTGGATTTGGTATGCTCTGAACATTCGAACCTCTTCAGATATGCATATACCAGCGACTTTTATAAATCACAGTGAATGTAAGAGGGACTAACGTGTATGTGTGCTGCATATATCTGATGTATGTGGGCATATTGTTTACAAATATCTGCTGAAAAGTCATAACACTTTCCAGGGGGATCTGAAGCCATTACAGGAAGCAGCTTAGCTGCTTATTGCCTGAGGTGGTTGTGTAGGCAAGTCAGATGTAGTAAAGAAGATCGATCCCTGTATGTAGCATATCCCAGGCCACAGTCATTCTCAGGGAAGGGAAAATGGTGGTCATGTCAGATTGAGCTTATACATCTTTGGATAGCATGCATGTATATGAGGCTTGATTACAAGGAACTTGTTTTTCAGAAGCCATTTTGAATTAGATATTACCAGATACTTACAGCAACCTTAGCTCACTGAGATCCTTGCAGTACAAAACAAACAGGCCCCAAGTCAGGGGCCTAATAGGATCCTGTCTGCAACACTGTAATACAGCTCAGCTAAACTTGCTCTCCACTTCTAATTAGTTCTGTACTATTTATTACCAGAATGTGTCCTTGTGAGTATAACTCGGAGAAGAATAATGCCCTACTCTATTTTCCTGAATTTTGTAGCAGTTCACAGAAAGGCTTCCACTGATGTTCCTGTGTAGTGGATCAAGCTTTTGGGCTGCCATGGCTTCAACAAGTGGTAACCACGTGGAGAAGCCTCATAAGATGCATGTGTAAAAGGAGAAAAAAAGAGTAGTTTATAATGGACTTCAGTCACAACAAAGCTGTTATTTTTCTAGGCTGTCATTCGAACACATGGTCCACATTCCCCAGTTGCGTGGGAAGACTCAAGCTGGTTCAAATGGACCTAGTAAATTGTTTCTTCTGGTATAGGAATTCAGGAAAAACTGGTAAAGCACTGTGTATCTTGTGTAATAGTGCATTGCCTTCCTGCTGCTAATGCCTCCATGATGTAATTGATTTAGCAGTTGAATTACAACATTAAAAACAAATTATTAAATCTTTAATTATGAGCACTTCGTTAGAAAATTAATTTCTTCAACTAAGAACTTGACTGGGCCTATATCAATTGATATAATTCATTAACCCATCTGAGAATCTATATTAGTTATGCTTAACTTACCTGGATGCATGAGGCAGGAAATCTTTCTCAATATAAATAAATTATCAAAATGCTATTTATAGTCAGTTAATTAAAGAGCAAATTACTGAAGCGGTGTAGACTTCTTACGTAGTATAACATAGCCCTACTGATACCCAGGAAGCCAAGATCATCCCATCACCTGATGTTTCTCTGTTCTCAATTATGTATAAATTCTTGAGGAATTGTATAATGCCGTATTTCTCTCCTGATCAATCCTGTGCCACCATGAACTCTTCTAAAGGTCTCTGTGCAGGCTTAACTGCTGCTCAGCAACAGCAAATGTCTGCCCTGCTGTTCCAATGGGCTGGCACTACAACATATTTGTCAATCTTGTAAATCTTTTGTTCTCCAAGACATCAGGAAAAGAAGAAACACGACTGTAAATGCTGTAGAAGCCTGGTGCCCAGAATGTGAGATTACCTGGCTGTACTAAAAATTAATTCTGGAAGTTAGTTTTGGAGTAATGAAAGGTGGAATTAGCAAGTAAATGCTCTGCATCCTGATTAGAGTAAGTTTGAATTAATTTTTTTTGTAGCCAAATGATTAGCAGAATCTAATTGTGTGAGTACAGTATTCTGTTCATGAACTGAGGATTCCCAAGCAATGGCATTTGAAAAACTCAACCCTCAGGTACTTAGTAAATTTTAAACCATATTCCATTGTAATATTTTTTGTTGCTATCATGCAGGCAAGGTCATGTATTGCATTGTGAATCAAAAGAATATTCAAAATAATTTCCTTTTAAAGTAAAGATACTAAAATTTAGCTGATTGGGAGACATTAAACTATCATCCGTATGGGGAAAAGCAGCCAAGTATTTGATACATAAAAAACTCTCCTTTCTTGCACAGAAATAATCAACAAAACTGTGTTTCTCTGTAGAAGCAGATTAAAAATGAGCAACCAAATAACAATGAAACTGCTTCAATGAAGACCTGTATTCCCAAGACTCACTGTGTGGAGAATATATGGCTGAAGAGCTTCCAAATGGCTGCATAGTGCTCTGACTTTCAGATGGCTGCCAGGCACTAAACTGCTTGCTAGCAATTCATGGCAAGTTGAAAGTGGACCTAAATGGTAAAATATGTGAATATTTTTGTTACGACTTCGAAGGACCAGTTTTGTCCTCTACAGAAAGACTGTGTCCTCAGGGACACGTACATTAACGTTTGATTGAAGCTCTCAACATCAAATTAAGGTTGTGGACTAGTAAATGGCAGTCATCGTAGTCTTTGAATGTCTGGGCTGTATCTGTGATATCAAGTAAAGAAAGACCTAGCATTGAGGCTTCAGGGCTCAGCTTGGAGGTAGCATTCAAGAGTTTTCAGTGAAAAAATTAATTCTCTTCTTTCTTATGCCAATGTAATCACATCTGAATGAGTTATAGCACCTTATCCCATGAATTGATGCAGGTCATTATTCACTTGTGGTGTTTGCCGAGCACTTGTTAAATATGCAGGGAGTCCATGGATATCTCCTGCCACTGAGTGATTTCTATGTCCTTCTGTGTTGCTTATGGCCAGGTCAGGATTTGCTGAGTACCTCAGAAGATGCACACTTTTATTCCAAAAATTCTGTAGTCGCCAATCTTACGTAATTGTTAAGGCTCGGAAATCTTACCAGAATAAGATAAAGGGCTTTGGCATAATCACTGCTTGACTCTATTTAATGACCCTGCAGGAGGTAATCTGGTGCAGATGAGAGTGCAGCACTCTTGTTGCTGCTCCAAAACACAACTTGGTGCATTGCCATGGTCACTCTGGAAGGTGTGACCTCCAGAATATCAGCTCCTGCAGCTGCTGGCCTTGTGCGGAGGGAGTCAAGGAGTTTGCTGGGCTTCCTCACTAGGAGAGTATATGTGCGGATGTTCAATCTTTTTATAAAAAATTATAAAAGAAACCAGTTATTTGGAGATGTAAGCTTAAACTTTTCAGTATCCAAGAGGGTATTGTGTTAGGTCACCTCTGAGTGACATCTCACAGCTAATTATGAAGACAACTTCATGGCTTGAGCAGGGATACAGAAAAATGGGCTCTCTGCTGAGGCATGAACACTACTCTGTACTGGGATAGTGAGGGCCAAAATATTGAGACCCCTTAAACCCCAGGGGGAAGCCTATCCTGGAGGCTAAATCCATGAAATTAAATCCTTGTACTGCTTTGCAGGAATGTCCACTGCTTGTCCCGAAGTTTCCCAAATCTATTATGCATGCCAGATTTGATGTTCTCTCTTCAGACTTGTCCTTCTGCTCTCTAGCAGGACTCAAAATGTTACACAAGAAATTCAGAATTACAAGTGCTCCCATGTTAAATGTAAGATAATGTAAAATACCTCATGGAAAAGACAGTGCTATCTCTCTACCTTATCATGGTCCTCTCACTGTTCAGTCCAGTTAGTCATTGTTCATTGGAAAAACCTTAATTTATGCTGCATTACTGATGTGCTCTAAAGAGACACTGTGCTTTTCAGGTTCACTGAAACGTTCTGCCACTGGCTTTTCAAAACTGCCTTGAATATTCACAGTGCAGCGGCTGGTGCAAGAAGTATCATCCTTTACAGCCCAAGGTCAATAGGTGGGAAAAAGCTTCATGTTTTACAGTTCTTCCCTATGGAAGTTCTGCAGTTGGGCTCAGAGAAGTGGCAGCATTTATGTTTTTCTTCAGTTGAAATGTCACGGCTGGAATTCTTTGCTATTCCATGCTTTATGCCAAATCTAAATTCACAGGAGGCAAATTAAAATTAGCTCACATGTTTTCCTCAGCATCCTTTAGCCTGGACTGGCCGGGCCTTGAGAGTAAACCTTTGGAGATGACACAGTCCGGGGTTTCCTCCTTTCCCGACCAGAAGCTTCTTCAGGGAGCTGATTTCAGTTCAGCAGTTCACCACCCGCCCTGCCCATCAGTGCTTCCCCCTGCAGATCTGGCAGACGGAGAAGAGTCAGAGCAGTGCCGGCAGCTGAGCCGAGACAGAGAGAGCCCAAGAGGCCAGGGCAGGTCAGGGATCAGTCAGTGATGTGTGTGTGTGCAGCTGGGGCTCACTGGAAGCCCAGCACAGCGTGACCCCGAGGCGCTGCTGTGCCGCTGTCCTGGTGTCCCTTCCTGCCCTTACATACCCCATGGTGAGACTGATGTTGGTGGGGGTCGGCCGGCATTCCCCTGCCTCCAGCGCTGTGGCACTGCCCTCATGTGTGGAGAAAACTGAAGGCTGTATGGGGTGTTTTAAGGCATTCTTAGCCAGAAAAGTTAAAGTTATGTGGTGGAACATGGTTGTAATGTGTTTCTATGGGAGAGTAGTATTTTATAATGCAGAGAAAACAGAATGCAGAGGGAGCCATGTGAAATAACCAGTGGCCTGGTGGCTCAGATGGTCCCTGGTGGTGTGAGAGATGAAAGTTAGTGTTTCTGGTCTAAATCACAGCAGACACCTTGGTCTGGTGTCCAGGAGGAGCAGCTGGCTTATTTGCAAACCTTTCTAAGCAAAATTTTTATCAAACCTCTGTTTAACCTGACTTCTTGTTTAAGCCAAGTTCATGTTTCAGTGGCACACTCTTGCCCTGTAAAATGCCTAATCATCTCTGTACTTTAGGGACACAATAGATATGACTCATGTGATGCAGCTGGAGTCCCATCAACCATGTTACCAGGAAAACAGTTAAAGATCCAAGGGAATTACATTAAAGTCTCCCAACAAGATAACAATTTTAATCTGTTTGCTTTTATAGCAGTCCATACAGTGACTAAAAATTATCACTCTGGCCCAAAATATTTGGGTTTCGTGACATTAAGCTGAGAAGACTTGGTGTTCTCTAACTCCCAGAACTATTTGAATGAAACAAAGGTGTTTCTTTCCAGAGGAGAGTAAACTAAAATCAGGTAGATAGCACAGTCAGGAACAGTGTGACTGTGCATTAATGCACTAGCAGAGCACTTGCTTTTTTCCTCTTCTCTCTGAGCTTTCCAAAAGGACAATGAGTGGGAGGGATACGTATGCACTTTCCAGTATTTTTATGAGGCCTAGAAAGCTTAGACTTACCAAAGACATCAGTTGCAACAACTGTACATGGTCTGAAAATTAAAGGGGACTGTTCTAGCTTCCTCAGAGATCTCTTTTGTTCTGGAAAACCAGTGATTCTCTTGGCACAAGGGCTCTCAACCAGTTTAGGTCCTGCTTATCATACTGGGGACTGAGCATCACTGTTTCCAATGCCGTGAAACTCCCCATTCTTCTCCTTAACAATGTCGCCACAATTTGCCTGGCACTAGTATTAACCTGTATTGCACCCACAGGTTTCTTCTTGTTTTCTAGCTGTGAGAGCTTTGAGCTGCTCAGATGAGACTCTGAAACCTGCACAGGCTTCAAGTCTGCCAGGGGTCAGTACAGGCCCTCAAGTGCTGGTACGGAGTGACTGTGCAGTGGCTGTTACTGCTGTTGTGTGTTTTGTTTCTGAGTGAATGAGACAAACTATATGCAAGTACCTATCAACAGTCTAATTTCTCTCTTCTTTTAAAAGCTAGGAGCATATAAGGCAACTCCATCCGTGAAACTCTCACGGAATTTTTACATAGTCTGTATAATAAATTACCTGCTTCCTGCTTCAGAACAATGAGAAGTAACTGAGAAAGTAAAAGAAATCAAGTAGAGGCCAGTCAGTGGCTCTTAGCAGAGAAGTGGGCTTTCTTAATGAAGAACTTTCCAACTAAGAAATAATAATCCTGGTTTTCCTGTAATTTCAGTTGTCTGGGCTGTTTCTATATATTAGTTTTCCAGTGCTGGAAAGCAGGTCTTTGTGGTTGTGACTTAGAGGTTTACAAGCTATCTAATACTTCTACAGATACACAAATAAAAGAAATTAATAGCAAATAATTTTCAGGCCATTCACATTAAATGCTTCTCTTCAGGCCAGCCTGAGGCAAAAGGTTTCTGCTGACATTGAGAGGATTTTGCTCAACCTTGAGCTCTACAGCCTGAAAAGAATTAAAGATCTACTAATTTCTTTCCACTGTTTTCAATCATCAATTAAACTTAAAACAAGGGCTATAAATTATGGTGACCTTTGCAATAACTTATCATTTGTGGGATAGAAATGTGATGCTGTGAAAGCACTGTTAATAATAAAAAATATATTAATAACTCTCGGAAACCACCAAGCAAAGTGCAAGTTGCTTTCTGCTCGGTATCAAATTTTCATGTAAGGTACTGTATCATGGAAATTTTCAGTCTTGTTAAAATTCAGGTGACCTAAAAATAATGCTACCTCTTCACCTCTGTACTTTTTTCATCTCAGCTGACAAATGTGATTCTACTAGATTTAATCAGCATTTTATAATGACTTCTACAGAAAATAGAGCCAGTTGTTTTTCCCTTGATGGCCAGTACAATGTATAGGGAACAGTGGGTAAATTTGTTGGACAAAGAATTTGCTAAAAATGTAACAGCCACAAAAACTACATTCTGGTGTCACACACATTCACTGTTTAATGGAATTTGCATTTTTATGGCTCTTCAGCTAGATTTCTACAAACACTGAAGAGCTGCAGCAGCTGTATACATTTTCAGACCACAGTTCTGTAGACCAAAGAGCTTCCTTAGTTCATGAGGCAGCTATATCATTGGTGTGCTATTTCATGAGCCTGATTAACATTTCCCCCCTCAAAAATGTCCTTTTGGTGAGAACACAGTGAATTCTTCATGGCCCTTGGCTGCTCTTCACCTCAAAGTTGCCAAGAAACAACTGGTGAAGATGTGTTTCTTTTGTGCTAGTTCCATGTTTGCTAGAAATACAGTGGAGAGAAGGTAGGTACCAATTATCTGTGTGGGACATGGAGTTCTCCATATAACAGATCTGTGCTAAACACTGAAGCATGGCCTTGAGGTGCAGAGCTTTGGGTCCTGTAGACAATTCCCCATTTTCTTGGTTCCCAAGGACATGATGAGATGTTGTTTTTATGATCACTTAAAAGCCTGAGATACCAGGTGACACTAAGCTTCTACATAATCCTTGTTCATCCTTGTATATGCAACAGCTTATATTTCATCTAATTGTGATAAAAGAAGATAAATCCCCCTCAGACTGGATCTTTTCCCTCAGCTTCACTTCTCAACTAATGGTGAAAGATGGAGTGGAGATCCTCAGCCCATACTTCAACCACTGAATTACTTCTTTGTCAGTGAATTTTTTTTCTAGGATGAAGAACTGTTTCCTCACTGAAGATACCGTGCTTATCACATGCAAAGCTCTGCAGTTCTGCAAAGCTCACTGCTTTTCAGCTGCTCACAGACAAAAGATATAAACAGCATAAGAAGCCCGAATTTTAGTATTTGTTCGTCTGTCCTTTGTGCCTTCTTTAATTTGATGCTATCTGATTGCAAAGACAGTTTTGCAGTTCTTCAGCAGTGATGGTGGGTAAACAGGGAGACAGGCAAACATTTCTGACAACTGTCCATCCATGTCAACAGTACAAAGAGAAAACAGCTTTCAAACCTAGCTTCCAACTCCCTGCAAGTTTGACAAGAGGATTCAGAAGGCCCATTTTCTTTCCTATATTTTATTTTCTGCTGTTGAGATGGCACTTTGCACTGTGGATGCCAACTTTGGTGTTTGTATGTCATTCATAGTTCCCCAAGGGGAAGCTCACAGGGTGGCTGCATCCAGATGGGCCTGCCAAGTAATCCTGGCTACTCAGCAGGGCACCACATTCTGTGAAGTGACAAGGACCTAAAGAGATGAAGAGGGAAAGCAGTGTGAGTCCATCCCAGGAGGTGAAGATGCAAGTCCTTTTCTCTGTTTAAATTGTCCTTGAAGGGAAAGTGCAGGTGAAGCTGCACCATGAAGCAGATGTTCGGATCATGGTGTCAGATGAGCACTGCTCTTTTTAAGGTCAGTTTTACCTCTTGACACAGCCCGAAGGTGCATGTAGCTGTCAATTGTTTCTTTTGAAAATTTGTTCTGCTTCAGTGAGTTGGAGAAATTCCTTGTTCTAGCAAAGTCCCAAAATAACAGATGGCTCATATGTCAGGCATCAGCAAATCCTGAAGTTGTGGACATGACCCCTGTCCATGTCCTGTTGAAAAATCTGCCTGTTGTCAGGATTAGGGTTTTCTGTAACAAGACTGAAAGGGTAAGTTCCAGTTGCTTATAACACAGTATTGTTTGACTTTAAAGCTGTCTTCCCCAAAAGTAATGAAGATTTAGTGTTCTTCATAATGTTTTGGAAAACATTCATGCTGAGAAGTTGTAACTTCCTGAGTGCTCAGTTAATGAGGCTGGGCAAAGCTAAACTCTGTTTTCTTTAAGCATTTGAGCCTGTATCATCCATATAAGTGGAAGTGCTGCAAATGATTTTGGGTGACAGCGGGATTAAGGGCATATGGCTTGAGGCTGACATCTTGTCAGACTGCTATGAACCTGTGTTTTGGGTCAGCATGGAGGATGACACTGTATTTCGATTGAAATGAAACAGGGATGACACTGTATTTTGATTGAAATGAAACAGGTCCTGCGGGTATTAGGATAACTTGTGGTCAAAACCAGGCCATGGTTTTTTGTTGTTTTTTTTTTTGTTTGTTTGTTTGTTTATTTTTTGGGGGTTTTTTTGTTGTGTTTTTGTTTGTTTTTGTTTGTTTGTGGGTTTTTTGTTTTGGGGTTTTTTGTGAGTGTCTGCAGCCCTGTTAGATCACAGGCTTTTTGATGGTTATCAGCATGAAACTGCACTTAACAATAGTATTTCCACCAGTTTTCATTAAGGTTTCATGCTCATCCAGTATTTCCAAAGAGAGCATTAAGGCTTTATGATTGAATATGAGAGCAGGAATACTCAAGAAAGAACAGCCCTTAAAAAGTGGCAGGAGTCAAGTGGAGATTATACCTTGTGTTTATAAAGCATCTTCTAACCACGGTGTTCCATGAGAGTTGGGGAATTTTTTGAGCTGTTCTGTTTGCCACTGCTTCTTCATCACGAGTCACTCCAGCTGGTTATCAGTGCTTAGCCCTGCTGCACGGTAATCAAAGCCAGGGAATGGAGCTGGGCTTCCCATGCTGAGGACCCTTCCAGACTTTCTAGCCAAGGAGCGAGGTAACTGTGAAACATGCTGACAAAGCAGACTGGAGACAAGGTAGACTAATAGGGGTTAATGCTGTTGCTGATGGTTGAGAGAGGCACAAAGAATTTTATATTGCTTGTGGAGCTGCTGGCATTGCTTCTTTCTATACAGATTTTTCTTACGTAATCCCATGCTCTGACATGCTGGTTTGATGTATCATCCCAATAATGTGAGAAGACTGGGGAAATTCAGTGAAATGGCTATATTTCAGTATGATGTCTGTCAAGGGAAGGATGTCAGTCAATCACAGACTGGAAGAAGCAAACAATATCTTATCTCTGTGTGAGACTGAAATTCTTAATGTCCCTGTGCCTCCATTTTCAGGCACTTTACTCCCTTGAGCAGCCACATATTTAACCTGTGTTGAGTGCAAGTGTAAATCTTGATGTATTTCACAATGGAGAACCCTTTCCACCAAAAAGGAAGAGATGAGGTGAAACAATAACAGAAACTTCAGTTACTGCCTGAGATCTGCTGTACCAATGAAGCAATTAAAATGATGCCATTTAACAGTTTATACACTTGCAAGGAATGAGTTCAGCAGATTGCTGTGGCTATGAAGAAAGATTTAAAGCCAGTCATTTAAATGTTTTGATTATGGGGTCTGCTGAAGCGCTAGTTCATGAAATGACCACTCTTCTGCAAGTGAAACAAATCACTTTTCACTTAGAAGGGATCTCAGGAACGTCTCAGTGAACTGATCAGTCATCGTTATCTGACGTAAGAAATATTTCTCGTTGTAGCAGTAATAGTTACACTGATTGCTAGTGGAGATAACAAAAAAATTTTGAGATAGAACAGCATCTGAATGAAGGTAGCTGGTATCCTTTCTCACCTTACATTATTCTTATTATTCTTTGCATGACTGATACCAAACCCATCATTATCGGCTAGTCTAAGCAAATACATTAAGAATGAATTTGTAAGTAAGGTTGCTTTCCTTTTTGTGGTGGTCTCATCCTGGCATAGTCAGAGCACATTGACACAGCTGTGTGAGAAAGCAGCAATGGTAACACTGGTTTGGGTCTATTCCATGACTGGTAGCATCTGTTTGATGATTTGCTAAAGGATTTCAACTGTCAGAGCTGTCAATCTGACACCTTTGATGAGCACTGAAATAAATCTGTTCTACCAGGAACATTTTTTTTTTCATTTCATTTTTTTTCCTGCTTTTGATTTACTTGACTCTTTGTGTCCTTGCCGATAACTACTAGCAAGGCTAATGCATTATAAACTCTGAAAAGTGAAGCAAGCGACTGTCATTTTTTGCACAACAGATGTTCCTGATCAGGAATCAGACAAAGGATCTCATCACTCTTCCTCTGAGCAATTTAATTTGTCTGTTCCATGGCACACCGGCCACCTCCTATCTAGTAACTGATGTGCTCAAGTCCTACTTCATTTCGGGATCAGTTCCTCTAATCTTACAGAATTATTAAGTTTTTTTCTGTGCCAGGGCAAAGAGAGTGGAAAAAAGGAAATTGCTTCATTGCTTACGTTGTCACCAATGATGCATCATAATGAAAAATAGCAAAGGCCTATTTCAAAAATTGGAAACCCAAGTACTATATTTTAAGAGAACTAGAAAGTCCTCTCTGAACACTTTTTTTTAAAAGAAACTACAGTATAGATTTAATGATGTTACTTTAGAAGTTTTAAGACTTAGAGGTAAGAATAAACAGTATAACCCATCAGATTCTTGCGATGCAACTTATCAGGATGGAAAAATTTTTATACTTTTAAGAAAAGCTGTTGATGTGGATCCAGTTCTCCACTCCTTAATCATGCAAATTGTCTGAAATGAGTAATTACTGGTGGTGTTACTCTCTTTTCCATTTAGTTTGATGAAACTGCATCACTCTGCTGCTGTTTTGTAGTGATGGATGGGTACTGCTGGAGGTGTAAATTCTGTAGTTATTCTATAGTTTGTTTCCCAGTTATTCTGCCAAAGACTTGCTGGAAGGGAGAGGCAAGGGAAGGTGGCCTTATCTTGTGTTTGTGGTCAGCCCAGCACAGAAACAGCCGCTGCTGCTGACAGTACAAACAGGACTGTCTGTGGCCAAAGCTGTCAGTCCTGATAAATGAGCAAAGTGTATTTGAGGAGCTCACGGTTGTCCATCACTGGTAGAAAGAGAAGCCACTCATGTGACCTCTTTTCGATTTGGCAGGTTGACAGGACAGAAGTGATTCGAACCTGTATAAATCCCGTCTTCTCCAAGCTGTTCACAGTGGACTTCTATTTTGAAGAGGTGCAGCGATTGCGGTTTGAAGTCCATGACATTAGCAGCAATCACAACGGGCTGAAGGAAGCAGATTTTCTCGGTGGCATTGAGTGCACTCTTGGACAAGTAAGTGTCACTGCCATTTTACCCCCTTGTTGCTTATTTTTTGTGTATATATGAAATATGTTGCTTTGTTGAATGACTGATGGGTGAGATTTGTCATTCACGGCAAAATTCTGAATCGGTGCTTTGAATGGGATAATTGACAACTTCTGCTGGTTTGTTTTACTACTGTAGTACAGCTTCAAGTCAGCTGGTGCTTATAGGAAATGGAGCATCAGTGACTGGCCTTGGACGGTGAAAGCCGATGCTCATTAGACCAGTGTTGGAGAACAGACTGATTTAGGAGAAATTGTTGTTCCTAACATTATATGGGATTTAAAGCAAGTTCCAAGTCCAAGAAACACTTTAAAATATACTTTATTCACATAGGGTAGTGCCTGGTGATGTGGCAAAGAGAGAGATAGGGTTGGATTCATCTCCCTGCCTCTCAGTCATCCAAAAGTTAGGTGTCTAGACTAAGTTACTCTTCTGATTACCATCTTTGGTTCAGTGGAGAGAAACAGACAGTTCCAACCGTTGATTCATTCTGAGACACCTATCGTAGATTAGGATAAATTGTCTTCAGGAGATACCTGTCTTTCCTCATCAGTTGTCAAGAGAGTCTAGACAGCTGGCTTAGCGGAGATACTTAACTTTTTGGATTACTAAACTTAAAGGTGATGAGTCCTACCCACAAGATCAATATCTAGAGGTCATCAGAGCCAACTCTGTAGTGCATTCCCATAGTGCTGACTGGTAGCATGCTACAGGGTCCCAGGTATCACAGTTTGTTTCAGACTGGCAAAGTTTTTGTCATGCACACCTTCACAACACAGATTTCTGCTCTGTCCATAATGGCAGTGCCAAGTTTCACTGAGCTGAATATAAATTTGCTCTCCATGCTGTGGTAACTTGTGTGCCAAGAGCAGGAAGTGCTTTTGTTTAGATTATCATTTGCAGTACTTCCACATAAGTTTGTATTCTAAACATGATAGCTTGTCATGGAAGATTTTGCAATGCTTTTGTTTCCTATTTTCTCACCTTTTGTTGCTCTTCCTTCAGCCCCACCACAAGTGAATCACTTTGATTTTCTTCCCAAAGCTTTTGGGCCAAACATGCTGGATGAGGCATTTACTAAATTGGAAGCTCAGAATAAAGATGCTGGTATTTAGGATATTTACAGTGCACTATAAAGTCTGTTCCTTTTGACAGAATTCTTGTGGTCTTAATCAATGAAAATAAGCTATCCTGTGACACCAAGGGGAATGGGAAACAAAGCAAAATGTTATTAGAATGTTCTTCTCACTTAATTGGCCTGAAAAAGAAAAGGGAAAAAATGTCACTTCTGCTGCCTGTAGCATAAACGTCTTTATAATGATTTGATCTCTATAAATAGCACACAGCTGGGTTGGTTGCAGTGTGATTTTAATGGTAACCAAGAAAAAATAACAGTGTGAATTCTGTTCACAGTTATGTAGCCTGGAGGACTCTGATCTCATATTTAGACTATTTTAAGTGGTGTTCTCTCCCCCCCTTTTCTAGTTTTTTTTACCTTTTTACAATTTAAAACTGATTTTAAAACCCCCAAAATAGTAGCACAGGAATTGTCATCCAAGTAAAGCCTTTGTGAAAATCCTGCAGCACAGGCTGTACATACGGAGCTTACAGTCTTGCTTAGCTGTATGTTGTAATTACAGCATTTTTTAAATGATGATAATAGACCCACGGCTTTTCTTGAGATAATTTTGACATGCGTTTGCTTTTCTACATTAGTTTAATGCCTGAATAAAAGAGAATTTTGTGTGAGAGTGTGTGCCTGCTTCTCAATTCACTTTCCCATTGCAAGTAGGTCTTACCTGAGACATCCAGGAAGGCTGTAGACTTTTAGGCATACTCTGAAAGACTGATGCCCTCCCCCCCCGCCATAAAAGTGCCAACATCTATTGCTCTCTTCTAGGTAATAGTTGATCTCTAAGAGATTCACTGCTACCTGTACCTGTTTGCAGATCATCACTTAGACGTGTGGTAAACCTGCATGTTTACCCAAATCATGTAATACTTGTATTGAAACCAAAGTTAGTAGGAATAGTAAATGCTGGGAAAGACAATAGCACAGTTGTACAGTAAGCTCACAGAGAGGAGTGAATTTTCTCTTTATTCTGCTCTCAGGCCTATGTGTAGCCTACCCAATAGGTATTTGTTTGTCAGAAATTTGGGGTCTTGGATGCGAATGATGAAAAAATGTGTTCCTTTGGAAGGTGTCTCTAATCTCTTTCCAAATGCTTTAATAAATCTGTGTTCCAAGAGAGTGATAAGGGCAGTGACTTATAGGCTGTTAGATCCTGAGCCACACACTGTTTAGAGATATCCCATTGGATTTTCAGCAGGAGTTATTTATACTGCTCTTGCCAGGACAAGTGAATTCTGTGCCTCTACTGGTAAGTACTGTGGTTAGCAGCATCCTGGCATGCAGTCAGTCATACCTGGATGCAAAGAGCACATTCATCAACAGGAATTTCCAGTGCCACAGCATTTAAACACAGTAGAACAAATGGTTATAGATAGATACCCGATGAGTGTAATTACATAAACGTCAGCATGCTAAATAGAGACATTTCCTCAAAGTGATTTGTTTGGTCCATCACACTCAAAAGTCATCCTTTCAAACAAAACAATAGCAGATTATCTCTTGTAGGGTTTGACAGGAGGAGGCTTAGTGTGAGGTGTTGTGGGGGATTTTTTGTGTGTTTTTAAGTACTGAAATTCTGTTCCTTCTACTGAGAAAGGTTCTTTCAGTCTCCCAGCTTCTTGAGTGTCCTGGTAATGTGCAGATTGGCAGAATATTATCAAATATGTTCTCTACAGTTGGAATGATAACCAGATCAAACAAGCCCTGAAATATTAGAGAAGGTAGTAAAGTGGAAAGTGCAAACAAATTTATCTCAGGTAGCAGCATAATCTTAAAATATGGTCTACAATTACACGTAGTTTATAAAATGGAGTTTCTTAGGGAACTTTACATTAATAGAATGTACCATACTCCAAGCAATTAAGTGGAATTGTTTAAATAAAGTGACATTGTTAAATGGTAGGTTAAGGTACATAACTAAAATCTGTAATTTTAAAAAATATATTATTATTTTTATTTTGCATTTAATTTCTAATTAAATGCATAAAACTACTATCTAGTAATACCAGGGTGTAACAATTAAGTTGTAGAGTCATATGGTAGCTATTTAAGCAAGGAAACTATACATGTTTTGCTTGTAACCTCACAAAGATTATTCTTAAGTGGGAGCATATTTGTGAAATTAGATTCATAGAATCCCAAAAGGATTTGGTTGGAAAGGTCCTTGAAGACCATCTAATTCCATCTCCCATGCCATGGGCAGGGACACCTTCCACGAGACCAGGTTGCTCCAAGCCTCATCCAGCCTGGCATTGAACATTTCCAGCAATGGGGCATCCACAGCTTCCATGGGAAACCTGTTTGTGCCTCACCACCCTCATAGTGAAATTAGTTCCTAATATCTAGTCTAAATCCACTCTCTTTCAGTTTAAAGCCATCACCCCTTGTCCTGTCACTCCACACCCTTGTAAGAAGTCCCTTTCCATCTCTCTTGTAGCCCCCTTTAGGTACTAGAAGGTGCTCTGAGGTCGCCCCAGAACCTTCTCTTCTCCAGGCTGAACAACCCCAACTCTCTCAGCCTGTCTCCATACGGAGAGGTGCTCCACCTGTCTGACCACCTCTTCATGGCCCTCTTCTGGAGACTCAAAACTGTACGCATTGCTCCGGGTGGTGTCTCTGGAGCAAATCCTTAGTGGGGTTTACTTGAAGTACCACACAAGGAAGTGGCATAGACATTTGGGAATGTATGCTCTTCCTGTTCAAATCATAAAGTAATTTAAGTGAGGAGTCTCCAGTTCAATCTGCTGCTCAAAACAGATTAGAGCAGATAGCTCAGGGGCTTGTCCAGTCCACTCTTGAATGTCTCCAAGGATGGAGTTATCACAGCCTCTCTGGGTTTTGTCCCAGTGTTTGGCACTCCCACAATGGTGATGGCTTCCTGTGAGTAAGCAGAGGCATAATGAACCCTCACTCCTATATCATGTGGAAACATTTGCAAATACTTTTAGTAGCCTTCAAGTGGCAAAAGAAAGCCTGAATTTGCGAAGTAAAAATAACCAGAGCAGAGATGACTTAGTTTTAGCTGGTCTTGCTTAGGGAGGAAGGCAGTAATATCAGCCTTCTTGAGCTGCTGCTTTAGATGACAGCTCTCGTTGGTTGGAGTGGGAGTGTTGGGGTAGAGCAGTGGTTTGGCACTGTGCTTTCTGCTTCAGCAGAAAGGGCTTGGGATGCTCCATCAGGCTGTGCATCTGCCCAGTAATCTGACTCTTTGATTCACTCTAAATAGTTGCTGTTCTTTGCACAGGCACTGGCAAGTGGAGGCACCTGCACAGCTCTGTAGTGATAGGCAGTGAAATCACAACCAGTAAGATTTTAATTGGGGCACCACTCTATAAAGGTGACCTCTTGCTTTCCTACAGGTGCTTTAGATGCTATGAATCAGTTCATGCCTGGTCATGGTTTTACAGATGTTGTCTGTAACTATGGAAAGTAGATTTTTCCCTTTCTCTTTCATCTTTGTTTTTCTCTTTCCCCTTCCCTGTTCCTAGGAAAAGTGTTCAGGCACTCCGCTCACCCAGACTAATCACCTCCAACTGAATCACTGAGGGTTTTGTATTTCTGTTGCTTTTTGGTTGCTCACAAAATCTGTGATTGTTTGAGTATCTGGAGATAGATTGATTTTTATTCTATAGGTTTATGTATGTGAAAAAAAACCAATGGGGAAAAAATATTAGATGGAAAAGCAGAGTCAGAAATTTAACAGTCTGATTTTTGTGATATTCGACTGCGGTAGTGTGGTGGTTTGACCTTGGCTGGGGTGCATGGTATGGAATATCCCTTTGGTTAATTTGGGGGAGCTGGCCTCCCAGGATCTTGCTTACCCCCAGCCTCTTGATGGGGGCGGGGGGGGGGGAAATGTTGAGAGACAGTACTGATGTTTTTCAAGCCCTGCTCAGCAGTAGCCAAACCCTGGTGTGTTATCAACACCTTTCCAGCTACCAGTGCACAGCACAGACCTGTGAGGGCTGCTGTAGGGAAATGAACCCAATACAGACAGCAAAACCCCAAATCCAGGTCCTATTCTGTTTATATGTTAGTGCCTTCATATGTCATGAGCTTCTAAAGCTCTCTTATTGGAATAATTCAGATTTATATTCCATTAATTTTATAGAACAATAAAATTCCATCATTTAGTACAGTAAACTAAACTTTCTAATAATCGAAGTTAACTTCTTAACCATGCAGTAATTAAGTATCAGGTGGGTGGCTTAGAAAGACTTTTTACCTCTGAAGTTTCACCCAGAAATTTCAGTCTGCTCTTTAAGAGCTCACAAAAACTATTTCAATGAATAGCCATTTTCTGATGAGAACTAAACAAACTCACATTGCCAAGACATTCTTAATTACTGCTCAGCTGTGCATGCAACATCATTAAATTGTGGGAACCAGTGACACTTTTATTTCTTAAATCCTGTGAACCACCCCAGCTCTGTGGGTTGGGTTATTCTCTGTGACATATTTTGTGGGAATAGCCTTTGTGGCTTTTCTTCCATTACTTACCATGGCTGGGCTTTGCTATTTTCAAATTTAGGATTCCATTCCTTGTTTAGTTTCTTTTAATTTACAGAAGTGTAAAAATATTGTTACCCTGTTATTTGCTCAACTAGTAACAGAAATCTTTTCCTGTCAAGAACATTTTCAAGTATTATTCTGAGACTTAAAATTACCCATACACACATTTGTGGACAAATTGGATTGAAAATCTTCCTTCTTGGTAATGAGTATAATTGTTTCTCGTGTGCTTTTAATAATATATGCCATTAGCAAATTATGCACTTGAAAAAGCTGACTGATTATTAGTTCAATTTCAGCCATTGCAAATCCCCTTGCTCTTGAATTAGAGAAAGGCTAAAAGAGTCATGATTGCACCTGAATTAATTAAACTGAAACAGTTTGCAGGAGAATATTTGTTTAACAGACTGTTGACTGCTTCTGTGGTGCAGAAGACATAGGACCAGTTTTTTCAAGGTATTTGAATTCCTAAATCTCATTAGATGTCTGTGTGCCTCCTTAGGTATCTAGGTACCTTTAAATACTTGGCCTTTGATCTCCTCCAAATGAAGTTGCTCAATTCATTAGTGGGATGAATAATATACATTATTGGATGTGAATGTCATTTTCTACCAGCGCTGGCTCAGAGCAGAAGCAAATAATGAACGCAGCACTCTCCCTAACTTTGCCTAACACTTTCAGCACCTCAGTTATCCCCAGGATGCTCTTGGTTTGCCATTGCAGCATGATCTCTGAAGCTGCAAGATTTTCTGTTCTAGATGAATCTTGC
This sequence comes from Dicrurus megarhynchus, assembly GCA_013399195.1. Classification (NCBI taxonomy): domain Eukaryota; kingdom Metazoa; phylum Chordata; class Aves; order Passeriformes; family Dicruridae; genus Dicrurus; species Dicrurus megarhynchus. The sequence goes on along the minus strand of VXAD01005924.1, from coordinate 2,054,088 downwards.
CATAGTTAATGGAATTTCTTGCACAGTTTGTACTGCTTTGTTTTCACATGCTTTATCTTTTAGTATGAATTACTGTAGCAGTCTTTAGAAAAGTAATTTAAAATTTAGTTTGCTATTATAACAAGATATTATTATGACTAATTCTAAAAGGGCTGATACTCTACACACTAATTAAATTCAAAGACCTTTTAAGCTATTGATAAGATATTTCCTGTAATAACATCATTCCTCTTGTGATAGATGTATCTCTTTTTCTCAGTGTTCTGTTTTGATTGACTATTTCCAGGTACAGGTCTTTAACAAAGGGAGAGGTATAATTCAGTTGTAAATAGACTTTAAGCTGAACAATACTAAAGCAAACAAAAGAAATCTTGAAGAATGGTGAGTATGGTACAGAAAGAATCATATGTACGGAGAGGAGGATTATAGCACTAAAACTGGCTCTACCAAGGAACAAGAATTCTGTGAGCAGTTAGAATGAAACTTTCTTTACTGTAAACCTGTACATCTGAACTTGTTCTCTTGAAGGGATTTCTTGGTATCTGTGATGCATTCCCCAAAACTTTTTGTCCATGAGAGTGGAGTATGGTCTCCAGCATTTACATAACATCTGGTCTCTCTTCATGTTGAAATGTAGTGTGCTTGGTGCATCTGCAACTATGTGCCACCATTCACGAAAAATATTTGGTGGGTTCAAAAGCAGCTGGAGGATAGATAGCAAGATAAACACAAGCACATCAGACTTGTATAAATCTTGCTTTATCACAAACCAGGCTAAAGAGGAATGCATGAAGTAGGAGAAAGTTTTTACACTGTGAGGCAGAGCTACTTCTGCTGCCTGTGCTTAAATTGGTCTTTCATTATTCACCTATACAGGTGAAATGTCACTAAGGTCTGACATTATATTTGTGGGTGTTTAGAGGCTTAACAGTATCTGACTTGAGTGGATTATAGTAAGAGTGCACTAATATTTTAATTTACAAGCTTCAGAATACCTTTTGCAAATGTTAAATCTCCAATCATTTGTCTAGTCACTCTGGTTGCATCATTCCACTTACAACAGTATCATGAAAGTATTGCTGTCCTTCATTTCAAAGGGAGACTTTGTAACAGTGGAAAAGGTGCTTTAAAGGTTGTACTTTTATGCTAGAAGGGAAGAGCTTAAGAGAGCATGTAGCATAACTGGCAAATACTTTTGATATGGTTATGTCCCAAGTTTTATGTACCACAGAATCCTTCCCTTGCTATGCATTGAGGATTAAAAGGATTTTGTGAATATAGTCAAGTCATTTTAATTCTATATGTTAAAATCCCCACCCAAACTTGGCAAGATAGCAGTTGCTTTACCTGTTAAACTGTTATTGTCTCAACCCGTGAGTTTTTATCACTTTTACTCCTCTCATTCTCTCCCCTATCTCACTGGGGTGCAGTAAAGCAGTGACTGTGTGGGGCTTAGCTGCTGGCTGGGGTTAAACAATGACATAAGGGTTGGTGAAAGATTTGAGACGTTTTTTTGAAAGAGTATGATTGCTACTTTTCTTTCCTTGATATATCAACATGGTTCTAGGGGATGCTGTTAGAAAAACACTCTGTTTCTACATGTCCCACTGCTGTTTGGTGGGAGATTGCTTCTCCGGGCTCCAAGTATTTTTGCCACCAAGGGCTCTGCACTTAAATGTATTTGATCATGAAGATTCAGTCTGGGTAAAAGGCATTTGGATCAAGAGAAAAATGTTACTAAACTGTGCCCAGGTGCTCTTTGCACTCCTGAAAAGAGCTAGGTTGGCTAGAAGAAAGTTGAGCAACTATGAAAGTCCATTTAACAGGAATAACACATCTGGGAGAAGAATTAACACAGAGGTGCTAGGAAATAAAAGTTAGTTCTCTGGCTATCCCAGCTAGCAAGGGAGAGATACAAAGACTTCTTCAAGCTGTGTACTGTTGTGATTGAGGGAAATTTGTGCTTTATTTGTCTGTAAATAACTAAATTCGGGGTTCCTGTAGAAGAGGACAGTCCAAATAAAGAATTCGAGACACTTGACCTTTGGCTCAGGGTGGCACCTTGCAAAGCTGAATCAATGCTGTTGAAATAACTTGGTTAAAAAGCCATATTGAAATCTTGTTGTCCGCTCAATTTATGAGTGTTGGGAATTCTGTATGATAGTTTTGAAAGTTATCTCTATATTTGGCTAAGAAAGGACCATCTAGAGAAAGACATTTTAAAAGTTTCTTAAACAAGCCAGGTAAAACAAGTCATTATATTTCACATCTCATCTTTCACAGCACTGATTAGTCACGACTCAGGCATAGGAGAGAGCAAACCTTCATCAGAGTCCTTGTCTCTGAGTGACTGCCGAGCAATGCTTGGTACACAGCTGGTGTCAGCGCCTTGGTGCTTTTATCTAGAGTCTTGCATCTGTTCATACTTTTAAAATAATGAAAAAAAGAAAAGCGCAAAGCCTCTTTTAGATATTTTAAATTGGAAATAGGATCAAATGGAGGTGTGAATCCAGATTTCTCTACAGTAATATTGAGCATCTGTCCTTAACCTATAAGGGCTTGTATGTAATAAGGAAAATTAAGATCATCTCCAGGGGAATTTCTCATTCCCATCTTACCACAGGACTGACATCCCTTATCATTGCAGACCAGAAATCTAGTTGAGATGATGTTCTGTTGAGATGATCGGATATTTGATAAATAGGAATAACTTCATGTCCATATCCTTCCTCCCAGAAACGGAGCAGTGACTTTTACATTCTGTTCTTATTTCCACCTTGTGCAAACATATTCAGTATGACGTTTTATTGGACATGTGGTGCTCTTAGGCCAGAACTGGGTAGTAATTTGTATGTAGATGAAAATGAACTTGACTTCACTTCTCTTAGTCTCACCCCTTAAATCTCTGAGGTCTGGTCTTTGTACGAGCCCGACACTGAGCACTAAAAAGCATTGTTGTTGTTTAACCCCAGCTGGCAACTAAGCACCATGCAGCTGCTTGTTTACAACCGCCTTGCCCCATCCCTGCCACAGTGGGGAGGAGAATCAGAGAGAAAAGGCAAACTTCATGGGTTGAGATAAGAACAGTTTAATAATTAAAATAAGATTTTATTATTATAACAAAACCTGTAATGAAAAGGAGAGAGAGGGAGGAAAGTAAAACCCAAGAGAAGGAAGTGGTACATAGTACAATCACTTACCACCTGCTGACTGATGCCCAGCCCTTAGCAGCAATCAGCAGCTCTCAGCCAACTCTCCCCAGTTTATATACTGAACATGGCAGTCTACGGTATAAAATATCCCTTTGGCTCGTTCAGGTCAGCCATCCTGGTTATCTTCCCTCCTGGTTTTTTGTGCACCTCCTCTCTGGCAAAGCATGGGAAACTGAAAAGTCCTTGGTACAGAGTAAAGCACTACATAGCAACAACCAAAACATCAGTGTGTTATCAACATTATTCTCACACTAAATCCAAAACACAGCCTGTACCAGCTACAAAGAAGAAAATTATTCCAGCCTCAACAAAGACCATTTTCTACATCCATTTGTTCACTAGTAGGTCATGTTTCTAATAAAATGTTTGTGAAAATACATATTCTGGAAATGTAATTGAGGTTTACTAGGGCTGAACTCAGTTCTACTATTTGTGTTTTAGAAAGAAGAGAGACATTTACTTTCTGCACTTCCTCACATCAGTTTTGGATGAAACTTTTTTCTCTGAAGCAGAAGTTTTAAATTGCAAGGTTTTGAAGTCAGGGTCAAGACAAAGACTCCTGAGAAATGACAGACCTATAGTCAATTACCTTCTTCTAAGACATTTTGCCTGCTCAGCTGTCTCTGTAACTCTGAACTAAGACTAATGCTTGCTCGTCCCTCAAGTTATCGTTGTTTAGGACTTGCTGTCTGACAGTCAGGTCAGCAAATGCTTTGTATAATAATGTTCAGAAGAAGATTTGCATTGAGACGTTAACAAAAATATGATAGGTAATTGATAGCAGCTTCCATAGAAGTGGTTCTTTTAACCAGTGAGACCTATTTTGTACAGTGCATGAACAAAAAAGTCAATTTACTGCTATGGAAAATAGACTCCTTTACAATTATTGCAATTACAATTACAGTTTGAGGCAACGATGTTGGCACATTGTTGCCAGATGGAAGATTGATTTTAGTGGCCACTTAATTAACAACTGGTAAACACTTGCACCCAAATACACCTATTTACATATGCAGAGTGCTCACTGTGTCAGAACGATGCTTCTGGCTTAGAGAGCGAGTGTTACTAATGCAGTCTACTAATGAGAACGTCAGAATAAATTATCCTCTCTGGAACTGCGAGCCATCTATCTGCCACCTGCACAGGAGCTCCCAAGTTGTGCAACGCCTCATGAAAGCTGTGACCCTTTGGAAAGCAGCAAAGGGAACTGGAAAAGTTTGGGTAGCTCAGGGGGAGAAGTCCTGCTGTCTCTAAAGGAGACCACTGAAGGACAGGTTTCTACCCAAGTTCTACCTCATACCATGGCTATCTATATGTAAGATGTCTGAAAAGGTTTCTAGTAGACAATACCCATAGCTTTCATTGGAAAAGTTTAATGTATTTTACAAAGTTGCCTGTGCATTTTGGGGAAGGAGGGAGAGCCCATGGAGTTAAGTGGACCCTGCTCCTTAGCTGCCATAATTCATTGTCTGGCTGGTACAGAGCCCATAGTTCAATTATGTATTAAGAATAATCTGTCATATTTCTGTATTACCTCCTATCTGAGAATCTCAAACACGATTTTTTAAATTGCACCTCACAGTTCACAGGAGTGCAATGATTTTTACTTGAACCTGTTTAGATGGCAAGAAAATAGATGTAGGGATGACTTAAAAGGTCACAGCAAAAAGTATTTCCAAGATTCTAGGGAAGAAAAAGAACTGCTAAATCCTAGCAATACTGTCGTCTTAATTGTAGTCCTGTCTGTTGTTGCCCCTGGCCAACACTTGGAGTTGAAATCCAAAAGTTAGTTTGGAAAATTGAGTGAGATGTTGGCAACAGATGGCATTACGGAAGGCAGTCCAAAAAGGAGTGTTAAATTATTCATTTAAGTAATAGCCAGCTGCAAAAATGCAGCTGGCAATCTGAAATGGTCCTAGGATGAACATTAGTTAACAGTATCATGGTGTTCTTAAAATAAGGTAAATGTAATTCTGGAGTGTATCAGCCTTGCAATGAGAAGCTCTTCTTGCTTCTCGTGGGAAGGACCAGGGCTATTATGCCCAATTTTGAGCGTTATTCTAAGAGTGCTTATGAGCCAGTCCGTGAAGGCTCATCAGAGAGCAGAGGGAATGGTTTGAGGGCTAGGAAATTTGGTCAAGAAGGAAAGGTAGGACAAACTCAGGTCAGGTAGTAAAGAGGACTGTGGGGAGCTGGTAATAGTCTTCCGATATAAAGATTGCCTGAAAAAGGGAAGAAGATTGTTTTACCTATTCGTGGTGCATTAGATAGAAGGACTGGACTTAAACTGCAGAGAATCAGATTAGCTGTTGGGAAAATACATTTACGTAAGGATAATGAATACAGTAATAAATTTCCAGAGGAGAGTTTCCCTCAGCCTCCGGATGTCTTTAAGAACTGATTAGACACACCCCTGTCAGGTATAGCTGCAGCAGGAACAAGAATCTGGTCACAGTGATTCCAGATGTACTGTCCTGTCATGTGGTGGTTCTCCTATCTCACATTTAAAGCCTGTTTAAAACTTGCTTCTGTCTTGCTGCTTCTATTACAACTGTAGCTGAGGATAATCTGAAGTGCAGCTTTTGCTTTTCTGTTCAATTCAGCACATTGATGGGCAAAACATGTTTCTCTATGCTAATGTTAGCCTGAAATGTGCAGCCTGTCTCACAGCATCTTTTTTGCCTGGCTGCAACTTTGCGGTACTCACACTCCTCCAGCTCTGGCCGTGACCTACTGATGTGGTTTATTGCTGAAATATGTATGATGCCCAGGACTCTCAGTGAGGGCTTGGAACTCTCCTTGTCACTTTGTGATTGCCTTTCTTTTGCAACTAGTATTTCGGCATATTTTGCCAAAGGTGTCTATTTGTGGATCGTTTAGATCAGCTGTCTGGATGAAGTTGTCCAAGCACTGTTGGATGTAGAAAGGTGGAAAGGACTACTTATAGTAGAAAAGCCACATTCAAGAGGTTAGGCTTTTTCTTAGGACACAATCAGTCTTTTGCTCAGTACCTGCACAACACAATCCTACTACGGTTTTGCCAGATGACAAATAATACTGTGATTTCTGAGCAGTGTTTTGAGTTACCTTTACATCTGTCTACATTTTGCAGTTTTCCAATTAAAAAATAAATAAATTAATATAGCATTAACTTTACTAGTGAGTAACACACTGGGACATGACTATAGCTTAGCAGTTCTGCATTATTGTAAAGTTTCTTCCTTTTCTAGTACTTTTACTGGTCTGGTTTTAAATGTTTCAAAATCATAAGGAAATACTAGTTATTACTGATATGGAAAATAACATCTTTTGTCAGTGTCCCTCTGTACATTTGAAGTACATTCATACTTTGGTTAATGACCAAGCTCATTTGTAATGCTGAGTTCTAGGGGAGGTCTGGTACCTGGTAAGCAAAGACAATTTTGGAACTGAAATATGGGGCAGCTTGCTTGCTTCTTCCCTGAATTTGGAGTTGCTGATACTTTGAAATAGAATAAATGCCTTCTCATTGTAAATGGACTTCAGTTTCCTATAAAAAGAAATGTGTTGAGTTTTGGAGGTATCTCTGATAGATTTGCTGTTTACAGCTCCCCTCTTATTGTCTTTTAAGTCTGTTTAAACCTTACTTCTGTCCTCTGTCACCATCATTACAATACTTGAGGAAAAGCTATGTCTTTCTCATTACTCTGTTTGATGCAGTGAATTGTGTTCTCCCAATTCTGCTTCACCCCAGCTGCTTGTTTTGTCCTTCCATTGCATCCTGTGCAGGCTTCCTGGGGGACCTTTCTTGTTGGTTGTGGTCTTACTGTGTTAACTCTGATCATGGATTGAGAAAATACCTTGATATGAAAGGAAAAAAGAAAAAAAAAGCAACATAAGACTGAAATCACAATAAACCATGTATTTACTACACATTCTAATTATTTTTCCCTTTGTTTTTATTTTTGTGCAGATTGTTTCTCAGAGGAAGCTCTCCAAGTCCTTACTCAAACATGGCAACACAGCAGGAAAGTCATCTATAACAGTAAGTCAGTCTTAAATATGCTTTTGTTTTCCAATTATTTAGAAATATCCAAAGTGACTAATTCTCTCTAAAAGCATCCTGCTAAGCCATCAGAACAACCCTTGACTGAGAAATGTGTTTAAATTTTTTATTTGATGACTTGCACTGTTTCTAACAAATGCTTGTTTTAAGGAAATGGCAACAAATAATGTATGATTTGTACAGAAGCCACTTACTACTACTATTACTACTACTACTACTACTACTACTACTACTACTACTACTACTTTTAAGGTACTTGGATGACAGCAAGTAACTTCTGCTGCTTGAATACTTTCAGTTGAAGGACTAGAACCTTCAGAAGTTAATTTTTACCTGCTTTGACACACAAAGGAGCCTCATCTTTCTTTTCCCTTGGGCTTTTTCCAGTTTCTCAGGAAAAAAGAAAGGGGAGAAAAAAATTTGATGAGATTAGTTTTAGATGTGTTGTAATGCAACTAAGGACTGGACTGTTACAGCCCCAAGTGTATCCTGAAATCTGAAAATCAGTGTATTGCCTCTCTTTCATCTTTTTCTGTGCTGGCTTGCTTGAGAGATCAATCTTGTCTGCACTGAACGTGGCATGCTTGTGACATTTGCAGCTCTGCGTTAAGGTGAAGGCTATAATAAAATATTCTGCTTTGGGGATCTCTGCTCTGCTGCATCACGAGATTGAGAAGGAATTTTTTCCTTAATGTGTGATTTGCCAGATGGGTATCTTCTGGCTTGATTGTTTGGAATTTTTTTTCTGCCTTCAGCCACAAAAGAGACAGCAGACTATGAGATACTTTTTGAGAGCCCAGGGATTTTGATTTCTTAGATGTCTTCCTTGGTGCTTGGCTGGGAATTGATTTGCTTAAATGCATACAGTAAACTTGGTTTTGGTCTGGGTTTGGAAAGGAGTTCCCCACTCATCTGGCTGAATAGAACCAGGAAAGAGTTTTGTTCCCTAAATAACTTGGTGTGGTTTGCCTGCTGGGATAAACTGGGCATACTTCATCTCGCCCATGCCATTGGTGTTCTGGACCTCCCTTCTCTTCTTCTTTGAGGAATACCAAAGAGTTTAGTCTTGTGAAAACACAAGTGCTCTAGTACAACTAAAATTATTAGGCTTGTTAGTGGAGTGTTCTGGCAGAAATTAAATCACTGTGATAAACAGAAGATGAGAGAAAATTAGTAAATAGTCCCTGCTGGCCTCACACTGGATGATAACCATGAAATATGGACCTTAGTTATGTGCTTGGGCTTCTGGCCAGCAGTACTAAAGAGCAAGTTGACTTCACTTGAATGGGAGAAAACTGAACCCAGACAAAAAATATTGTGTGAAAAGTTTTTTGTCTCAACAGAATAATTAAAAACTGATTATTTATCATTATTTCTGGATCTGGGGACATACCAGGTATCTGTCAAGTATGGAAGTTAGAAATACTAGTTTCCTAACTCATTCAGTGTAGTGAATTATGAGTTTTCATAGGATTTTGAAAGTTCCTATCTTAGCAAGTTTTGCTGGAATTTTATTGGCCCTTGGACTGTGTAATGTCTCATCCACACAATCTTATAATATGGCTGTGGAAAGCAAACAGAACATTGTTCAGCTTCTCCAGCTGGAAGTCTGTAAACCTTTATAAGAGTGGGTTCATTATTTTCAGTTAAAAATACTCGTGAAATTTGGTGTGCAAATCCCAGAGCACTGTTGGTCATACACAGCTTAACCAGGTCTTTTAAACCATCAGACTACGTGGAAGAGAAATGTGTCAGACTCTATGGGTCAAATTTCCAGCAAGCTGATGTTTGCCTGGAAGATGTGACACATCTTCTAATTGCCTGTGTGATGATACTTTGATGCCCAGTTAAGCATCTGTGCCCCTGTGTGGCTGCATGTGAGTATTTTGCATGGAGAAACACCACAGCTCATTGCTGTGAGGTGTCACAGCCAGAATAGTCTCAACTCAGGGAATTTTACTTAACGTAATTAATCGCCAACCAAAGTAAAGTTTTAACTACAGAGAAACAAATAGGACAAAAAAAAAAAACACTTAGGGAAAATACTTTTTCTGCCCCTTCCCTGTGCTCAGCTTCACTTCTGACACCTCTCCTGCCTCCTTCATGATCTTCACTCCCTTTGCCTTCACTTCATGTTGTGCTCAGTCCCTTTGATGAGGTGCTGTGTGACACAGGTCAGGATCAGAAAACAGTGATTTTTTTTTTTGCTGCTCTTTGAGGTTTTTTCCGCTCATTTTCTTAGCTCTGCTCTGGGCTTACACACAGGCCACAGACCCTTCAGGGGCATCTCTGCTCCAGCATGGGCCTTATCTGAGAGTGTACACACTCAGAGGTACCTCCACCAGCACGGAGCACTTCCTTCCAAGAGTGAAGCTTCCAGCTGTGTCCCCGCAGCATCCCTCTCTCCATGCCTCCTCCTGGATCTTCTTTAGGATGGCCTCACAGGCCTCATACCTCTCCTTCCTTTGTGTCTCTTGCCTCTGGCAGCTGCTGCCCTTTCTGAAATAGGTTCACAAGAGGTGCCATATGCACCTCTGATGGGTTGATGTTTTGGGGTGCAGTCGGTAGCTGCTGCCAAGCCAGTTTGACAAATTGTTGGGGTGTCCCTGCAGCTCCCCAAGGACTTCAAGTGGTGGAGACAGAGCCTCTCTGGGAAGCTGGCATGACTGCCCTCTGTGTGGTAATGTACATAAAACACCTAGGAAATAGGTTCTTTTGGGAGATTTAATCCCTGGGGAGAACATTTACAATAGGGAAAAAAGTTTTAAAGCTGTCAGATAGAATATAATGTGGTTTGTTTCAAAGAATATTTTTCAGTGAGGTATCCCAGGTTTGGTTAATGCCTTCTCTCCCCCAAAGCATTTTAATGGCTTACTTAGGAAACTGGTTTAGTTGGTTTTTTTGGGTTTTTTTTTAATGTTGCACAGCACAGTGACTGGCATCATTATTGACATAGTTTACACCATCTGAAAGAATCATGCTACATTATTTTAGAATTACTTGCTTCTGACTCCATCTACAGTAAATTGTTTTGCCAGTTGCAGAAAAATTATACCCGGAGAACTCTCCTGCTGTAAATGTGCCTTTCATGGCAACTAATAACATTTGACTTCACTCCTTTTTTCATTTATCTTGCCAAATGATACTGAATCAGCATAAAAATAATTGGGCTTTAGACCCAAGTAATACAACTCTTGTAGAGCATTTTTGTCCCCTTGGACACTGTGAGATTGTGGAATTCTCCGTTTTCCACTCTGAGGAGGAGTACTTGGTCAGAGGAAAGGGATGCCTGGTAGATGTTGATGTCTGTCCATTGGCAGGTGATTGACAAGGCATGGTCACGTGACACAAAGTGATTCAGGTTTCTGGGCTGACCAAGGTGATGCCCTTCCTGACGGCAAAGAGAAACACATTAACTTGTTGCACACTTCAGTTTCCTAAATGGGGTCTGCAGTCCTCACACACTGAAAAATGGTGTCGTTCTCCCTTTCCATTACACCATGCACGACTCAAATGTAGCTTTCCATTTAGGTGATCGCTGAGGAGTTGTCTGGCAATGATGACTACGTTGAACTTTCATTCAGTGCACGGAAATTGGATGACAAGGTAAGCTGCTTGATATTAACCTTTGTGAAAGATATAAGAATGCCTGCAAATATAATTTGATGAGATTTTCCATGACAGATATTTTTTGCCTTGTGTTATTAAACACATCAGGGTTTTCAGATGAATGTTCACAATGAGGCTTTTCTTGAGTTGCGAAGTAATTAAAAAAAAAAAAACCTCAAGGGAATCTAATTAAAACCAAGACAAGTTAATTACACTACAACCAAGACAATTTAATTACGTAAAATGCCACAGATCAGAAGTGTTTAGAGAAGTGAACTTTCTGTAAGTAGTCAATGATGTTATCGTCGAAGTTTCCTAAAGTACAGCTAGAAAATTTCATAAGAGCTCAGTCCTGATCCATGTTTTGCTCAACAAAATGTAGCTCGAATGTGAGAAGACTTGCGTGTTTGTTAAAAACTTTCTCCCTCTTTAGGAAGAAAACTGTCCACTGACTCAAACACTACTCAACATTATAAGGAGTACCTCTTTCTGAAAGGATCTGTTATTGTTTAGCATTTTCTTATAATAAAGCGTCTCAAACAACCCACAGCCCAAGAAAACCTGATGACTACTTGTACCACTCTCTGTTATTTCAGTGTAATAGCAGGCATAGAATTCTTTGAGGTATATAGTCCCTTCTTCTATATGAAGGCGCGTCTAATTAGAAGCATATGGCAGGACTATACAAAGGTTTAGGTTTGTGATGCCCCAAGTGTGTTCCTGTAAACATCTGACATGTGAGTAGCTTAAAATCAAATCAGTGAGACTACTTTTGGATACATATACATCAGGTTTTCAAAATCGCATACATTACAACATAAGTTGTAACTTATGAAAAATATTTCCAGTTGAAACTACCAGAAAATCTCAGGCAAGCAGAAAGTACACAGAAAGATAAATAGTACTGACATATAACTTTAAAATAAACTTTATAAAATTTATAAAATTTTACTGTGCTCAGGATCATTAACAATCATAAATGATCAGGACATGAATTTGCTTCTCATCTGAAAGATAAATTACTTTTCTCTTTCAGAGTTGCTGAAGTCTTAGTGGTTTTCAGTTGCATAATTTATTTAGGTGTCAAAATGTAAACTTAACAACCTTTCTTTAGACAGATATCTTTAGAAGTAATTCCCAGACTTGTACACAAGTTTCTTCCTGTTCCACTTGCTGTTACATCTAGGAAAAAGGAAAGGACATGAACAACATGACAAAATTCTATTTAGTCATTGCTTTTCCACAAATGCAAAATCTAATCTGCTTTAAATATTAGGCTTCTAGAGCTTGTTGGTATAAATTAAAGGATACTGCCAGAGTGCAATTCCAAGCCGGGTCAGTGTTGTCTGGGCAACAGTTTTAGAGAGTGATTGAAACACTTTATGGGGATAAGGGGAGAGGGATCAGTCTGCAGTATTGTGACAGAATTGTCATTCTTGCCATTTTAACGTCCAGTCAAGGTGGGCTTCATCCAATAAAAAAATCCTGGATGATGCAGTGTGCAAGTCAAGCAGGGACTCATCATGTCTCACCTGAATCCAAACTCTTGTCTTCAACTGATGAAAATCTCTGGAAGCCTATTGCGTTGAAAGAAGTCTTTTCGGAAGCTTGGTTTACTTCTTCTGTAAGAAAAGTGTATGGCTTAAAATGAGCTTTGACATCATTAAATGCAAGACACTATTAGTACTTTTTTTTATTAAGATTTGAAATTACTTAAATTACATAGTTCAGCCATTGGTGAAAAAAAAAAAGAGTGCTCTGATGTCACAAAAAGGAAAAAAAAAAATCAAAGACTTAAGAAGAGCCCGTTTTGTAAAATCCTAAGCGTTGTTTTGCATGCCTCTCCCTACTCAGAGAAGTGAACGCCTGAGTAGAGATGTAGCATCAGAGAAACAAACTGAGAGTTGAAACTGGCCTTGGAGTCTCCTGAAAGGCAGAGGAAGCCTCTGGAAGCAGTCCTGCTCTGCTATGGGGTCACCTTTTTTAGCCATGGGGTTCATGCACTGGTAGCTGTGGGAGAGGCAGAAGACAAATAGAATCCTAATGTCTCACAACTCGTGAATAAAGGAAGGGGTGGGAGGACATCATGTATATGCTGACAGGATTAAAAAAAAAAATTATTTCCATTCATTACCATCTTGAATGGACAGGAATATTCTTCCTTCATTACGTAAAGAAGATCCTTGAAAGAGGATCCAGATTGGGGCCCTTAAGTGTATGCATTTCCTACAATAAGGAAAAATATGTGAGCAACATATTTTTGGAAAATTAAACAGAATTTGTTGCTATGATATAACAGGCAGGATATGTTTGTTGCATGTTTTTTACTCTCTTGACATAAAACTGCAAGAATTTTAGAGAACCTACAAAACAAGTAAAGCCCAATCATTTTTTCTACTGGAGTGGCTGAAACATTCTGTGAAAAATTATAGGAAAATGACAGATATGAGAGTTTCCTTTAGTTAACTGACTTAGCAGAAATAACCATTATATTTTTTATTACAGTGCTTGTTTGGAAGGTATAACTTCATTTTAATGTTTTATTGAAACCCTGTCAGCTCAAATGGCACCTCTTTGTTTCAAGAGATCCACTGAGAACACTTCACCGTGGAACAATAACTTCTGGAAAGGTTTTATTGCATTAATAGCTGTGTCACAATTACCATAACAAGCAGCTACGGTTTTTATGACAGCTATAATAAATTATGAGCACTGAGGCAGGCAAACTTCTGCTCTTCTGAGAGAAGCAGTTACTATTGTTTAGGAAAGATTCTCCAGCAAATATCTGCAAAATACAAGCTAATACTGCTTTTTTATGTAGTTCTGTAGTAGTAGTTAAACTACTACCAAAAAAAAATTCCTCAAATGCCCTGTTTAGCTGTTGAATAGTATTCAAAATTTTAGTCTTTTGGCTGCTTCAGCCCTTTGTGAAGGGATTTTTGACTTGACTCCCAAACCTTAATTTTAAAAATTGTTGTGCTCTGAAAATTAATCTACTAAAAATGTGTCAAAGTAGGTTCTTAGGAGCAGATCTATCTAAATTTTTAAAGTTTAAGCCATGTACTTGTGTTATCACTGTGTATCTGCTGCACATACTGAAAGAATGATGCATTATACCACTAGGAAATATATTACATTAATCATTTAAATATTATTAAAATAGCACAGTATATTGCTGCTGTTCTTTTTTCAGACAATATTCTTGTGAGATAATGCAAAGCTATTAGATTCAGCATAACAACCAAAAAAATGTTAATTGTGAAAGCAAATGTTTCTTCAGCTTATAATTTTTTACTTATTACAAACCACTTTCAATATAGAAGGATTTTTTTGTTTGTACCTCCATTCTGAAAGTAATTAGGCTTTGTTTTTGCATTGAAGGGGGATTGATATAAGCCACCATCCAGCATTAAAATCTTTCCCTTTATGTGGTATTACCTTGGTAGTTAAAACCAGGTATTAAAAATTATTTCCTTTGTGCTGATGTGCTGTTGTAGCTTTATGATACTCAGCTAGGAATGATACTATATTTTGAGCCTTAAATGAAATCTTGGCTTCCTTTCTGAATTCTTTTGCACTCCAGGGTGTCTTCTTTGGATGTATCATTTTGAGGTATTTTCTTTCAAATAACTTACCAAATTTGTGTTTGATAAAGAAACTGTTAACATTAAGCTTTTTCTCAGCTTCAGTCAGAATGCTTATGTGTGAGAAGAGGCAGCTCAATCTTTTTTAACCCTATGTGGTCTGGATTTTCAAGTCAGTATGATTAAACCAACACCCTCTCTCTCTGCTTGTTCTCTCTGCTATGCACTGGTAATCTGGCAGAATTTGATCACCAAAACCCGCTATATATTAGCAGTTTCAAGTTTTGAGTGTAGTCCAGATACTAAATCTACATCAGGGCCTTGAGGCAAACTCTAGAGTTACTTAGTTGAATTTTGCACTGGTAGCTGTGGGAGTGGCAGGAGACAAATAGAGTCCTAACTGAATTTTCAGTTTGACATAAAATGTCCTGTTTACCATGTAGCTGGAACAAAGAGCCAAATATACAGCTTTGTTGTTCCATGTTCCCCGTGATAGGATTTAACAAATAAATATTCATGTGCTTTGCACCAGTTGCTAAATGTGCCATTGAGTTTTTTCTGGAAAGTAAAGAAGGAGATCAATGACAGAACAGCACTCTGTACCCAACATTATGTCATTTGTAGGGCATGACAAGACTTTAGGTTCCTTGAGCCTTGCTTTGTGGTCCATAGGGACTCATTTTCTTCTCCAGACATTCAAATTCAGGTGTCCTGTTTCAAACCCCTGAATTCTTTGTTTGTTTTGAAGTTGTGGAATCATAAAAATGTCCCAGAAATAAATTTTACCAAGCCCAGTCTTTGGCTAGCATCTTATCCAAAGCTGTTCCCAAACCAATGGCTATGCAGCTAGTCAAAAATAAGTATGGTGGATGTTTGGTGAGGAGAAATTTGTAGAATTATATATATTAGAGTAATTTTTAAACTAACACTATCATAGAAACACTTGGAGAGGGAACAGAATTTCTCACTTCCCCAAATGGACATGGAGGTCTGAGTTTTGGATATGTCCTACAGAGAAGAATAATATTCATATGCACAGAGTTAATCCTGTGGCTCCTTTGAGGAAGAAAATGAAGAAGGGACTTGAAACTACAGGAAATGGGCTTAGTGTGTTTAAATCCTGCTCTTTCAGCATTGCACAGTTAGAAATTTGAAGCTTCCCCCTCCAGTTGTGGAGGCTTAACAGCCAGTTACTCTTCTGTCCACACCAGCCAGCATGTCCAGAATAAATGAGATGTTGAAACAAAAGAGGCTGTGGCCAAACTGAAGCAGCACTATAGAAAGCAACTGAATTTAGGTTTGTGTAAGAAAGTTCAGGGTTGTTAGCTGGATGCCAGACTGGGAGAGAGTGTTCTGCAGTGTGTGCATGTGAACACCAGTGTCTGTCCCAGATTTTACTAGAGATATCAAGTTATTTACTGCATTACCCTGCTCTGTTTGTCATCTTAGCATGGGCCATGTTACCACACCCTGAAGAGGACTCGCTTCTCTAACCATCTCTAATCCATCTTGAGAGTACTTGTGTTAGTTGGTAGCAGCACAGTGTCTTGGCCAATTAACTTCTGTTTTGAGAGGGTAGGTGAACAGTGTGAAATTCAACCCCAGTGTGGAATATGCTTCAAAGTGCAATGCATTAGAAAACTGATGTCAAAAGACCGAACAGGTATGGAGACAGAAAGAAACAAGCTAGGTGGATGACGGAGCTAATGCTCAGGGAACTGAGCTGGGTGTGAGAAGGGAAGAAGTTGTAAAAGGACATTTTACAGTTCTGTGTGCCATGATTGAATAGTCAAACTGAGAACAACAACCGTGCTATGGGAATCCTTGTGGGACAAGGACAAGAATGAAATATTGCAGAGAAACACCAAAAAGTCTCACTAATGCTACGCTGGCTCTTCCTTTTCATTAGCAGTCAGGGAAGCACCAGTGCATTGTGCCTGAAAAGCTCAAAGAAAAAGGAGCCTCAAAAGTAACCTGTCCTATATTCCATTTTAGGATTTTTTCAGCAAATCTGATCCTTTTCTGGAGATTTTTCGGGTGAATGATGATGCAACCCAACAACTTGTTCACAGGACTGAGGTAAGGAATAGAGTTGAATTTACTTTCCAAGGACACAGGTGGGCTATCAGGAGGCATAGCTTATGCTTCCCATGTCACAAAGGGAAGTGTATTTAAATGTGGTGTGCAAACACCCACGTTTAAAAACACTTCCTGGAGTTATACTCTAGTATAATTATGAACTAATGGGTATCAGGTCTTGACTTATGCACCTTACGGTAAAGGAAGATGATACTGAATCCAAAAATCCAGATCTAATTAAACTGGCAGATACTCTGTTCGGAAGGTCTGGAGATATAAATACTAGATTTAGCCAAAACCAGGCTACAGACTGTATCATATTTTCCCATTAATATTATGTTGCTTCTTCCCCACCTTCTCCCAGGTTGCTGGTGCTAAAGGGATTGTAATCTGGGCACTTTACATTTGTTTCTTATGACCCAGTGACAATTACTGCTCCATGGTAATGACTGGCACTGTCTTTAGAAACAGCATTTAGGTGTTTAGGGTGGAGCTGTGGCAGGTGTTAGGGGTTATAAGGCTGATATGGATTCCATAAAATTTTCCTAGCAGGGCAGACTGTATGCCTGTAAATCAAGGTTGCCCAGTCCTGCACCTCTTCCATGGCTTCCAGTTCAGTTGTACAACCTTCCCCTTGTGAATTATCTCCCAGTGAGGCATGGCAGTGCTGGAGCAATGTCTGTAGCATGATCTGTGGGTATGTATGGGTCCATTTCCCACTCCTGCTCCTTTTGGGGGCTTTCCAGAGGAGGAGTGTTGCAAACTGCAGGTTGCTCGAGGGCTCATATCCCATGGATGTAGTTCTGAAAACTCCAGCTGAGCTCTGCTTCCTTCTCTTGCTGGTGAATGTACTGTATTGAGAATTGTGCCTCTTGTTAGCATTCTGCTGAGAGATGTGGAAGTGTTAAGGGTTCTCTTTCTTCTTTTCACTCACAGGTTGTGATGAATAACTTAAATCCAGCATGGAAGACTTTTAAAGTGTCTGTAAATTCTCTGTGCAGTGGAGACCAGGATCGCAGGCTAAAGGTCAGAATTCCTACTTTTTTAATAGTTTTGCTCATAGAAAACAAAAGTTGGTCCCTCTTTTTCAACTGTAGATTGCTATTCTGCACTTCTCTCTTCTTTGATGGAAAACACGATCACACAGCTGCGTTATGATTACCATAATCAAATTAAGGATGCAGAGAAGTGGTAATCCACTGTAATCAGTAGATTATGCTCTATATTTCTTACAATAACCTCAAAAAATGATGGGACTGTTTCATCCAATCAGTTGGATAATTTGACTCCATCATCATTTAACTGGTGAAAGTATACTCACGGCAAGTGGCAGCCCTACCACAATTTTAACTACTATTTTCTCACTTCTGTATCTGGAGGCCTCCTGTAAAAGAAACACTGAAATAAGAGATTTGTTATTATACTTGAAGAATAGGATGGCCACAAAAAGACATGTGCCATAGTAATGAAAATGTTTCTAGTCAAGAGAAAGACAGATGATTGGGAACTTGGAGCTTTGTGTAGAAAAAATCATCTTCTTTTGGCTAATTTGGCTTAAATCAAGGCTTTATCCAATTGTTTATATCTTCTGATCAGCTTTAAGGCTAATACTAAATTAAACAACATCAAACAAAGATCACTGGTCCCAGTGTCTATTCAGACTCTTAGACCTGATGAAAGGATATTGGACCCAAAAGTATGACTATTTTTTTTCTTACTATACCAAATTGCCTAATAGAATTTTATTTTGTTCCTGCAAACATTTCTTCTTTCATCATTATAGCTGCAAAACCCTGCAGGAGGGGTGTTGTCATTTTTCACTCAGGATGCTGCAGGATGTGCTATGCTGATAGAAAAAATAAAATGCTGGTGTGGATATGTTACAATTCATGTCACAGATGTGTGGAAAGGGCAAAAAGCAGTCTTATGAATGCTTGGATTGTGGTTTATAATTTCACAAAATTTGCCCTGTTTTTATGGAACAACATATACATTTGAGACAAGAGATGGATCAGATCTCTGCTACTGAAATGAAAAGCAGAATTAGCACAGCACTGCCTTCATCACATTGTGTACATGTGGCCTTTAAATCTCCTAGGTGAGAAAACCTAGGAAGAGAAGCAAACAAAATTGTGAAGTCTAGAATGTGAGAACAAGTGGCAAGTCCATAGGGGTAGAGGAATGAGATTCTGCAGGGAGAAAAATGCTCTTGTCTCTTTGAAATTGAGATGAGAAGGTATGAGAAAGGCTCAGATTTCAGTGTGGGCAGAAGAAGATGGGTCTGGGAATAAAGGTGATCTTTTGAGCTATGAGCAGAGACAGTAGTCAAAATCGTTTGCAGATGAACTACCAAAAGAGAGGCTGAAGAGGGAGAAGTGAAGAGGAACAAGAGTAGTCCCTTAGGACTGCCTGTAGAGAAGATGAGGGGAAAGTCAGTGAAAGGATGGCTGAAGAAGAAAACCAGGGCAAAAGCCATGGGTCTTATGAACCTATTGAGAATTTTCAAGACAGTCTTTTTTTTCCTCTCTTTTTGGGAGAATATGTGTTTTTCGTTTGTGTATGCAAGTGTTTGTAGAGCTGCTTTAGATATCTGAGTATTTGCCTGAGGCTACAGTTCAGTCATTTGCAGAAAAGCTAAAAGTACTAAGATTTGCATCAGATCATTCATGAGTGCAGGAATATTTTAAAACTAATTATGGCTAAAAATAAAAAAAAAGCTTGATACTTATTTCAAATTCAGGCCCTTTATAACTTTGGGTGGGTGTAAGATAAGGCTGTTATGGTACAGCAGCCACCCAAATCACTTGTATTTGAGAGATAGCATATAATATTTGTCAGATAATAATTTGCTTCTTTTCTATATGGTCTATAACCTAAGAATTTGATGGCAGCTAGTACAGAAGAGTGAAAATGATAAGAATTAGAGAGATTAAGTGTCTGTGACTGGTGTAGCACTGTATGAATGTTTATACTTTGATTTACTTTGATTTTACTTTGATTGACTGAGCATTCCTCTCTTTGTGTTACCATATTTTGGAACATTTGACTTCAGTTGCTTTGTTTCACTTCATAAAGTATACAGCAATATGTTACTGCTAAGTGGTGAAGAGTTCCCTGTGCCTTATTTAATGTGGGGGAGATTCAGTGTATTCCAGCTGCCTTGCTGAGCACCAGCTTCTTGCCAAGGTTGTTTGATCACTGTGAGCAGTAATTGCATAAGGCTGGGTAGTTTTGTGTCTCTTCCTGCTGTTAGTTTTTAACATACTCTGGAAAGCATCATCTAAGTTAAGGCTTGAAAGAGGCACCAGAAGGGCTCGGAGGGAACTACCAGCTTGTGGAAGTTCTTAACTGCAGACACCTTGCCATTGTGACTACCTTTGGTTTGCCTCTGTAGGCTATTTGGAGCCCTGGAGTTCTTCATGTCTGCCACTGAAATCACATGGGCTCTGAACTTACTGGCCAGATTTTTGTTACGGGGAATGAGGATTAACATGGGAAAAGTACCCTAAAACAACTCAAAGAAAGTTGTTTAACCTACAGGAAATTTGCTCTTCATAAGTCTTGCACCCAAAGCAGCCTTTACACTGCTGGGCATTTAAAACTTTCTGGTTTAAAATGTCTGTTTAGAAAGATAAGATAAGAAAAGAAAAGAAAAGTCACTAAAATCAAAGCAACCAATAGTTAGGGTCTGCCTCAAAAGTCTTTTGCTAGCATTCTTTACAAAGTCTGTTAATTTGAATTCCTTATGGTCTTTTAAAGAAAAAACTAATTTTGCTTTATTTAGCTGTGGTGCAGAGAATAATGAACATTTTATTCCTCTCAGGACACCTTGTAAAACTTTATTACAATTATTGCTGCTCTAGGTTTTATTATGAAAAGGATATATTAGATTTACAAACCTACTGAGTTTTTCTTCCCAGACACTGAAACCATCCAAGAAGTCTGGTCACACTTCAGTGCCAATGATAGCTTCTTTTAATGCTAACAGGACGGACAATTAGTGTATGCATCGAAGTGAACAGAATACCTCTTTGATCCGAAAGTAGTGCATTGCTTTTCTAATACGTAGAGAGTTTCAAATCAACAGTAACTACTGACAAATCTGAGTGAGGATTGTACTTCTTCTGAGGGCAGGTTTTATCCTAGTCTGTTGTGCTGAAGGTCCTGTAAATTGTGAAACTTTGGCATTCAAATCTGTTTTCAGCATGTAAGTTATGTTGCCGTCAAAGGTTTATCTGAAATACAAGATTGTGTTGTGGGTATTTTCTGGTAGGGATCATCTACTGCCTACCCATTCTAATAGTTGCAGGGTTCCTGTCTTTCTAGAGGAATCCTGGTAATGTACACAGAAAAATTATCTTTTTTTGTTTTGGTATTAGGTGCTGTAATACTTGGGAAATAAACGCCTAACAAGGTGCTCGTTAGGCAAAGGCCAAACAGGGCATATGACATAGAATAATTCTATCTTCTGCTGAGGTTGTGTGGAGAACCCCCCCGCAAAAGAAGTTCTGTTCACAAGGAAAAGTAGGAAAGGAAGCAAAAAAAAGCTGAAGTAAAAATGTTGCTGAGGTAAACTGATAAGCTGCTAGGAGAGTGGGAAGCACATGTCATATCTGTATAGAAAGCCCTTTCCAACTTCCACCTACATAGGGGAACTTTTCAGAAGCATGTCCATTAGATATTTTTCTACCTTTCAAAAATCTGTATATTGCAGCTATATCATTGCTGTGAGTTTGTTTATTGTTTCATCCCTGCGTAACCCAGATTACAGGTGATGATCCCGATGAAATTGGTGCATGTGCAGTTGTGAGTGGGACACACAGCCGTGGTTACAGGGCTGTTCCATACATCGGGTTATAAGGCCTCTCTGTCTGTGTATGAACAGCTCTTTGCAGCCTGAAGCCCCCAGACAGCACTGCTGCTTTCTTTTGGTAACCACAGAAAGGTTGCCTCTTCCTGTGCGCTTCTCATGAGGTTAAAACCTGGTTCTGCCATTCTTCTCTGTTTTCTTTTGTCCAGTTGACTTCCTTGGCTGTGTCCATTCGATCTGTTGAAGCTGTGTCTTAGCACATGAATTATGTTTGGTTTTCTGCTGAGGAGTCTATTTCCATATGCTTGTAAGCCCCAGTGTACCTGTGATGCTCTTAGTCCTAGTAAGGTGCACTCAGGACTTTAAAGGTCATGTGGCTTTCAGTTTATTTCCATACGAAGTCCTTGATAAATAGGTCCTTTTCTAATGTGGATTTTCACAGATCGTGAATTTTCTACTTTTTTTGGTAGGTCATTGTTAACAAGGTCTTCTTGAGAGACCTGCACCTTGCTTTAATTAGTAATCTATGCAGTGCATCTTCAGCCTAGTTGACACTATTATATAATGTGAATCTTGTTACAGTATTAATAGAAGAAGCTCCACAGCTTGCAAGAAAGATCCTGACATTATTTTGGACATAAATAGATAATCACTTTATTTTAATTTTATTTATTAAAATCATTACATGAAAATTAGTTATTCAAATAATAATCTCCTCCCCAGTGTCTGCTATGGCATTTTTAGGGGTGGAATGTTGGGTCTTCTTCAGACAGCTGTAACCTTCTGTTTCCTTCTGATTTATTAAAAGTGTTGACTCTTTCATGCAAAATGATGGATCATTAGGGGAAGAAATTACTTCTTATAGATCTGTAAATGTATCGTCTGCTCCATTCTGAGTTAAGGAAAAGCAAATAGCAGTGGTTATTCTGATATTCTCTGCATTATTGCTGCTGCATTCTCTAGATCAATAAGTTTTCAGTGATCTTTAATACTTGACTACAGCTCTGCTTATACAGGTATATTATAAACTCTAATCCTTCAATAAACCCTCAGTATCTCTGAAAGCCACTAGTGAAAGTGTGCTGTGAAGAAGACCAAGTAAAGCTTAAAATACAAGGAATAATATATTCAGACAAATCCATTAGTGCTTTTATTCTTTCACAGTTTAGCTGTCAGAGTGTTTGAAGGACTAGTATGGGAAGATACAGTTTGTGGTCAACAGCAATAATTTCTGCAGGATTTTAAAAAGCACGTGGCTTAAAAGGCAATTCAAGCAATGTCAAATGATTAGAAAGGCACAAACTGAAGGATTTGATACTGTTCTATAAGAGAAAGCTCATTTATTGTTGCTGTTTTCTTTGGGCTTTTAATTCCATGTAGAAAGAGACTGGCACGAAGAACAAATTGCAGCACAGGCTAGACTTGCTGGTTATTTACTTGATTGGATGATTTCAGTCATACTTGATTAACTAAGCAGTTCTGCATTTTCCCTTCAATTTACTCACCATATTAATGCCAGTGGAGACAATCATTCTCTTCTTGCTTACCCTGGTGTTGTTGAAGAGGCATTTGCATATGGAGTCCTTCTTGTAGAAAATCTTCAAGAATAAGAAAGGGGGACTCAACCTTTGCATGCCTTTAATATGAATCAAAAGATGCTTTCAAATTTCTTTTTCAATAAGTTGTTTCCTTTTCATTAGGTCAGAGCATTTTCCTGGAATCTGTAGAATAATTGCCTCACTCTTGGAGAGTGCAGATCTTTCTTTATAGTCTGAATAATATTTATTTATTAGCCACTTCAAGGATATTATTGTGTTGTGAATTTTCAGCAAAGTTCTTATAGAGCTAACTGTGCAGCTGATAATTTTGGATAATAAAGATTTCCTTCTTGGTGGTGAAAAGAAAAAAAATAGGCTTAAATATTAGGATGAGGTGTACATTTAATAAGCTAAGAGAAATATTTCTTTAAGTGCATACTGTACTGCTTCATGAGCGTAGGAGTTTTAATACAGTCTTCAGAGAGAATGATGCATTATTTTGAGGATCATTATAAAATTAAAGTAAACAACACACTGTGAAAGGCTGTTTCTGAGACCTTCTTGCATAAATACCATCAAACCTTCATTTCAAGTAAATGTTTTTTCCTTTCTCTTTCATATTCCCCTTGCTCTCTCTACATGATAGAGAGAAGTGCTACCACAGGCACTTATTAAAAACTTAAGATGCCTATTTCATAAGGTCTACAGTGACTGTGGGGAATTTGCTGCAACCACTCACCCTGCTGTCTGTTTGGGTTAACCTATAATTTAGCAATTGCCTTATGATATGAGTGCCTCCTGAATTCACTAATTGCATCAGTGTGTTTGGAGCCCTGATTTGTCTGAGCATGTCAAGGACTGACCTGATCAATCTTCATAAACTCTGTGCAGGTGGAGTGTAAGATTTAAGATCACCCTTAAAACAAACCTGATTAACTCCATGTGTGTGTGATCTCATGTTACTGATTCCTTTTTTTTCCCTCTTGCCTTTCCTTGGTTGTATTCTTGATAAAGCAGCTGAAGATGCTGGGGAAGAAAATACCATATTGCAGTTAAGATTTAGGAGAGAGAAATAGACTCAAGAAATGAGCTTGATCCCATATTTGATGGAGTCAAGTGAACTCATCCCAATGACTTTAATAGCCACTAGTTTGTTCTCCATTATGGGAATTGCTGGATATATAGCAAATTAACTGTCAGATTAATTAATCTAGATTTGGGTTAATTGATGTTGGTGAAGTGCTTTGAAGATGAAAGAGCTCTCTAAATAACAAGTGTTGTCACAATAATTAAGAGTCTAAGTGAATTGCACAAGGAGAGATCATCTGATACACAGTGGTTAAAAAGAAAAGAGCTGATATTTACATCTCTGAGGACCTGGGCTGCTGAGAAAGGTGGAAGAAGGTGGTAGAGGGCTGAAGAGCTGGTACATTTAAATAAAAGGGACAGGATAGCAAGACACAGGAGCCTTTCTAACAACCACTGGATGACTCTGATAGACCAAATTTCAGAGTTCACCCTGTGAAAGGAGATTTTTACTTCCAGTTCTTTACCAGAACTCCCAGTTCCATGACCTTTTGTGTAGAAATGAAATTTCCCCCTGACATTGCAAGGAGCATTCGTAGTCTGAAACAAGGGCAGAGAGGACAATAAACAAACAAATATGTTGTATATGAGTATGTTTGTCTGGATTAGGGGATCTGAGGAGTGTTTTGTCTGTTTCTCTTTTGCAAATAAGAGAGGATTGCCTCCAATTAATTTGTACACTGCATTTCTTGTGAGCTTCCTTCCAATTGCTTACTGCCTCCATGGTTCCATCCCAAGGCAAATAAATACAGGCTTCCACAGCTTCGCTATGCAAGTCATCAGTATGGGAAATGTTTTGAAGGGCTCTTTCTCATTGTCTTTGAAAGTGAGTTTTAATCCACTGAAATGAAGCAGAGGCTCATATAAGTGCTGCTGACTGTAATCCAAATCAGAGGTCTGGTTCCTTCACAGGGGAATAGCTGATAAAGTACTAAATCCCATCCCTGGGACCATTTAAAATGAAACAAAGCACAGCCCTGGTAATGAGGATCAATTCCATACTGCAGGGTGGGCATATAGGATGCCAGTTAATTTAATGACCTCTACATTCTTCCCAATTTTCATATCTCTGTCTTGATAATGCACTGAACATCCTTAAAGACCCCAGAATTTAGTGAAGCTCTGCTTTCACTAAACCAGATCAGGATTAGGCTTAGCTGTAACCTTGTAAAGCGGCTGAATGCTGTAGTGAGAAAATTTTAAGTGTTGCGTATCTTCTAGAAAATCCATCATTTTCCTGCCTTTGTTCTACAGGATATTTTACTGTGTGACTTACAGCATCCGATGATATTAAAAATGGAAGTCTAACCAGTTTTTCATATTCATTTTTTCATTTCTTTCCTATGAGATTGGAAAAAATAGGGAAGGCAATTTCTAGACAATCTCATTTCAGTCTCTTATAAAGTAACAAAGCCTCACATTGGCTAACATATAATCGACTTACAAAGGCCTTTGGTTTCTTTCCAGATGTATTTTTTACTGTGTAAATTGAAAATTAGACACTCATGGAAATTCTTTCCTTGTTGTTAAATCTTGTAATAAATATAGTCTTTGCTATGAACTACGTACTTTAAACAGAAAGCTTGCCTTAAAATTCTACTCATAAATTGTATTTGATAGTTAATGCGCTAACATACTGCCATGCAAAAGTGGTTACATGGTGCAGATAATAAAATATGTGTATTTTAAATTGTAGTATTCTCAGGGAACATAGAGTCAAAGTTTAGGCAAAATAATACATTTGTTTTAAAAAACTTAAAAGTAGTATCTTCAGGGGCCTAAGTGTAAATTAATGTTTGTGATATTCAAGGCATCACTAGGGTAGAAATAGGTATTAAGTGTCTCTAAATGCAAATATTTTAGAAGCTGTGTTATAACACAGTGGTTACTTGAAAAGTGTGAACTTTGTCTCACACTAAAAATATGTTTTTAGCCCTTCTGTACACAGGAATTTCACCTAACAGGCATTCTGTTAAAATTTAGATTTGCATTTTTAGTTTACTAAAAACATGTTTTCCCCCAGCTAGATGCTATACACATTTTGTAGTGTCTGAGTACATGTGTGTAATGTATACTCACCTTACATAATGAATTATGTTTTGCAATAAAAATGCTTTATCTGCCTTACCAAATCTAAATTAATCACCCTAGATTAAGCATGGTTGTTATGTATGACGGTTCTCCCAATGATTATGAAATTTCTCAATAGCAGTGCTCTACAAGATTCCATGAAAAAAATCGCCCTCCCTGTGGTAATACTAGAAGAAACCAAGGCTCCTGGGATCAGAGATGTCAGTGTGCTTATGGATAGTTGTTGTTCTGCTAGTGTTTTACAGCTGCTAAAGCATGCCAGGGAAGTTTTGCCACCGTGTTTGCTATCACTAGCTCAGAGCTTTGAGCAGGATTCGATTTTAGAAAAAAGCTTCTTTGTGACACCTTCATCTCAGTACCCCTCAGACAAAGAGAAGTCAAGAGCTGCTTGTTCACTAGGGACAGGGGAGTTGTTTTAGTGGCCTGCTCACCAAGAACAATGCCACTGGTGTGTTCTTCAGGAAGCCTGGGAGGATCATGTTCTCTTGGCCCCTCATCTGCTGAGTTGCCACTGTGTAAGCCCCAGTTGTTGTGCTCTTCAGGGCCCCTCACTGACCAGCCAGCTGAGGTGCAGCAATCCTTTCCCCTTTCTGTGTAGCTATTGCCACCATGCTATTCATAGAAGTTGTGCTCAACAGAATTGTTCAAAGCATGGTGTATTAGGATCATTGCTGCCACAGAACACCTCAAAGGATGTGCAAGCTGTTTTGAGCATAAGACTTCTCTGTGGCCACAGAGATGTTTCACATCCTGAGCATGACAGCCACTGTATCTGCTTTGCCTGAGATTAGCAAAGAGATAGTGTTTCTTTCACAGATATACTAATCCTTCTTCTCTCAAAAAGCACATGAATTGCCCGTACATCCTTGAGTGGAAGAGAAGGTGAGTAATGTTACAAATCATTTCTCAATAGTACCAGTACAGACTGTCGATCTTCTAGTTTGCTTTTAGAAGAGATGATAAAAAAGGCTATGGCTGGCCTACCCCATACACTCCAAATTGCCTTGGTCTGAAGTTTCAGCATAGGAATAGCAACAGCATCAGCAGTTCATCTCTTAGACAACTCTAGATATCAAATGCCTACGGTCTGTTTAGATCTACTAATCACCTCTTGCATTGTTGACCATTACATTACTAGCCTAGAGTTCCTATTGAGTCTCCTCATTTATTTTATTTCTGAAAAATTCAAGGATTTGTTGATAGCGGTTTCTTTTCTATGGTAGGAAAACATTAAGATGTAGCTCTGGATTAATGAATGACTTGGGGGAAATGATGAGGGAGTGGTTTGATTATTTGTCCTCCGGGCACATGAACTTGAAAATCACTATGACCAGGCACAAAGGAAGTTCTCTTTTTTATACGACACAGTTCAGTGATGGGATAGGGATATGTTGTCAGAGAATGTTGGGAGGCCAAAATCAGTCAATATGCTAAAAAATCTGAGTAGACAAATTCATGAATGGTTATTGCATTCTGACTGGCTTTTAACAGCATCTACTGGATGCTCTCTCTAGCTTCACGAGAAAGCACAATTGTTCACTGCCAGTAACTGTGAAAATGTGGTGAAGTAAAGAGGAATATTTCTTTCTCTAGGTGTTCACTAGCATCTGACAAAAAGATGATACTGAGATGATACTGGTACCATGTACATTTATTATTTTCTTATGATGAATGCTTGGAGCTTTCAAAATGAAATTTAAACTTAATTTTTAATTGATTTTCATGTGAAAAAGCTCTAAATCGTTAGGACTTCATTATTTGAGAAACTGTGCATATTCATAACAAGGTGGTGTGCATACTGCTGGTAGGTCATGCCACAAGGCTTTTCTTTTGCTCCAGTAAAGTTTTATAAAAAGGTAAGTGGATTATTTAGAGCTGAAGTGTGTCTAGTTTGCTGTGTATAAACACATAGATAAGCCAGATAAGCCAGTCTAGTCCTTTACTATTCTGTGGCAGCAGCAGTAGAGCATAGGGAATTCTGTGTATGCCTTCAAATACCCATCCTGATTCAAATACTGACCCTGGTTACACATGCACAGTCCTCTGCTGCCTTCCTTTCTTGTACATATCAGCTTATACATTTTTCATAAAAATACTGCCCTTCAACAGAATCCCTGTTTGATATCAGCTACTTCTGTTTTTTTAATGAGTCCATTTCTAGTTGCAAGCAAATCATCTGAGAGTCTGGTGACTAGATGTCTGGAAAGGCAGGTTTATTTTTACAGGCTAATTGAGAAGTAGGCTACTCACATTAGGGAGAGACAATTGTTCTCTTAGACAAAAGTGTTTCAGACTCTTGCACTTCAAAATATTGGAAAAAGTGTTTTATTAGAGTCATGCCAAAAAGGAGTCCTCAGTTTTTGACCAGGATAAAATATGGGAGTAAAAAAGTTGCCAATTTTCAGATTTCAAGAGTATTTTCTTCATAATACCACAAGTATTATTCATGAATAAAACGGAACTGGGAGGGGGTGCTTGCTTCAGATTGATGAAAAATATTTTTAATAAATGAGTTATGTTGATCCAAGCAATGCTGAAAGTTATCACACAAATGTTTCATGATACTGCCACCAAGAAAGAAACCAGATTATCTGACAGAGATATGTCAGGAAGATCTCTTGTGGGGAAGGTGTGTCCTTCCTCCCTAGGTGACTGCTCCCCACCAGTTTGAGCTGTCTGGGAAGAGTCAGGATCCGGCCATGGGGGACTTCACCTTGTGGTTGTCTTGGGCATAATAATAAAGCCTATGTGCCTTCCAGCTTTCTCCTGAGTGTGGGATCCGTGTGCTACAGTTCACACCTCCTCCATTCCTTGCCCCTCTCCAGGAGCCTTGCCTGCTCCAGCTCTGACGCTTGTCAGAGGCTGGCTGAAGTGGAGGAAGCAGAAGCATGACTTGGCTCCAGCCGTTCCCCATGCCATTCCGGGTATGAGGAATTCGTGCAGATTAAATATTCCCAGCCCTGGAGAGGGCAGAGGTGAAGCAGAGCGGGTGTGCCAGAGCTGGGCAGCAGAAGGTGCCACATGTGGTTAGAACTGAGGCTGTGGGAAAGATCAGTCCCCAGTGTCGCTGTGGACATTTGAAACTGTGAGTCTGCTGTGGTGTCGTGTCCTGCCCCTGAAACCTTGTCTCTCACTGAGGCTGTGTTAAGAGTGTGAGATAATGGCATTCCTCATCAGAATGCAGTGTGTGCTTCTCCAAGCAGACTTATGAATATGCAAAACTTGCACAAAATAATTAAAAATCACTAACTCATAATCATCTCATGCACATTTTAAAATTTAGAATTGTGGTTTTAGTAGCCTAAATTTGTTTGTTCACAGCTCTTGAACCCTTAATCTCCTTAAGAGCTTTAAATCCTCTACACTACATAGCTTTAAGGTGACCTGCAAAAGTGAAACACAGGATCCTGGTAATATAATGTTCACTGCATGCTCTCCTAGTCTGGCTTGCTCCCATTTTCCTGGCTTTTCAGGGCATTAAGCATGTACTTGTAAAGTTGTTGACATTTGAGTTCTTTCCTTCGATCTTTTAATGATACAGAAATAAGAGCCTGATCTGTCTTCTATACAGCTTCTTGTGCTGATTCCTTTGGCTGTTAATTTCCTTCATTCCTACAGAAGGCAACGCATCATTCTGATCACCACTTTGTAACTGTCGCTGCCCTGTGCCCAGGGACAGGCTTGCCACCAAATTTAAGATCAAGATTAGTTGCAGGTTGGATTCAGAGGAGCTTAGGAAATAAAAGCAAAGTTTGGGGAAAAGAAAAAGCCTAAGAAGGATACTCATTTGTCTGTCTTGTATAGACTAGCATTCCTTCATAGGCAAAAAGCTGAGGTTTTTTGTAAAAGCAAGTGTTTTCTCTACAGGATATTACTTTTAAGCACTCTTTCATCTCAAAAGGCATGCAGAGGTTTGCCTGTGGTTTCACTTTGGTTTGGTTTGGTTAGGGGTTTTTTTTGTTTGTTTGTATAATTTAATTTTTTAATATTTCTGTTTTACAGAGTACAGCACTAGCAGAGGCCAGTACTGGAGTCAGTTCTGCTTCTGGTATTTTGGATGTAGGATATATATCCCCCAACTGCAGACGCAGGGATCCTTCACAACCCCAAACACTACAGATTCCAGTGAATTCTGCAAAGTGTAGCCATATTTTTAATACTGGAAGCTTCCCTTATTTGTTTGCCAGTACTAAGAAAAATGAAAAGTTGCACTTTTTGTAAGCACTGTTCCATAAACTGTTGCCAGGAAAGACCTCCTTCCTTATTTATCTGTCCATCAATTTATGCTGCTCTTGGGATATCCATTGCTACAGCATCTCAGTATTGCACAAGTTTTACTTGTCAAAAACAATCAGAACTACTGATTATTTTTCAAAAATATTTGCCCTGCATCTTTTAGGAAAGTTTCCACAAAATCCAGTGATGCCAGGATCCCTCTGTGACTTTTAGATGTATGTGCTTCTACTTGCTATCATGGAGAAAAAGAAGCATCTGTGCAGGTCTGCAATAAGAGTCCTAGAACAGCAATCCCACAAGAGCACTTAGTGAATAGTCTATTTATGCCAACATAATGCTGTGCTGAAGGAAAGCCGCAGGATAATGGCAGATTTTCACCTATACTTTTTTCAGATCCCTTTTTCACCCATCCCTCTGCTCATATTGTCTTAATGCTGGAGATACCTCTTGCAAAACAAGCAGAACTAGAAAGGGCTAAAGTTGGTCAGGATTTTCATCTCAGCTTTTTCCCCAAAACATGCTGTTTGGTTCACATAAAACAGTTTGAATCTATCACAGTTTTACCAGACTATTAATCAAAAGAAGTGCCCCCGAAACTAAATGTCTGTATTTTTTGCTACTCATAACAGCATTTCATCGATAAATTTCTTCTCTTACTTTAAATTTAAAACTAGAATTAAAGCCCATTGCTCATTTTAAAATATTATTGTTATTGTTGTTATTGTTACTATTATTATCTTTTCTTTAAATTGGTTTGGATCAAACAGAGCAATTTACTGAAATATATTTTTCAACCTTCAGTAAAGATAGCATTTCCCAGAAGACTGGATGGTGGTGGGCTCAGGGTGACATTCCTGGGGAAGAGGCAGTATGAATTCAGCATCTTTGCTGTTCAGGTGCTTGATCCAAGCCCCCTTATGGTTTGCTGAAAACCATATTTTGGAGGAATGTATTTCATATAAGTAAGATCTGCACCTCCCAGCTGTCATGTACGAAAAGGGGCCGTTGATTAGTCATTTTAGTTTTCTACCTGGTATAGTTTGTAAATGACACACCTTGATTATATTCTGGGAATCTTAAACTACCTTGTAAATTTGGAATATTACTTGAGATGTTACATGGTCATTGGCTTTGTGATAAAATACTGTTTTCATCTAGAGGAGAATGTTACTAAAATGAATGTTACAGCACTACAAGGAGCAACTGCATGTTCCATTTACCTTCTTTTCTTGCAATGGAGAAATATAACCATATTTAAGCATGAATGATTTTATTCAATGAACATGAACAGACTGGTATATTGAAATTAATTGTGCTTGGAGTTTATAAAAATGACTTAATAGATTACTTCTTTTATACTCTTTTACACTTTGATTTTCCAAAGGCTAAACAAGCTTCCTAAAGCTTCTCCTCCTTGAAAATCAATTTTTCATGTGATACTGCCATACTAATAATAATTCCTTAGTGCCTTTTCCTGTTCCAGACCTGAGTGATTTTATCTATTAAAAAGATGTAGTAGTTGCTGGAAAAAAACCCCAACAAAACAACAAACTATCAACTTATTTTCTCTCCTTCCTCTCTGCCCCAATTAAAAAAGAGGTTTTTAATTAAAATTATCACTATCTTTCTTTCATAACCTTTCTTTCTAGCTTATGACCCATGTCCAGTGCGTTGCAATTAATGAAAAGTTGTTCTCATTGACCATGCTAATCTTAAGCATCTTAGAGATGGACATTTGTTTCAGAACTCAGGAGTGTTTCTGGTTAAGCCTTGGTTTGGGGTTTTTTAAAACAGAAAATGTGTGAAGTCCTCTCACTCTGAACACAGCATTCAAACATCAGACAGTTTCCTTGCTCATACTTTCAAGTTATTTTATGCTAAACCAGAACTAGTTTACAGCTTTATATTTGATTTTGTAGTGTTTTTTAGCCCACCCTTTCCTCTGCTCTCCATACTTAACTCACAGAGAGAAACAGAGACTTTTCAGCGAGACTCCCTTTTTCAAATTGGTTTTCTTTTTGAGAGATCATGTGAATCTCCTTTTCCTTTGGAGTTTCCATTGCTTCGTAGTGGTTTCAAAAAGGGTTTAGTTGTTTCATACATTTCTCAGTTGTTGACAATGGCTATCATATCTCAGTGAATGAAAGACAAGTGAAGCTCAATCTGTCAAGAAATACTTGATTTTAAAAACTATATCTGACCTTATTC
This sequence comes from Dicrurus megarhynchus, assembly GCA_013399195.1. Taxonomy (NCBI): domain Eukaryota; kingdom Metazoa; phylum Chordata; class Aves; order Passeriformes; family Dicruridae; genus Dicrurus; species Dicrurus megarhynchus. The sequence continues at coordinate 2,021,590 of VXAD01005924.1, read as the reverse complement.
CTACATTACTTTGAATTATGTATCAAACCTACTTTAAAGCAAATACGTGTCGGAGCATCACTCATTTACTGTTTTATTTCCACTGATAACTGGAGAAGGACAATCATATATCCGAACAGGATAATATATTGTAATATTCAGGAATAGTACCTTAACTTTTTTCTATCCATTTCTGTTTCACTTCTGACATCATGGTTAGCCAACAGGATATTGGCACTTCTAAAGTGTGTTTTTTCCTCCAGATTTTTTTAACACTGCATTTACTTCCAAATCCCCTTCAGAATTCCTTAGATATTTTATCTACTGTATTAATAGCATGAATAAAGCACTTCAGTGTAGTGACTTAAACCGTGGAAAGGCTTTCTGAGCTGGGATGAAATTGCGGGTGTTCTTCTGGCCTGGGTTTGTACAGAGTCTTTGGATTATAGACCTCCCGAAGTCTTAGGAGTCCTACCCTGGAAAAATGAGAGTAATGATGTGGTCTTCTGCTACTGTTTTGGATCTAGATACCCATAAATGCATACAAAACTGTAGAATAGTTTAGCCTGGAAGGGACCTTAATATTTTGAATTCAAAAGACCTTTTTAATATTACTTCTCTTAGATGAATATGTAGAAATAAAGAATGAATATGAAAGAAGTTTTTATCTTCAAGCCCTGTCCCTAAACTGGAAATAAGCCTAAACCATGTGACATTAAGTCTGATTCAAGTGCTTTTAACTGAAATTCACTGGAGATTTTTGGCTAGGATTTTTAAAAAGTACCAATTATTTTTATGCACCTAACCTGAGGCAGTTTAGGAAGATTCGATTTTTCAAAGGGGTTCGTTCTCAGTACTTTTCTCTGAAAAATCTCTTGAAGAGTCTTAACTGGAGGGATCAATATCACAAGTCTCCAATGAAAATTTTTGTTTTGTGAAGTTATTTCTGTATCTCAACTTCATTATTTTATCTAGATACACACCTAGGCCCCCTCTGAACTCAACTGTCTATTAAATTGACTGACTTGTTAAATTTTACAAAACAGAGGCAGAGATGATGTTTCCTGGTAGGGCCCAGTTAATTGTCATGTTTGATGAACTCCTGTGGTATTTTTCAGTTCTTCTGAAAGACAGGATCTTCTAGCACAGTGAAGAGCACATCACTAAAAGAGAGTTATGCTAACTGCATTCGATTTTGTAACTCTTGCTAGTATGTCATGGTAATAAATAACCATTTTTATGTAAGTGAATGGAAGATTATAGTTATAACCAATGAAAGAAGCTATTCCTCTTCTTTCCTGCTTTCTTATGCATTCATTAAATGTATTTCTTTATTTCACAGTTTCAATATGCGGAACTAACAAATCTTTTCATAACACATTTACTTAATAGGTTTAATATTGAGCATTTATTCAGAGCATTTCTTTGAAAGATTTTGAAACACCCTACAGTTAATTATTTTATGTACTTGTGATGTTGGAGCTGGTTAATAACAATATGACCGCCCTGGAGAGAACTAGAGAAAGCAAAGCCCTGCCATTGTCTCAGATAACACTGCAAAGCACCGTTGTCCAAAATAATGAATCAGATCTCAGCACATTACAGAACTAAAACAAATGCATAACATTTTTAAATACTATTCTTCTGATCAGGTTTTGAAACTATTTCATATGTACAAAGACTCATTTTTGTATGTCAGTTGAGGTATAGTCACAGAACTCCAGGAGGTCAAGTTCAAAAATGTTACACTACTTGGGAAAAGTTACAGCACACTTCTGGTTTAATGCAGGGACACCATCACTCAGGTTACATAGCCAAGAAGTTCTGCACCATAAGTCCATATTTTTTCCTAGTGTCAGTGGATGGGAAGAGTGATAATGTGTACAGAAATAGCTTGACTGAGATTTCATCAGTGGTAGAACCAGGGCTCATTGCCACTTGTGCCTGACACTCATGATGGCTGCTAAGAATCAATAGATGTTTTCCATAGATGAACAGAATTATACCAGAAGAGATTGATTTAATTGCATCTGAAAATTTGTGGAAAAGCACCTACTTTGACAAAAATTTTCCTTGAGAAATATTTTAAGCAGGATGGGAAATTCTGGTTGAAATAACAGAGAGAAAGAAAGAGAGGAAGCAATTAGCACTGCATCATTCCGCAGCCCAGAACAGCTGGCTGAGATGTGGAGAAGCCATTTGAATACAAGTTATTCACTTATTGACTAATTGCAAGCTGACTTTCCCAGTCTTTTCTGTTGAAGCAGATCCACATTGTATAATTAAAATGGGGGGAGTGAACAAGAGAAAGGCTGATGCCATCATATGATATTTAAATGCTTCTCTTTCATGTGGGAAACTCAGGTTCAAACCATTGCCTTAATAAATATTTAAAGATTTATGCAAAGCAAAGCAGCTTCAACAGAGAAGAACAAAAGAGAAGCACAGAGTAGAAGCCTGGAATAGTTTCCATAGCAGTGGATAAAGCCCATGCCTAAAAAAGCAGGGAAAATGATGGAGCAAGAAGTCAAAATGAAAAAGGCTCTTACCCATAGGCCAGAAACACTATCTTCTATTCCTTCCCTCCATCCCTAAAAGAAATATGTAGAGTCTTGGGTTTGTCCTGATACAGAAGGAGGGAGTCTTCTGAAATCCTGAAAAACCACTAGGGAGAGGAAAACATTTTCCTCATGTTCTCATTAGAAAAGGGTTTCTTATTTACTAGGATAGGTGTAGCGGGCAGGATATTAGAGATATGCAGGCATCCAGGTTGCTGTCTAAGGACAGGGATTAGAATTATACCATGAGGAGCCAACAAGTCTTAATAAAAATTAATCCCTTTAAGAGGAGCAACAGGTCCTGCTTGGAGCCTTCTTCATTAACATATCTGGAAAAAGTACTTACCCAGCCTGATTGTTACTTTGTTTTAACAGATGAGTGAAACAAATCCACAGAAGTTAACTCCTGGCCCAAAATTATTCTAGGAGTTCCAGACAATGGATGTTGTGCTTAGGTACATACAGGTCATTTTCAGAATATGAGGCATTGTGTACATATATTTCCCAACCAAATGCAGCAGTGTGATGATGAGAATTTAATGATGTGTAACAAGTTGACATCTTTTTTTAAATGTCACCGAGTGCAAGCTCGCACTTGCACAGTGCAATACTAAAATGAAATTATGACTTCAAAAATGAGCAAATCCACTTTCAAGTCCAAGATCTGTTTTCAGTAATTTGAATCTCCATTAAGGACCATGCCAGCTCTTTATACACTATTGGAATTAAGCCTAACACTACTCTGTGAGCAGTCAGAAAGCAAAGTGTATGACAGATATTGAAGAAAATTCTGTCCTGTATGATGTTAGATTTTCTGGAATACAGATTTCTCTGAGCCTTGAGTACTCTCAGGCCTATTCATATTAAAGGTTATTTACCTATTTCTCTTTGTATTTCCAGAGAGATTCTACCCTTGATTTCATCTTTCCACTTGGGAATCCCCACCAACTACTCAGCCTCACCTTAGTATCTTGACTGTTAACTGACTGACTGCTAAGCAAAAATATTTTTTCTGCATCCAAAGGTGGTCTACCAGGGATAGCTTGTGTGGCTTTGCAATAATTGATCAAACTGGTAGGCGGGGGCTAGCTTACAGGGAGATTGACAGCTATTACTGACTTAAAAACTCTTCCCCATGGTACTGCAGAAAGACAATGAAGTGAATTGCTGACATGCTGGTGCACACCTAGTGGAAATGAATGCTTTTGTGGGCTGTAGGCCTTGCACGCTGATCTCCTTGCCAGCAAGAGGTACCTCTTTTGAGTGCTCAGCAGAAGTCTCCTGGGAATCAGTGTCTTTGTACACAGCAGAGTCATCACAAATTGGAAATATTTCTGTGTATGCATGTGAAAGGCAGAGAAAAGTTTGTGCTGACTGCAGAGCTTCAAAGGTTAGAGTGCCATGTTCGGTGATTTCGATTTAGCCACAGGTGTAATGTATTTTTCACATATGTTATAGCATAAAATAAGGTAAGTGGTGTTACGAGTTCCTTCTCTTTCCAAGTAGCTCTGTGAAGCCAGTCTCTGGTTTCCTGCCAGATCCACCAGAAACTTCTTGTTATTTGTACATAGGCTAGGGTCAGCTTTTAGGAGGATGTGATTTGTGTACCAGATGGGTTTCTGGTGCACTGCTTACTCCTTTTGTAAAACATGAGTATAGAATTTACACAATTTCATCAGGAGCATGTAAGCAACATTTTCATTTCAGTAACATTCCTGAAAATATCACAGACTGATTTTTTCATCATTATATCTGCTCTTCATTTCATTCAATGCGTAGCAGAATTAACTGCAGTGTGGCATCTGCTTTACTCCTGACCAGCTGCTTTAAAGATAAGAGTTCTCACACTATTATGCTTGCAGTTTGGGGTTTTTTCCTCAGGTGTTCCTTTTGAGGAAAGGTCAGTGAAGGCCAATGGGACATTCTTAGCTGGTGTAAATTATACAGCTCCATTTACTTCAGCTAATGTTGACAGTTTGCATCAGATGATACCTCCTAAATCTTTACCTTAGAGAGAATTGTTTTTCCTATATATATATAAGACAAGTATTAGATGGCATACTTTATATTCATAAAGTACATCACTAATTAGGTTAGACTACTCTGTTCTGCCTACCTGCCTCAGGAATAATGTTGTTTCATTTCATTATGACATAATGGTGCCACCTGCAGTCCACAGCCTTATACAAGTGGTTTCGGATACTGTGGCTCAGTAATAAAGCACTGAACACACAAACAGGAAGGATAACAATAATCAGTTATTTGTAGAAGGCACTGCATTTTAAGAAGAGATGCTTTATTTCAGCTACCATAATAAGACCTTAAATTTCTCACTATTTTCCTTGAAAATGTTGTCACTGAAACCAAAATATTTGCACTGATGACTTGTCAGAGGCACCCAATAAAGCTCAGTACAGTATTCTCTGTAGCTCTTTAGGATACCAAGTGCTCTGGAACCTGCTAAGACACTTCATTGCAAATCTCAGTCCCTGTGCTTGCATCACCTATAAAGAAAGCTCATACCCTGTAAACTCTGTTTGAACCTGAGAGATATTTTTCTTTTTATTAGCAGTGTAAAATCAGAATTATTAACTGATTAATGTAGTTCTTTTGTGTCTTTCTGGTCTATTTGGTTTTCTCTTCTCCTGTTTTATAGGGAAACGTATTTCCTAGTGCTGAGGGATGCCCAACTACCAAATGTTCTGCTATTAATTCTTTATTAGTATTACTTTTAATATTTGGATTTTGACATGTTTTTCAGAGGTTTTTCTTCCACCTCCTTCTCACGCTTGTTAAAAATAGAGTGCATTTGTGCTTTACCTAAATAAATGAAAATAAGAAGTGGCAACCTGTACAGAGACAATGTGCAAACATACCATGCTGTTTGGGAAACTGGGAAAAGAAACATGATGATGAAATAGGGAAGATACTAGAAAATCCTGTTAGTTCCAGTTGTTTCATGGGATGAACTAAGGTACTTATGACTTGGATCTTTTTTTCAATTACTCTTCTTTGTGGGTGGTCTTCAGAGACTATCCGCAGACCAGATGGAACAACCACGTCTTTCTGCCTGAATATTCTGCTGTGTGTAGGGTCTCTTTTTCACTGATGGTTGTTTAATAGCGTATTGATACAGGCACGTTTTACTCTACTTCCTTTAATAGTAGTGAGATAAATTACCCACATTAGTAGGAAATAGGGTTTATAATTACATTGAATTAAATGTTTGATTCTCCTTCTTCTTCCATTGGTAATTATTTTAATGACAGCTTCGTAATTCACCTTGCAGAGTAATGAAAGAATGTCCACAGCTACATGATTTTCCTGAACGCAAAGGAAATTGCACGTTAATCTGACATAATGTTAACATTAGGGAATGAATTGCCAGCTCAGTTTTAACCAGACCTCTTTCTATTCACCTTCAGTTATTTTTGGTATAATTTTGTAATTTATGCAATCTAAGATATTCAGAGAAGATACTTAGATATCTGAGCACTGTTACTTCCCACCACTTATTTGGAGTACAGACACAGACATCAGCTATTGAAAGTCTGGGTTTAGAGTACCAGCTCCACTCTTTATGGAAGTTCTTGTTTTTCCAAAATGCTGCATTTCTTGGCATTCTCAAAACACAGGAGCCCTCTTCTGAACCCAGTGGAAACAGGCATTGCTGCTTTTTTCCAAAACTGTTTGCTAGGTTTATATGCTATAAAATAGTCCTGTATGGTAACCCTACTATTTTTCCTGTGTTCTTCAGTCTGGGGTGTGTTAGTGGGTAGTTGTAACTTGAGAGCAAGCATACTGAAATGTATGAGGCTTATCTTTACAGGAATTTCTCATGGAATCAGACATTTTCTTTCATTTATTCTCATTGCTCCTGTACACTCTCTGAACTGATTTGAAGCGCAGAGGAGGAAACTTAATATGGGTGGATATGTACAGATGTTTTCATTTTATCCTTCTATGCTGTTATGCCATGGAAGTATAAGTATTTTAAGTTGCTCTTCACAACTGAGTCATCTTCAATAAACAAAAAGGAGCTAGACCTAGATTTTCTTCAGCTGCTGAGAGGTCATGGTGGTACGATAAGCAGTAAAGATCTTAGTTGCTTTCAACACAGTAATTGCAAAGTCTTGCACATGAGCAAGGCTTCACGCGCTGTTACTGGGCAGCCAATTCCAGAGGTGACTCTGGCACCTCCTCACGAGCTGGCATCAACGCTCTGCGACACTTCAGGGCAGGAAGCAGCAAATAACTTTGTGCCAGCCTGAACTGCAGGGGTTGTTGAGATGGCAGAAATTTAATTGCTTGTGCTGGAATCAGGCCAGGAAACAGGGTCAGCTCTCTTGTCCTTTGAAAAAGTATTCTGGCACATCACAGATGCAGCAGCAGCACTTGGAGTTGCAGCAGAAAATTTTTGCAGCAAGCTTCGATCCCATACTACACGTAGGGGGTTGTCCCTGTACTGAAAAGCCCACCCTGTCACCCTGTTAGCTAAGGATTCACCCAAATAAAGTCAGTGTCTGTATAAACTAATATCTTTTGCCAAAATCTTGTCTCTTTGAGCTAGGATGAAGGTATATCTCTGCTACCTCGTTCAGATGCCACTGATGATAGCCATGTGTCAGTTTCTTTGTTTGCTTATTTGGAAGGAAACAAAGGTTGTTGGATACAGGATTGTTTTCAAAACTGCCAAATATCTGTTAGAAATCTGATCATTCAACGGAAAAAGAGAAATCCCAAAGATCAACTTGTTATTAAACAACATCACCTCTTATTGTCACTGGAAAACATGCCAAGAAACAGAATTTGAATGGGTATTTCCTTCCTGAAAATCTTAATGTTGGGCATTTTGGTTTCTTAATTTTGCTGTGTTGTGAATATGTCACAATTTTGTTGAGGTTGTTTAGTACCAAATTTCGAACCTTCACTTAAGTCACAACATACTGTTCTTGAGTGAGAAACAGGATAAGCACAGAAACTCTTCAAAATAAATATATAATTTCACAAAAATTGTCATCTGTTTTCAGATGGTTCAGAAGAGGAAGGGAGACAAAATTAATCAAATTAATTACTGTTTGCACATGCTTTGCTTTGTATATTTGGCAAAAGAAAATCACAATAGTGATTTAAGGCAACTACTTTCTGGTGCATTCTGTGTGCAGCAGACCATTTGTGTCTTAGTAATATTCTTACACTCACAGAAAGCTGTCAGATTCCTTCTTTTAGTTCCAGTGTATGTAGCTGAAGTCCTTATGAGTCCATACATGGGTGTATGTCCTTATGGGTCAGTGTTCACACAACATCGTGTTTCCTTGATAAAAAGCAGGGAAGGACTCATATAAAGCAAGATTAATACACTACTTTAATTGCTGATTTGGAATACATATATATTTTTAAATCTATTTATACATATATTTTTATATATCTATATATCTATATATAGATATAAAATATGCGTGTACTATACATACACCATATGTGATAAATTAATTCTATATACTTTCATTAATATAGAATTATAATATGTTAAATTATAATATATGTGTGTATTTCACAGTGTTTCATCTTCTTCATAGGGGAAGAATCTGTCCTCCCTAGATGCTACGACAAAGCACTCGATTACCTCATTAGGCTTAAGCTTTCATCTGATTTCTAGATCATTTCACCCATGTGGAAACCTCAGTGGTTCTATTTTCCACAGCAAATTTTCTGCCACTGTTTTTCTCCTTTCCTTCCATGCCTCTGTCTTTATAAAATATTCTTACAGAAGAGACTGTTGTATTCATATATGGCCACACCTTCAGGTTTGCCAATCATCTAGGGTAACCATGATGCCTGTTTCTTCCTGAGGTGTATCTAAGAAACCTGATTGGCAAATGCAAGAGCTCCCTGCTCCTGTGCCAGCTTTCCCAGGGAGCTCACCCTCAGGTTCCCACCCCACCGCACAACATGCTTGTTTTTACAAAGTGTCACATCCGTTGTTATGGAAAGAGATAAACCCGGAAAATATAGAGCAGCTACTAAGATCTCATAATTATGAAGAACACTTATTAAACACTTGAGTGGATACAAGGGGAATACAAACAGGAAAGGAAGTCTGCATAGATTTAAACAGGTATTCTAAAGTATTCTGTTAAAGTGTTATTTTCTACTCAGTATAAGAACAAAAACCAGAAACCAGGTTATTGTATGTGTACAAAAAACCCACAAAGATCTGAGCATTGTTACATAAAAAAGATGGCTTTTGTCAAGTGTTGCCATTTCAGAGTTTTAGCAGGTTCATGTGTTCCCAAAAAACAGGAAAATATCCACTGTTTAGCTGATACATAATCTTTCTTGGAAAATGCAGACACCATGTCATGATCTTAATTTAACTCTTTACAGGAATTCTTCAATAATATGTTGCCTTGGGTGCTTGTGGCATTGCAGGCATTTAGGTTCTTCATGGAGATGCTTTCACTGTCTGTACAGGAGACGAATTCAACACTAAATACAGCATAGGAAATAAAATAAAACTGAGCAGAAAACTAACTTTAAAACAGTGCTGAAAAAGGCTGGTGGTTTTGTTTCTAATTACGTGCTCTGTGCACTAATTGAGAGAAGATATATGGAGGGCTCACCTTGAAGCAGCAGTGCATCTGTGTGAAAGCACTAGCTGAAGCTCAGAACGTGAGAAAAAACAAACAAAAAATGAACAAACAAAACCAACAAATCACCCACCCCAGAAATGAGGCCCTTTACACTAGGAGATGACTGCTAAGAGAAGTGCAAAGTATTCAGTAGAAATTTCACCAGGATTTAAAAAATCAAATATATGACTATGAGATAAGGAACTGTGACCTTTATTCTCAAACCTTTACCCTTAAATTAAGCTTAGGTTTAACCTTTAACATTGGCCCCTTATGTTACTTTAGCCATTTTAGTTATAATGGCCTATGCTCTGTCTCTACCTATATCTCTTGATTTTCCATAAGAAACATGGTGTAGAATATTATTTTAATAAACATTTAGAATTGCTTCATGTTTCTTAATTGATTTTTTGTCCACTTGATACTAAAAACTTTCTATGTTTGAAATGTCTGCTGGTCTTCATTTTAGAAATACGTTTTAGAAATAACCCATAATTGGGAGGACCCACCTCCCCTGTGTTACCATCCACTGGACAGAGTGCCAGTTCAGGGCTATTAAACCCAATCCTGTTTGCCAGGTCGTTCTTTTGGAATGATATCCAAGAGATGTGTAATTAACTCCCCCACTGATTGACAACAGAACAAACACTGTAATCAGTTTCCTTCTATAAACACTTATCATTATTACAAGTGGTGTTTGGGGACAGATTGATGCTCTGGTGGGGAAGAGCATTTTGTACTCTTTCTGCCAAGTATCATCATCTTCCTTTCCTGCTTGACATACAAGGCAATGGCTGATTTTTATCTGCTGCCTTTCAGGCAAGATAAAGCTAACGAGCTTTTTTTAGGAACTGAAAGTAGATAGTGGGAACTGGATAGAGTCTTGTTCTGTCTGAGAGCTTTTAGATATGCAGCCATGAATTATGCTAAATTTCACTGCTGTGCTTGCAGCTTCTCCAAAAGGTGCACCAGAGAGGCCTGCCAATGAGTAATGCCCTTTTTTTGCTATGTGGGGAATTGTTAGTTACTTCAATGAGCAGAAATCTCAGATACATCTAATGAGGAGAGGCACTGCTGGGTCAGTACGCTAGTTTATCATCTCTCACAAAAGTTTAGAAAGACAGATTCTTTTGCATAAGGACACAACAGATTGCAAACTAAAAGAAGGGATATTCATGGAGAAAACTCCTGGAGGCATATTGATAATCTCACAACAGGAGCCTCAGTGGAGTATTTGCAGAAGTTTTTGCTGTTACTATATTTTGCTATTGGTTTATCGTAATTGAAAAAAAGTTGCACATTGTGTTGTGGACTACGAGGCCAAAGACAGTCTCAAAGACTTGAATCTGGTTGATTGAGAAGGAATGTCACCATTTTGTACTTACTTTAAAAATGCTCCAGCCTGCTCTCTCAATTGTTGGACAACTAAGTCTTCATGACCACAAGCAGGATAATAAAAAACTCGCCCAATTTCTGTGTTGCATATTAAGTTGCAAGGGGTGTTTTGGATGGGAAATACACACACGCCAAAAAAAATCATCATTAACATGGAGTTATTTGGCCTTAATATAAAGTAAGTGTAATACAACTACACAGATCTGTATGTTAGGTCTCATCTGCAGAAATGGAAGTGTGCATGCATTTGTGCCCATGCTGAACCTGCTTAGTAACTGCATGGTTGCTTGTATATATACTGAGGATGTTGTTCCATAAACCTAACTGTGACTGTTAAGTAGAAGCCAATTTATGTTTTCACCATGAAAAACCTAGAGAGTCATTGAAAATCCAGTTATAAGTTCTCCCTCACATGATGTAACTTACTGTAGCATATTTCTCTGTTCCAGAGAAATAGCTATGGGCTTCATTAGTCAGCACTGAAAGATCTGTATTTGAGGCTCCTAGGCACCCTTGTAGTACAAATAAGGGTAATCAACAAGCTACGGTTTTAAGTAACTGGTTTTGAAACGACCCTGATGATTCTTACGTGCTGTGAGCTGTCAAGAAGGGGAAACGTCCAACTGTGAGGATTCCCGTCACTGCTGAGCCACTGATGATGTACTTAAATCTCTAGTGCTGGTTTAGAGAGACTGGTTCAGTGAAAGTGGTTCTGTAAAAGGTCTCCGTTTTCACTTTTCAAGAACTGAAGTAGACTCAGGCTGGTGTCATATCACAGCTGTCAATAAAAATGACTCACTCACTTCGATCTTGAATCAGAGGACCTGCCCCTTTTTGTAGGAAAATAAGAATTCTCCTTCCCTTCACTCTTCTCTCCAGTCAAATAATTTTAAAATCAAATTTCCCATGTGTTTATATCCACAGGCAGATTATTTTCTTTGTGTTTTGTGTCTGTCTTGGCTGCTATAATTACTGCAGCATGTCAAAGGGAATGCAGAATTTCCTGCCTGTCACCAGAGGAAGCTATCAATGAGTTTATGTCTCAAGTGTCCTTCTATAGGCAAAGGATCTGAGTCCAGTAAAACCCTATCAACTTTTAACATATCAATTACCACCATCTACATACAGGAGGCACAAAGGTCTTAATGAAATCCTGGCACTTGTTGAAGTTCATATGAAAAGTCTCATTGCCTGCAATGGAGCCAGTATTTCACCTAATGTTGGACTGGACTGTCCATTCTGGTTCAGCAGAATAGAAGTTGTGGTTTTCAAAAAGAATGTGGCTCTGTAGTCAAGAAGAAAACTGAAAGTTGCTTCTATTTCAGCTTCACAGAAGCTGCACATATTCTAACAGCTTAATGTATGAACTTTTTTTCCTCCATTAGTTCAGGGGGTTTGGAGTACTTTAGTTTGAAGAATTGAGGTAATCTCTCCGAGAAGAAAAAGTTAAGATATTTTCTCTATGGTGCTCTGAAGAAGGCTTTACTTCAACCAGTGAGAGACTTGCAAGAAACATTGGTTCATTTCAGCTGCTTCCCTTTATTCTCACTGGAGGCCAACTTCAGAGGAAATTGGAAATGAGACCTAAAAAGTTTATTTTCACTTTCTGGAGAAGCACAACTACTGAAAAGATAAAACTGTGATGACCAGCTTGGATGGAAAAAAGGGTGGAGTATTTCATATACATCAGAAAAGACCAAATTCCTGTACTGTGATGTTTGTAATGTAGAATTTGTCTTTGGAACATCATGACTAGAGAAGCAGAATAACTGGAAGTGTTTAGCTTCTATGCAGAAGGTTTTACATAGTTTTTCTGATACCCTAGTGGGGAGAATGGGTAGGTAGTGGATAAAGGTCTTCCTACAAAAAGATGTTTTTTGAAGTATTCTAAGGGGGGTTGTATAATTTAGGGAGGTACAGTCGGATATTTCAGCTTCATTATCAAGTAGTAATAACCCTGATGAGAATTTTTTTCTGAGATTTTTTTTCACCTTCTCTGTCTGGTTTTTCCATGTTTGGTGGGGGGTTTTTTGTTCGTTTTAGGGTTGTTTTTTTAAAGTTTTCACTCATCCTGGAGGATGAACCAAAGAAGGATTTGTTTGTAGCCTTTTGCCACCTCATACCACCTGCAGTTCAGAGGGCTACAGGAAATAGAGCAGGTCACTGATATTGTCTTAAGACCTCATTTCTTTGAGACATAGTGTCATATAAACTCTACCTATAAAAATTATTGTGGTGTTATTTTAGTTTAGAGTTAATTGGTAAGAATTTTATGACTGACTGGTCTATAATTTATTCCATTCAAATCCAACAATGAACATTCTCCTTCTTGCCTACCCACAAGATAATCTTGTTTCACAAAAATGCAAGGAAAAGCCATCCAAGACAGTTTTCTGTTCAGAATTTTAGCCACTCTTGTTCAGTACTGTTACCTTAACACGTAGCTAGGGACTACAGGCAATTAATGGACAAGGAGAGTTCTCTTCCTTGAAAGGTATCCCTTCCACCCCTTACTGAGTGTCAGGGGACACCTGCTGAAGTAAAAACACAGAGAAAAATCTCCCTTTTGATGCAACATATGAACTAGGATCTCACCTGGATCAGAGCCAGATCAGGGTAGGGAGCCTCTTTTTCAAAGGACTTGACTGCTCTAGGCTGCTGCCTTTCTGGCTGTCTGGCACTTCTGCTGGCATAGAGCAGCTGGAGAGTAGGCCAAGGATTTGGTTTTCTCTCCCACCCAAGCCAGTATCTTTTGGTCACAAGTTATTCAAGTGTTTTAAGTTAAGTAAGATCCTAGGTTGTCAGGAAGGCTGTCTAACACTCTACCTCTCCAACTAAGTGGCAATGCAGTACCAGCACAAGCCATGCTAACATTTCATAATTGGACTTTGAACATACACACAGCTGGAGAAACTCAGGCTGGCAAGACTGGGAATTTTCAATTTTTTTACTGGCTTTGTGCATGCTATAATCTGCAGTGTCTGGCTAGCTGAGGGAAACTTAAATGGATTATATTCAAGAAGTACATTTCCACAGTCTGGCTGTCAGCTGCCTCCTGATAGGATTTAGTCAAGAGACTCACTGCCAGTCTTTTAGAAACTAACCTTCAGAGCATGTTTTGGGCTTGTTTATAAATTGCAAGGTTAAGTTCCACATTTCTCCATTACCCATACCCAAATGTACTGTATGAAATAGTTCTCTCATTGTGAAAACCTAATGGGGACAAACCACTTCAAGCATTTCTCAGAAGGTGTATAGGGAGAATAACCTCAGTATCTCCAGACACCCATACACAAACACATGCTAACTGTAGCCAGTCTTTTCTCTTATTTAGTTCTTGTAGTTAAAGCTAGATAGGACAATGACTATGGGAAGAATTATTTTATGACAATTGCACTGGAATTTTGTTGGCTGTAGTATTGAGACTTGGAAAAAGTCTCAATAAAATCAGAAATTGTGCAAGTGAGTTCTTGCTCATGCAGAGGTAGCAAGATTAATCTAGTTGTCATCTTCTGGGAAGCATTAGGAAAATAAGCCAGAGAAGCCTGTGCTGTTGTAGCTCCAGTGCCAATGCAGTCTTTCTTGAGTGCCCTTTGTAGCGAGAGTATTGGCCAAATCTAATCTTGGTGAAAAAACTGAAACTAAATCAGGGAAAATTTCCATCGGCATCCACCCGAGATATCTTTTTCTTTTTAAAATGTTCCTTTCTTCAGTGAAAGGTTCAATTTCAGCCTGGAAATAAATGTTTCATTTTGCACTATTTACAAGAAAAGCTGAAGGAATGAAGATATGGATACCCAGAAGTGATCCTCTGATGTCATCTTCACTGAGTCTACCTGTTAGCTGTACTAAGGATAGCATAGTGTTCCCTGTCCCTGCACTCAGCAGGTATTTTGGAGAGGAAGATAAGGTCATGCAGGGGTGAGAGATGTTCTCCACCATTCCAGTCAGTGCTATTCCATTACCATGCAGCATTAGCAGAGGTTTTTAGTCCTTGTATTTGAGCTTGCAAGCAGTCGGTAGGAGACTGAATTCTTTCACCAGTTCATCTGAGCACTGATTTACCAGCATTCAAAATTAAGTGTATGGAAAGCCTCCTTAAATTAATGAGACTTTTAATAGAGTGTAAATATACTGTTAATCATGTACTTAAGCATGACTCGTCTAAGAGCACAGACCCAAAGAACACATTAAGGTTTGCCTAACGATAAAGGATGATTTACATTATGGAAGATTTGATTTGAAAAGCACATAGGGCCTTCTTTAAAAAATAAAAAAAATTTAAAAAAAGAAGAGAGACCAAAAAACCCTTTTAAGTATTTCACAGGGAAGTAATACTTTGGTAATCACCTCTGGTCTTTACCTGATTATGGATTATTTGCAAAGATCCTTCCCTGCTTATTTGATCTGTTTGAGTGGGTTTTTATAAAAATGTCTGGACCACAGTATTTATGTGTTTCAGCAATGCTTTTCACATGCATTTAAAATGCAGAATCATTATTGTGTACAACATGTTTTTCAGACAGTAACAATTAATTTCTATGGCCAGATGTGAAACTCAGGGAAAAAAAAGAAGTCATAATGGATGTACTTGCAGGAATCCCCTTTCTCCCTTAGCTGTAATTGAACAAATGGCACCGAGATAATACTGTAATTGTTTGCCTTTTCCATGAAGCCAATATGAAGATTAAAGTACCATCTGGCTTTCTGAAAACTAAAGTTAGGAAACCTCTAACGTGAAAGAAAAAGCAGTTGGATCCCTGTTGAGTGGACATTTTATATGTAATTTAACTTTGCTTGTCTCCACTCAAAGTTCTAACCACAAATAAGCACTCAGAGCTTTTCCCTCTTTGTAAGAGTCAGCACCCTAATACAAATTTTTCAAAGTACCTTTTCCAGGAGGACTCGGATAACCTTGGGTCTATTCGTGTATTTATGCTCCAGTTCTGTTTAAAGATGGAACCTGAAAAATAAATCTGGTTGGATAATTTCATAATAAGGGTTCTTTTTCTTTTTCTCCGTGAAATAGTAACTTTTTCAAAAATATTGTTTTAAAAGTTTCCAGCATTACTGAAACTTCACTTTTTGCACATTTCTAACAATTTTGCTATGGCATTTTGACAAATATTTTTACTTAGTATTGCTTTTAGGATCTTAAATAAGTTTTGCAACCATTACAGAAAAAAAATAATTTTAACTCATGCTTCATTTGTGAAATCCATTTTTTCATTAAATATTTATAAAGTAACTTAGATAAAAAATTAGTATTTTATATTAGCAAGAAATTTCACAGAAAAATTAAAATGAAGCTGTTTCAAGCTCTATGAAACAAAATTGGTTTCAGGGATTTTTTTTGTAAATTAAATTAGTTTTTCTTGGATTTTTTTTCTGGTTACCAGCTCCTCTAAAAATTTCTGGTGATAATAAACAGAGAGTAATTTTTAGGGAAGATTTCATCCAAAAGAATACTCCAGGACTGTTAGTGTTGAAAATACTGTGTCTAGTTTTTTTTCAGGCAGCATTATCACTATCAGAATCAGAAACACACTTTCATTTGATTACTTTTGTATAAAATTTAGCCTATAAACAAACACACTCAGGAACTGCCCCTTTTTTTCCCCTCTATCCACCCCCTCAATGTCAAAGCTGCTAAAAAAGTATCTCCAAGTCTTAGAGCAAAATATTTTCACATTTTGATCTGGAGATCTTCCTTTAATTTGAGATTCCTGCATTAAAAAGAAAAAAAAAAAAGGCAAGTAAAATAGCAGGTGATATATGGTCCAAATCTCAAGCTTTCTAGAGTCTTTCCCCCAGCCACAAAAGAGATTGTCCACCTACCAGTACTGGATTATTTGGGCTGGTTAGAAAGCATAACTGGTGGACAGGGAAGTCTGTTTTAATAAGCTGCTTTTTTGGAAATATTTAAAACTCAAAATCCAGTGGACATCCACTGATTTCAGTTTCCTTCTGAGTGAACTCAGTGCCCCTTTGGACCAAGCAAACTTCAAATGGCTTGAGGAGTCTTTGAGGAGCAAACCTTGCTCGTGCTCTTGTGTTGTCTGACCACCAGTGCTGGATCAAAAGTACTGAGCCTCACTGAGACAAAGAAGCTGGATAAAACCCACTGTTGTTACCCTCAGAACCATCTGATAGCGATACATCAGTGCACTCCTCATGTGACAGTGCAGGTGGCTTTGATGCATTTCTGCTTTAAAAAAATACCTAAAAGATACTTTCTAGGAGGACATTTTCAGTAAATGCCTTCTGATTCAGTCAATGTATGTGACCTTTATCTACAGAGAACATAAGGCTGAATTTGGGATTTTGTTGTTCAAAGTTTTGAGCCCTTTGTTGTCTTTGGAGCAGTTTTAAAATTACAATTTAGCAAACCCCGTAGTTATTGGTATGTGCTTCAGTCTTGGCTAGCTAAGTTGTATTTAGCAAAATCTGTAAAATAAAATTCTCAAAGCTCAAACTCATTCAGATATTCATCTTTATGCATGAATTTAGGAAAGACTACCAGTGAGGTTTGGTTTGGATAGTCACTGTTGAGTAACACTGGGAAACAGCCAAGATATGGGCACCAAACACTGATATGTATAATTTCAAAGCCATTTCAGAAAATTGTCTGTAACTGTTGTCTCACCTTCGCTGACTGTAAAAATGAGAACGGTAATGTTTGCCCGAGGCAACCAGTTTTGAATATTAATTTATATTTGTAAAACATGTCAATGAGATAAGTCACAACACCATTTGACCATGAATATGCAAATACACATAATCTTGTATTTTCACACCTAACAAAAAGATGTAGACAAGAAATCCTTTCTTTCTGAAATACATGAGTTTGTTTTCATTAGGCAAACACCATAACACAGAGCTATCAGCAGCAAGCTGTGTTGAGATTCCACTTGCCATTTTATTTTGATTGGAACAAGAATTTGGTTTTAATATGCCTTGTGATTTCCTTTTAGATAAAACACTCCAGCCAGTTTATATCATAATTTTTCCTGTAATGTTTTTCAATAAAAATTCTTTTCTGTCTGAAGAAAAATGTGCTGTTTTCTTCTATTCCCCTTTGTCTCCCCAGTGCATAGTTTGGGACTGGGATTCCAATGGAAAGCATGACTTCATTGGAGAATTTAGCTCGACTTTCAAGGAAATGCGAGGAGCTATGGAGGGAAGACAGGTAAGTGGAAACCACCCAAGCAATCTCAATATGTAAGCTCTGTAGAGCAATGTTCCCCAGACAATCCTGTCGTAAAGCAGGTGGCATTGCCTCATCATCTCCCAGAATTTAGTTGTTGTGTTGATCTCTCCCATAGGTTTTACTGTTACCTGGACACGATAATCTGAAAATATAAAAAAAGCATTTGTTCCTGTACTTTCACGCCTGAAATACTTAAAGTCTTTTTCTAGTTCCCATTCCACAGGCATTTCTTTCCACTAAGATTTGTTTCCTTTGAGCCCAAGCACATGGTTTCCATGAAGTGCTGTGCTGCAAAGCAGATGCCTATTCTGGCTACTCAAAGCATTTCCCTGCTGGCCTAAAGGCCTCTATTGGGTGAGGGTCATTCTCCGTCTTTCTCCATTTCTCATGTGCTGCATTCATTGCTGCCACCTTTAACTAGAACCCATCATGATGAAACTAATTGGTTTTTTAAGTATTTCATGATTTACAGTCCTAAAGGAAAATGAAATTAGCTTATCAATAATTTCAATTCTTTATTTCAGCCTGATCTTTTCAAATTGCAGTTGATAGTAATTATTTAGTATGATAAGTGATTTGGCATATCTAATTCCAGAAATTGTCATTTTCTATTGTTACTTCTAAAGGTGTTAGTTTTGGTAAATTTTCTGAGGGGGAGTTTAAAATGTTGATCCTGCAGACGATTTGTATTCGTTGTTCCACTGTTGTTGCGATCTCAACTCCGAACACAAATGCCTAATAAGCTTTATCTGGGCTTTTTATTAGGGTTCTGTTTATAACGTGTTAGTAAAAATCTAACACAGAGTCAGAAGGTGTTTGATAAATGGTAAGCAGTCAGTCTATGCCATATGTCAAGAAACACTTAGGCTCTTCTAGATGTTTTCTATTGAAGTTCTTAGAATATACTGAAATTCGGCAAATGCTGCTCATGGGTGTAAAATACTGCCAGTATGTATCACTCTTATATTAGTCCACTATAAATAACTTCTGAACACAACCTGAGTGTAAATGAAACCCTGTTTTGCTCTCTCAAATCATTTCAGAGGATCAAAACTTTTATCAAATAAAATTTGAGTGGAAATAAAGAGGTAAACAAATCCCAGAATTAACATTAACAAGGCCGGTGATTTGAGAACACTCCAAATTTGTATATAAATACCTGTGACTCAGGAAGGCACTGTGTGAGTGTGGAAAAGGATGTGTATTTTCAATGTAAATGTCTTAAAACCACATCATGGTCCTTCCCAGGAGACAGCTTGTTGGCCAAGACAAGAACCTTGCCGTCCAGACTGCCAGGAAGGGCTCTGCAGGATAAACTATGTATTCTTTATTATGATTGAGAAAAGGGGTGCTTTTTTTCATCCTCAGCTAGCAAAAAGGATAATTACTCTTTCACAGGCGTCGGAAGTTAATACAGCCATTTGTCAGTTCTTGTTCTAGGCTGTCACTGAATATCAGAGTGCTGTCCAGAAATGTTTTGATGTTGCCCTATGCCTGAATCTTACTCTTGCAATGGGCCCGCCATTTGCCACTCTGCAGGTTGTCTTTTACCTGTAACCTTTTACCTGTAATCTTCCTCCACACACCTAAGACATTTTGCCTTTTTTTCTTCCTTTTTCCTCTCCTTCTGTTGTGGCTGTGCAGTTATTCTGTGGGCTTGCACCTGCAAAACCTTGCTGTTGGTACAGATAATTCTCATGGGACACAGTTACCCATGAGGGATTCAGTTTCCTTTCTCCTCTTTTCTAATCCTTATTTTGTAGCCTATTCTAGAGGAAAACAATATTGAGTGTGTAAGATAGTATTAGTCATTTAAGTGGCTGATAAATAGTGGTACAAAAATATAAATGCCCATGCTAGATGGCTCTTGCCCCTGATGAAATCAGGGTTTGGTGAGCACTAATGGCATGATAGACAAGAACAAGCAGCAGGAGTTTGAGCAGGTCCTGCTGGAGATGACATACTTACGGAAAACAATACTATAATCACATGTTGTACCAGAGAGGTCACTTGTGTGGGAAGCCACATCACTTGGCTGGAGGCAGAATGCAATTTCCCTTTCCTTTTCTCTCTCTCCCTGTCCCTCCCTCATCCTATCTCATTTTTCTCTATTCTGCAGAAAGAACCATTGCTGCTAAAGGCAGTATATGCCATTGTCTGTGGACCCAAGAAAAACATCTTAGTGCATAGTTTATGTCAACATCCTTTGTGCAACATTAAGTAATGTGATTAGCAATTGTCAGTTCTTTTCTTTAGTTATAGTCTCCCTAAAGAAAAAGCATGTGCAATGGAGCGTTTACTTTGAATAAAGAGGTTATAGTGAACCTTGAGGGAATTATAGAGAAGGAAGGTGTTTTGCCTTCAAGTAAATGTGTTGCTAGCTATTTCTGATAAGGAAGGCCATATCAGAGAAACGTAATTATATATGTGGGTGGAGAGATGAGTAGGTTAAACATAGTTCTTTGTTCCTAGAAGAGACCCTTTCGTAGCCTCGGACCAGAAAATGTTGTTTCCCATGTAACACTCCTTTCAGTCAGAGGAGTAAAACTACGTCTTTCAGCCCCTGGTGTTAACATTCTTTCACAAAGCATCACAACAGTGAGTGTCGAAGATGAGGACCAAAACCTGGAACTTCATCTCAGATGCTGTGGAAGCCAGAGTAAAGAGCAGAGCTCAGGTCTGACGTCCCTATTTGAGTTGCTAAGGAGATGCAGCGTAGCTTCTTATTCTGGTTATATTTTCTTTAGTGCAGTAGACTTTACAGCCAGCTACAGTACACTGCTATAGTTCTGTCAAAAGATAATCAAAACACCTTAGTGATTGTCAGCCAGGGTTTTTCACTTTCCCAGGAAACTGGAGAGAATTGGAAGGAACATTCATCATTGATACGGAATCCAGGAACTTTGCTTAAGCTTCAGCTGCAAATCTGTGTAGTTTTAAAGGAGGCTACACCAGTGGCACAGATCTCCATCTCTGCCCATCAGCATTGTGTGTATTGATTGGAATCAGCAGCACAAGTTTTCATAAATGCATTACGCAGTGAGAGTGGGAGTGCCAAAGTTTGTGCTGCTGAGCAGGATGGACTGTGTGGCATCTGTGAACTGTTAGTGCTTCTCACCATTTCACCAGCTCACCTCATCTCTGGAGGAGTTGACAAGGATGCTGAAGTTGCCTTTTAATTGTACATAGTTCGTCCTTCAGAAAGCACAGAGCATTCTGACCCATTCTTCAACCTCCTCCTCTAAAAGTCAAGATATTTTTGTCTTGTAACCAATCTATCAACTTCTAGAGAACCACATGAGATGGACAGAATGGATATGTGTGACCTGCTTACTTACAGGAGGCGGTGGTGCTTCTAAGAATGTTTCATCCCTGGGCTGTGTACTGATTATCCCAAGTTTTGAGTGGCAGCCTCGGATGAGCTTACAGTCAGCTTGCTGGCTTGCCTTGGCTGTGAGATTTCTCAGAAATGTGTGTTTGAGACCAGGCATCATTTAGATAAATGCTGTGAATCTAGCACTGGCATCTTCTGAGTGGTTAAACCAGTACGAAGAGGAGAGGAGAGGAGAGGAGAGGAGAGGAGAGGAGAGGAGAGGAGAATTGAATTCCATACCTGAATGAGATCAATTGTTTTGATCAGAAGTGGCGTAAGTTGTTTATGAATTTCTTTTCTGAATGTGGTATGTCTTGGGTGAGATTCACAACTCTTGAATTATGACTCTTTCAGAGTGTTAGGTGCTTCTCCATGACTGAGAGGACTGAATTCTGGGAAAACTTGCTGGTCTTCTGTTTTAAGAAGACTTTCTGATCATGATGAACAACCTCAGGATAATAACTTTATGTGTTTCTGTTCCATAAAAACTACCTTGTGGTCACAGACTGTTATGATCTGACACCTAGCCTGTTTTCATACCGACCACCGATAAAAAATGGCACCAAGACATCCTCTTGTTCAAATTCACATCTGAAGCAGCCATTGCATGGACCATGGTTTAGTGGTGAACTTGTTGGTGCTGGGTTAACAGGTGGACCTGATGATCACAGAGGTCTTTTCCATCCTGTAATTCTGTGGTTTCTAAATCTTCTGTTAGCACTTTCCACTGTACCAAACTTCATTATTACTCCTTCACCATAATCTTGACACAAAAACCCACCAAAATAACAGTAAGTCTGTCCTTATTTATGACACCCTTTTAAGTGAAATACTAATAAATACTCTGAGTTTATTGTGTCCTAGGATTTCTTCCAAGAATATATATATGTTTTTAATATGTGTGTGCAGTGGCAGTTTTTAAAGTGTTCTAATATTAATCTATCAAGCATATTTAAACAGGACTAGAAGAAGCTTGAGATTATATTAATGTAAATACTATTAAAGCTTATCATAGCTGAAAGAAGAAATCCTCTAGTAATGAGAAAAAAAAGTCACTTTTTTTGTTGGGTTGTTTTTTAATCAAGGCAATAAAGCCAGAGGGATTTGAGAGGAAAAAAATCGGGGAAATCACCTAGATCCCCATGCAGCACAGGAGTTATGTAAGGGAAAAATCTGTTCCTGTATTACATAAAAAATGGACACGTGTGCATTCCCACACACTCAAAAGGCCAAGAGGAGAAAGAAACCCTGCTGTACTTCCCATCTCCACTGACATTCCCACAAGTTCAGGGTGTTATTAGAGAGGACCTTTGCATCTGGTAGCTCTTCAGATGACTGTGCACAGTGAGACCTTTAAGCTCTTGGTATTGGGCCAAGGCGTTTATTGACACCAGGGGACAATTCCATGGGTAGTTTTATCAGGAGACAGCCCAGTTCACCCAGGACTGTCTGCAACATCAGCAGCTGCTGCTGGCCCCAGACAGGGCAGCAGAGGCCTCAGCGGAGGGTGCAGCCACACCAGGCACCTGGCAAATCCCTGTGAGGAGGTAGCCATTGGTACAGCCTCAGAAGCACAGGGGAGGCTGGGGACCTTGGCTGGGGAAACAAGAAATGCTTTAATTTCCATTTCATTCCCCAGGGGCAAATTTCCAGAGGAAATCTCTGATAGTGATTAAATGCAGCTCTTCTCCCATGGCAGATATATTTCTGGGACAGAAAGAGAAAAAAACAAAACGAAACAAAACAAAACAATCCTGTCTTCTTGCCTAGAGGGATGGCAGGAATAAAGTAGCCTTTCGTGTGGGAGGAGACTCAGTTCACGTAAAAGTGACTTGTTTTTCTTGAAGCATCAGAAAGAGACAGTGCAGGATATAATGCTGCCTGCTATTGATTGGGGGTTTTGCCCCATCCTTTAGACTGAGGTGCCTCCTTTGTCATTTACAAACTGTGCAATTTGTTGCAGCAGCTGAACAGGAAAGAAGAGAGAAACCAAAGAAGTGCAGGGGAGGCAAGAGAACATGTTACTGCTAACACAAGCTGTGCCACAGGCATACAACAAGCAACACAAGCTCTCTAGCCCTTTCCTCCCAGGCCTACCCAATGTTCTGGTGTGCAAGCACTGTCCCAGAGAAAGCAACTGCTATCATTTGTCTTGCCTAAATGAAGCTCTCCTGACACCTTCAGTTCTTTGAATAGCTTGTGGCACATACTGTCCAAATTTTGGTTCTACAATGGTTGCCTTCATTTAGTCACCTCCACTTCCCTTTGCTGGTGTGTGGCAAAAGTGGTTGCATTGTTTGCTTTTTGCTCTCTGTTGAAGGTTTTGTAAGAGGAGTAAGGATGTTTGGAAAGACAGTATCCTTCACTGCAAAGAGTAACATCTCCCACTGAGGGATGTCTGTCTCCTCATCACAGGCACAAGAGGATTGGGACCTTCCAAGTGTCAGCATTAGTTCACTGACTCTCATTGAAGAATAGCTGAATGGAGTTTGTTCAGAAATTCTCCACAGAGTGGTTTAAATTTAAGTGTATAAAGGAAACACCAACGTCGTACAGTCTTGGGAGTCCATTACCAACATTTGCAACATTACCTAAATTAACAGTAGATAGTTTAAAACCAGGTTGCTTTCTGTTTCAGATTCTCTGTGTTGTTTGACAGGGAAAGAGCTTGCACAGCCCAGAGCTGTCAGGCATTTGGAAGAAATGCTAAGTGACTTTCAGAATGACGAATCCAAACTTCACAATGTTTACCATTAATGTCAGATTGCAGACTATTGCATTAGCTTCCTCTCAACTGAAAAGTTAATTTAAGAGCAAAAAATGGATCGATAAAAAACAATGTCAGATACCAAATCAATACTGGGAATGTAGGAACAGACTGGAAATTGAGGTTGGCCTCAACAGTGCAAGCAAAATATCTGAGAATTGTTTCTCGTTATTACTTACCTGCTTAGAGCTGTATTCTGAACTTTGTTCTCATTATAAAAGCTGGATAGATAGTAAGACCTGCATTGGAAATTTCCTTCAAATGATGCTTGTTGCACCTTTAGCTTGAACTGTGGGAATTGCCAAGGTCAGAACTGGGTCTTGGTGGGTAAGTGAAGATTGAGTTTTATGTAAAACAGTCTTACTGGCTTTTTTAAGCCTATGAACTGGGAAATGTCTTCTCTCTCTGCTCTTATTCCCTTCTCTTCTTTATACTATCATCAACAGATTTAATAAGTGCAAAATTGTTCTTTCTTTCTGTTTTCCTACTTCCTGTAAATTTTCTAATCTGTTCTTTCCTTTGCTTTATTATCCACATAAGCCAATAATGTTAGTGACTCGCACACAGAATATTTAAATGAGCTTTAGGTAGTTACTGAGAGTTGTTATCCATACATCTCAAAATGCTTTGCAAGGTAGGTGAACATTCATAATTGCATTTTACTGTTAACAAAGGGAACCTGAGAGATTTTTTTCTCCCCTGAAGTAATGCCACTTTGGTCCTTATTTATTGTAAACTTCTTCCATAAATGAATACCATGAAAAACATTTTTTTCAGCCTTGAATAATCCTTTCCTGAGGAGAGAAATTATGTGCATAGTATATGGCTTCATATAGGTCATGCCTTGTTTAAATATGTACATTGAAAAAATATTCATGTGGAAGGATGCTAAAATTAAGGAGGTTCACCTTGGATGTTCAGGGGAAAGCTACTAGACCTCTCCAGTGTGTCTCAGAGTCAAAGGGAGGAACACAAATCCTGTCTCCTATTTTTTCTTTCTATTTGATATATTACAGTGTGTGTGTAATATACAGACAGCATGATTTCTCTGTAGGAATGCTTCCAGTAAGTGTGGAGACAACTGTGTGTTAAACCACTTTGTGTGAGAGCAACCTATCAAGATGGGAGTGGGCAGTGCTTTTGCCTTGCTCTCAGACCCAGATATGAGCTTATTGCACTCCAGCATTGTGTCACAGAGCACTCTCTTTGCTTGGAGAGAAGAGCTTTTATTTCTTGAGCCTGACTGCTTCTCTTGAGCAGAGAAGAAATGTTTATGGAGGATTTCCCCCGAACATGAGGGCCTGTATCTGCCTGTCTTCTCAGTTGGAAAATTCATTTCACAAGACAAATAACGGAGCTGTAGGCTAGCTGGGAGAACAAGCAGATGTTCTTCCTGAAGTTGGAACTTTTTTTTTGTCTTTTCCCATTCTTCATTCTGTCATCTGTCTCCATTTCACAGTGATGAAAAATACCCCTCCTCTCCTGTGCAGAAATGGTCTCATACTGCCCCAAAGCCAGATGTTTTGCATTCCCTTTTTTTGATGTTTGACAAAATCTCTAAGTCTGGAATACTTCAGAGACATCCAAATAATTGCTGTTAGGCAGTGGTTTGAAGCTCGATGAAATTTCTGGGGTTGAGCATAAAGTAAAAATAGGTTTTGGTGCTCAACACTTTTCTAGGATATATCACTTATGTACCTCACTATAGACAAAGTATTGTAATGCTTAGGAAGGTTTTCATTGTAGGCAAAACACTGTAACACTTAAGACATGTTTCATTTCAAAATTTCATAGAAGAGATTTTTAGATAACAGATCATTCTGGTTCCTTTTGGAATTGTATTTCTTTCTGTTACCCAGCGTCACATGTTTCGTCCCCACACTTGGAAACAGCTCTCTGAAGGAAAAAATCATGTTATTGACCTTATTAACAGCATATTACAGATAAAAATCTGTATATACAAATGCCAATAGACACTTGCATCTACAAATGTACATTTTACTCCTGCAGTAAGAGGCATGAATAATATTGTAGACATTAGAGGTGAGGGTCTGAAAGCTTGGCCTTATCACGCTGCCTGAAACCAGAGGAAGGCAGACTATTTCAAGTGGAAATGATTAAGAACCTGGGAGATGTTGTGATGAGAACAAGGCGATGTATTTCAATAACAAGGTATGACTGTTTTGCTGTAAAATTGACTATCTGTAAATAAAATTATGAAAAAAATTCAAAAAGAGATTTTGATATATCCTTAGGGATAAATTTCAAATGTATCAGTAGTTCGCTCTATCTCTGTGAATGTTTTACTGATTTTCTTAACTTTTTATTTTGCTATCAGACTTAAAGGAGAAAGTGAGTTGATTGCTGACCAGAATTTTTCCAATCATGAGTTTAATACAAAACTCAGTGTTACTGTGACAACAGTTTTGTAGTTAATACAATGCATCAGGTTGCTCTCTCCAGTATTTTTATTTGTATTAAGTTCCTTCTTTTTTTATCCTCTTAAATGATCTCAAAAGATCCTCAATCTTGCTTATGTAACACCTGAAACTACAAGACTGGAAGATGACAACAAATGAATCTGGATGTCTCCCTTAGTGCCTTGTCCACAAGTATATGTTCAAAGGCTGATGTTTGCCCTGGGCCTTTTTCTATTAACTGTTTTCTGCGTAGTTAACAATTTTCATTCTTTTCCTCTCTGTGCGCCATTATCTGTTATGATTTAGTCAACTGTGGAAATCAGGCAGTGCAGTTTTTGTTAATCATTCAATCTGTACACAAATTTTTCCTGCAGAGAGTGACTGCTATTTTCTTCACAGGTACAATGGGAATGCATTAACCCCAAGTACAAAGCAAAGAAGAAGAACTACAAGAACTCAGGCATTGTCATCCTTAACCAGTGCAAGGTAAATATATGTTTTGCTCTTTGTCTGTTTCTTTCCTAAGCTCTCAGTGATGTATTTTAATGGTGCTTGGAACAAAGTGGAACTGCCTGTAGAATAGCAATGGAAACTATCCCCTACAAAAAGTAAAGGCAAGGACATGAATCTCAAAAGTAAGTCAACTGTCCTCAAACTCTCATTACATTTCTCTTGCCCTATCCCTGCAGTTGTACAATGGAAAAGACGATACTAAACTCTAACACCTAAAGACTTGCCAACTTTGTGTGTGTCCCTTTTAAGACTTCCATTATTTCTACAAAATTGCTCTTGTTCCTCCTAAACCAACAGCAAGATTTCCACTGTCTTCCCACTGAGAAGATGTTGGTTCTACTTTTTATGTGAACTTTCCTTTCTGTAGGTTTAGAATTTTGATATTTTTTCTGTTTGTAGTTTTGCTTCTGTCTCAAACTGTATTTAATGATTCCTTCCTTTACCTTATTTTCAGTTGGCCCCTCTCCTCCTTCCAATTTATTTTTTTCAGGCAGTCCTCTTATGTTTTATCAGTACACAGCTAAGTTGAATGTCTTGCTTTCTTGTCTGCAGATACACAAGATGCATTCTTTCTTAGATTATATCATGGGAGGCTGCCAAATACAGTTTACAGTAAGTGTCTTACTTCTCTAACTTGTTTTGAAGAACGGGAATCCCCTTAGATACCAATTCATTACTTTCAGAGAAATTATTCTTACATGCCATTCCGTGGTAAATTATTAAGGTCTTCTTGCAAAGTGTATTAAGGGCCAGTCTTCCTTTCCAGAATGAGTGCTCCATTAAAGCAAGTTTTTTCCCCTGAAATGGTGCCATACAGAAAGTCACACACACAGAGATCTAGCCAGGGACTTTTCTCTGTCAGCCTGGTGTTTCATATCTCAGCCATAGCTACCAAGTAAGATGGCACTACAGGGGGATGCAGTTCTAACTTAGAAAGTACTCAGAAGCTATTCAGTTCAAGGAACAGGGTGTAAAAGGATTTGCAGGGCTCTTCATAAGCAGAAATACAGCTTTTTGCATTTCCAGTTAATAAATTTAGAAACATTTAATGATGTGTGGGTTTGATCTTTTTTTGTATCATGTATCTAAAAATTAATATACATGATATGATAAGATATGATATGATATGATATGATATGATATGATATGATATATCAGTTTTTCCCATAGCATAGGAATACAGATTGTGGCTCAGTTCCAATCTGATTTATGTGACTTCTAATTCATGCCAGCTAAAGGGCTAAAATCTAAAGCAACAAGGTAATATTCTTCTGCTGGAGATCTTTTCATTTCCTGTAACATCCTGCCCTATTTCTGCTCCCACATATAAAGTATCAGACACTGGATGCTACTGATATGTTCCATTTCACATTTTCCAGGCAAACCTTAATTTTCCAAAAAGATTTGACAAAAAAAGAAAGTTTTTTTTCATTGTACCCGAAAGTTCCAGCAGCAGCTATAGACAGTAGTGGATTGTCTTCTTGTGTACAGATCAGCTTTTTGAGGTGTTAAACATGGACTTTGTCTGTACTCATCACAAACTCATTGGATAACACCCAGAACTGACGACTCTGTTCTGGTTTTCAAGGAAATACCTTCTGCAGTGGACAAAGATCTTTATAGCTGTCTTCTCTCATATAAAACATACCGTGTAATTACTTACGTTTCTGCCTTTCCCGGCTACTTCTTCTTTTATCCCCACTGTGTCTCCAATGCACATTTCTCCTTCAAGTCTGAAATTTGGCAATCACTGGAAACTCCTTTAATTTATCTTTTCTGACATTTCCTCCCTAAAATATGAGTGGAAGAACTCAATTACCAACTGTGTTCAAGGTTGTTATCAGAAAGACATTAATGTCTTAATGTAATGTTTGAAAGCCTTTCCTAATCAGGGCATGTGCTTAGGCACATGCAAAGGCCAGTTAATATGCATTTCCCACAGCTCCAGCTCAAGAACAGGAGCATTACCACCATTAGAAAGTGTCTAGGGATTTACATACTAAGTTACAGCTGTGCTTTTCAAACTCTCTTTGATTCCTCCTAGCTGTTTTCCAATGGAAGAGGGAGTTCTTACTCAGTGCAAGGAAGGATTATGGCAATTTGCAAGCCTTTTATTTACTTGTCACAGGTTTCCTATTAGCAGGCTGTGAAATACAAGTGTAAAAGTGGTGGGGCAAATGGGTTAAAGTGGGTAGTATCTCTTCTACTATATTTCATTTTACTGAAATGAAACAAAACAATTGGTAATAGAAAGCTTAAGTAAGCTCATCCACAAGGATGGGCAGTGAGGACATAAAGGAAATGGAAGATTCATTATACTGTGAACCACAGAGATCCCTGAATTATTGTTGCCCTCAATGGTAAAGCATTGTGTAAACTCATCACTATCAGTTTTTAACCTGGCTGGACCCAGGGTAAGCCATTGTGACGTCTCTGTACCTGTAGCTCTCTGCATGCATAACCGAGTGGTTCTACCTAAACATCATCACACACTGGCTCTCCACGTGTTTTCCTTCACTTTTCTTCCACCTGTCCTCAGTATTATTGCACAGACTGATTGTGAGATGTGTTGCTGTTTTCCAGAATGAATTCTCCACTGGTCATTGAAAGAAAAGGGTGCAGCCTACTGGGGAGATATTCCATTCTCCCTTGCTTTCTGGATGCATCATATAATCTCCTCTTCACGTAGTCCTAATCTGATTAATTCAGACCACTGAAACAGAGGAGGCCTATTTCTTGGATTTTCCCAGATTTCCATTTTTTTTAACTGTAGTGGATTTGGGATTGTTTGAAACTCTCCTGATATGTGTATTCTTGTTGTCATTGTCCTAATATTAATGACACTTCTGTTGAGCTCATGCTGTGTACAGGCAGTATGATACAACTGTGATTTGAAAGGCCACTTGCTGAGGGAGGGAAACTGGGATTCTAAACACACATCTCATAACAAAAAGCTGTAGTACAATGCACCTGCTAATTTAAGGTATAATGAAAGCCTTGGTAACATCATGCTGTGTCTTCTTGGGATGCTTTGTACCTTGATTGTAGAAGTTAGAATATCTCTGAAAAACGAAAGTAAACTTTTCCTTTGCTTTAAAACCATTTATTAAGAAGCTTTCATCTATAGAGATCAACAGTGCTGATTCCAGCCCTCTATTTTTGTGCCCAGCTTATTGCCAAACACTGTATCTCTTATCAGACAGTGTACCCTGCTGCAGAAGAAGTGTTCAGAGGTTGGCAGTGCAAATGGGTCTGTAGTCAGAAGACATTTCCATCACGTTAGGAAATACAGCAGAAAGGATGTGTAACATGCATAAAAAGAACTGTAATAGAAAGATATATTGGACAGATGCTCTCTCAGGCAGGTCACGGTATTGGGCAGCCTGATTTGTTGCTGACAGATCTAGCAGGAGGTCCCAGCTATGTAGGATGTTTTGAGTGTAAAGAAAATCACCTTTTTATGAGTCTGAGGGAAGAAAAAAGAAGCCAGTACTGAGTGTAGTTATTGCTCTGTTATGCTCTTATTTAGCTGAGGGAAGATCACAGGTACATTGGAACTGATACATTTAAAGATACACTGATAAAAATCAAATGTACACACTGTAAGAAAGATTCCTTCTTTGCTGCCCAAAGATAAGCTCAGTTGTGATATTAACATAACTTCTGTCATATATTAACTTATTTTTACAAATTCTTATCTGATGTATTTGCACAAGACCTTGGTATTGTTGAGTAATGCTAAAGGAGCAGAGCTCTGCATTGTTATTTTGGAATCATGGCAATTTACAGGGGTCATCTTTCTTATAAGTCCTCCCTGTGGGAGTCAAACAGAGATTTGGATCAAATTCAAGCACACTGCATCCAAGTACAAATATTCATAAATTCTTCATCATAGGAAATGAGGATTTTTTTTTTTTACTTATCAGCAGACCTCTACTGCAAGGAGCATTTCCAAAAGGAAGCTTGTTCCAGGAAGTGTTTTTTGCTTACCCAAACACTAGCCACTGGCTTTTTTCCAAACTCATGAAACCCACTCCTTATTCCTACCCCGTATTCTTGTTTTCATTTTCAAAGCAGTTAGCCATGGCTAACAGCCATAAAGGAAGGCTTGTCCAGTTTTGTTTGATGTGTCACTAAAGTCTTGTTAATGTGTTTTAGTGTTTTGAGATTATCAGTAAAAACATCTACTTTTAACAATTTTACAGGAATCCCCTTTGTTTCCCTATCATACGGTGGCATTTTTGCACCTTGTGTAATGAAATTAGGTTGAATTAATACCAGAGAAAATATACTTATTTTTAGGAAAATATGTATACCTTGAATAAGATTTTTTACAAATAATTTTCCCAAAACTAAGCTAGTCCATACAGGCATCCATAGATTTATCTTGGGCTTCACAAACCACTAGTATTGCTTTCTTCCTCAGTTAAATATGTGTAGTGTTCCTCAGTTATGTGCCCTTACAAGTGAAGTCATGAGAGGTTCTCCATTGATTTATTCAAGTTAAATCCAGATACTATTTTTGGAAAAAGATCTATGTGGAAAACAAACTCAGTGCTTTGGTGCCTGAACAGTGAGTAGGAAGCAGAGGTGAAAGATTACTCTTACTTGCAAGCCAAAAAACTCATCTCTCTCCTGACTGGATGTGGTGAGATGCCAGGGGTTCATAGATGATCAGGGCAAAGAAGGGATTTCCAAGCCTACTAGAAGTGAGTTTCTTCAGCTAAAAGATAGAGATGGAAAATCAGAACCAGTGGACAAAAGCCATTTTGGGTTGACCTAGTATGATATTTCCCTTTTACTTTTTAGCAACAAGAAGTAAGTTTCAGAAGGGCTGTGTAATATTTTTATAGAGGCACGAAAATGTCATGTTTCATTTTCATTTTAGAGCTGCATAAAGTAGTGTTCCCTGTGCCAAGCAGAGGCTGCAGCTGGGGAAGCTGAACATTTGCAAAAGCAAGCTGTGCCTTCAGAGTGCTTTTTGCAGCCTTTAGCAAGACCCTTTCTTAGCTTTCAGCTACACTGTAAAACTGAAATCTGAACTTGCTGCATTTGTCTATTGAATATTCAGGTGTAATGGGCTTTTTAGAGGAATAGGTTATTGGACACAAGGACATTTTATAAATGGCTTTGTTCCCTCTATAAGACCCTTGGGATTCTTGTTGCTCCTTTTAGGAATTCCTATAAAGCAGCATCACAAATTCAGCAGAGGACTTTCTGATCCATGACAAAGGAAGTTGCATGCCAAGAGCCTACCTTCAGTGAGAAGTATAAAGAGCATTTTAAAAGGGAGAAATTAATTTTAAGATGATTCTTTAATACTTGCTTTTGCATTGACTACTTCCCACAATCTTCTCTAAGGTTTTTCAAAAACAACAACCAAAAAATCTTTGCAGGGTTCAAGCTTTATTTTTGCCCTGCAGCTCATGTTTAAGCTTGCTATTGACTGTGAAATTGGGAGAGCTAATTATTTAATGCTTAGATGTTTTGGAGACAAAAAATACCAGAAAAGAAATATCTACTACTACAGCCACAGTCAGAATTAAAATAACTAAGAAATGTCCCTAATTGGAGTTTTAATTTATATTTTTTGTAGGACTTGTAACTCTCTACGGACATTTTTGCTGCAAAGCTTTTATGTCCTGAACATCACCTGAGCTGGAATAATTTGATTAAATATGAGGACCTAGAGATAGTAAATTTGATTCATTTGCATTAGAACATAATTTTCCCCATAGAATAGCAATGCAGATAATTTTTTACATAATTATGCCATTTTCATTTTGTTATCTCTTATTTTATAAATTGTCATTTGCTTCTACATATATTTACCAGTACAATCCTAATTCCAGTTTGATTAAGTACACTGTAAAATGACCTTTGCTTTAAGGCTGCTGTCTCTTTGCTGCAGCAAATTGTTTCTGGTAAAGATACCTAGTTGATGTAGGTATACTTATGCTCAGAAGAGCTCAGCAAGACATTGACTTCTCTTCTTTTCCAGGTAGCTATAGATTTCACTGCATCGAACGGTGATCCTAGGAACAGCTGCTCTCTGCACTACATCCACCCCTATCAGCCCAACGAGTACCTGAAAGCTTTGGTAGCTGTTGGGGAGATTTGCCAAGACTATGACAGGTAAATAACCACGTTTGATTGCACAGTTGTCTTTAGAAAGTGTTCTCACAGTGTGAAATTAATGATTGCCTGTGGCTGGCTGCAGAAGCTCTGTGTTTAGGCACTTCAGAGGAATGACTGCACGTCAGAAAGATTAGTCTACCTTAACCTGCTGCTGAGAGTGACACTGGGTTTAGATTAGTTTCATGATAAAGAAAGTCACAGTTCTTGGCAGTTTGGCTGATTTGTGTGTTAAGTTTCAGGTTTACGTTCACATGTTAAAATTACATGTTAGAGTGGATTTTTCATGTGTTCAAGATTAACAACTTGGAGCCAGTTTTGCAGATGCTGGCAGCATCCTTTCTGATACACTTGGGAGTCTGTCTCATTCTGCTGAAGAGTGATCCTGAGAAGTTGTGTTTGAAACTGAATTTGTAGTTGCCTAAACTGCTTATTCATGATGTCTATTCTTAGAAGTAAACCCATGGTCTTTTCCAGTGTTCTCCTGGCCTGTGGAATATTGCACTCTCTTCTAAAATAAATGTTAAAACCTAGTGATAGTGGATGTATACAACATGCCTTTAAATAAATAAACAAATGCAGGTAATTGAACCAAATATGCTTTGATTACATTATGTACTTCTGTTGCTTTCAAATAGGCTGCCTGATTCTATCAAATTAATTGCCCATTATTAATCTAATTACCAAGTACATTTCCTTTAAATGTTCTTTCTCTGGTGGTGAGACACAGTATCTTACAAAACTATTCTTTCTAATACTTGCCCATATAATAGATATCCACCCACCACTTTGCCATATGTAAATACCAGATCTCAAGAAAAAAACTATTTCCAGTCAAATTTGAATTATACTTTCTGTAGTGACTTCAGACTATGGTTTGGCTGTTACATGTTGCATATACCAATTAGCCTGCTCAGAGGCACTTCCATTTGCATGGTAATGAGATGTCTTCTCAAAGAACGACAAAAATACTGCCCTGATATGAGTTCTGTAAGAGTTCGATGGTCAGATTTAGTCAAGGAGTCTAAGAAAATTAATATTGTATTGTAAGTGAGCTGATAATTCCCCAGTAATTATGCAGTAATTTAATAATTACTAGCAATAATTCAGAGGATTAATAAACTTCAAAAAATAGGGAAAGGAATAAAAAGGGCTGGTTTATGAATACAGAATTTTTGATTTTATCACTTAAGGTGTATTTTTTAAGAAAATTAAATAGTTAAGTGGCACAGTCCCTTCTATATGGAAATATTAATCTGAATCAGATTCTTCTCTCAATAAGTATATTTCAATCAGTACAAAAAATAATAGCCAGTTATTTTTTAAAGGAAATCATCAGCATCATTCTGTTCTATTGTGCTGCAGAAAATGCCTATTGATGCTAATCAGCACAGCTGAGGGTCTATGAGCTATGAACTAGGGCTGAACAAAAGCCAGTTGTTTTCCCATGGAAATGTCGCCTTTTGGGCATCTGTTTGACCTGTACACATTCTCAAGTAATGACACTATGAATATATTCCCATGGACAAGTTGATTCAACATGGTCAGTGCTTTCTGATCAAAATGTCAAGTGAGGACTTTCTCTTTATACTTGCACATTTTGAATCCAGCAAATCGGAAATGAAAATTTAAAATTTTTCAGAAAAAAGGAAAGAAATTAGGAGGAGCAAACTTTCACACAAAATGATCTACAGATTCTGTATAGACCTTTAGTGTGCTAAGTTGCAGCCTCTGCATATATGAGCAT
Source organism: Dicrurus megarhynchus (assembly GCA_013399195.1). Classification (NCBI taxonomy): domain Eukaryota; kingdom Metazoa; phylum Chordata; class Aves; order Passeriformes; family Dicruridae; genus Dicrurus; species Dicrurus megarhynchus. The sequence continues at coordinate 1,986,861 of VXAD01005924.1, read as the reverse complement.
ATCTAACCTACGAAGCAAATCTTCTGTATATACACTTAAAAAAACCTACAAATTCAATAAAAATCTGAAATGTGGCATAGATCCATAACTGCTCCAGTGAGTCCAGTCATGCTTCAGATAATGGAGCAAGACATCTGTTTCCAGATTAAGATAAACCGGGGGTGAAAAGAAACAGACTTGCTGAAAACCTAAGGGCTGTTTAGAGCCAGAGTGTCATCATTTGCTAGGGGGCATGTGTTTACTAAGATTAGAATATGAGATCACACAATGGCACTGCTCTGACATGAAGTTTTATAGTTTGCACCCATCAATTATCTCCAATAGGCAGAACTGGCTGATTTCAATCCAAACCAAGGAAAATGGAGGGGTTTTAACTCAGTCTCAGGATTAATATCTTTGCATGAAGTGAAAGAATAGATGAGTAAAATAAAATCTGTTGTTTGCAGTACTTTTTGCATTCCAATAGCAGAGCTGTAGAATTCTAAGTACATTTGCTACTTATATACCAGCAGACTGCTTTTTTAAATTGCAAAAAAATCCCCATGTGGTTATTAGTGAAAATACTTCTTTCATTAGAAACATTCAGATTTATTTGTATTTTGGGAGGAATTTGGCAAGTAGTACATAGAGAGACTACATTCAAAATGCAAAATTTTCTTTTATAAACTCTAGCTAGTTCGATCAATCAAGCCAAATCTACTCATAATCTAGGTTTCTGTACATATCAGCCTAACGTAATCGTCTGTAAGTAATTAATGCTCCAAATTAAGTGTTGCCTCACATCCCTTGGTACAGTGGAATAAACCCCACTCATCCGAAAGCACATTTATCCGTATGGTTCAGAGATTCCTGAAACAGTTAAATGAGTAGCGCCGTTTTGCATAGTTAAGCGTGAAAGAATAAGATTCGTTCTTTTATCAGCAATATTCAGAGAACGAGAGAGAGACATTGATTATTATCCTGACTGTAGAATTGCTGCAGTCCTGTAGGAATAGGCCAATCTGATAATGATAATGGAACTGGAAGAGCTATTCACCTGCACGAAATACTTAATACTTTATCTATATGGTGGAATTGTTTCAGGCTATAACAATGTTTTTCATAAGAGAGAAGATAGACTGTGTAGGTGATATAACCAGTGGCTAAGCAACAGCAGCAGTGGATCATAAAGGAAAGAGAAACATTCATTAGTTTTAAGGAATTAGGTTCTAAAATGTAGTTAAAAATACTGGAAAGGGGAAAACGCATAAAAAACTTCAAAATAAGCAGACAGCTTCATGGAGAAGAATTTATTTTAAGATAAATGGCTCATGAATGTTTAAAAATGACCTCATGAAGTAGTAAGTGAGAAATATGTATTTCTGTTTAAACATTTTCAGAAGCTGTCTTTTATATTAAAAGTTACATCACTGGTATAATTTTACCTTGAAATTGTGCAAGTCTACTCCACCTTTTTCTAGCATAGAGAAACAGGTGAAAATTATGAAAAATCATTGGGCACTGAAGTGCTTAATATTAAAAGATCTCTTCTGTATCATTTCATGTTTATTTTTTACCTCAGTATATTCTGTGTTGAGTTCTCTGTATCAGAAGTCAAATAAAATGATTTCTGATGACCAGCAATACCAGCCTAGCCAGGATCCTGAAAAATCAGTTGATCACTACTATATATGTGTATATTCCCTCTACATGTTTTGCACAATGAGTTAGCAAGTTTACTCAAGGCAGATGGGATTAAACCCAATTCTCTGTGCTGGCTTAGGGCTTCTAACCTTCAACAACTCTAAACAATGGTTTTGGCCACCCATTTGTTTTGGAGCCTGGTGGAGACCCCTTCAAGAGAATGCTGTTTTCAAAGGGTAGGTGACAGGTGTCTTTGCTGGATGAACACCCAGATATGAGGAAAGGCATACTTATTCATCAATTGAAATAAAAGATCTCTAACTAAAATCTTATAAAAGCCATTAAGCTCTCTTAAGTTATATAATAATTTTGAATGTGTCCAGTTCTGCATGGCAGTGCTTCCCCAAATGCTTTTCAATTTGTATCATAAAACTGCCTCCTGTTTGGCATGGAACAGCACCATTTTGGAAGCCAGAGAAGCCTATGGCTAAACTGGGGAATCAGGGAACATTTGCTTTCCCCTTTTGTCCCAGCATAAGGTCTGGCCATGTCCTGACTGCAAGTCAGGACCTGAACTACCTCTTAGTATATAAAACTAGAGTTCTACTTGCATGTGTATTAATATATAGGTATGCATGTAACATAGAGGTATTATATATACGATGTACTAGATTTATTGTTAATACTGAACCATTCAGTAAAAAAAAATTGATTTCTCTTTTGTGCTCTTTTGTATCTTCCCTCTCTGCAGAGCAAAGCCATAATTCACAATAACAACAGTGCACACAGTTTATTAAAATGGCTGGTGCTTTGATCTTAATGATTTGTTTTACCAGTGCTGGAATACAAGCAAGTAGCCATGAATGTAGCTCATCTTTCATTCTGCAGTGATTGCTGTTTCTATCAAAGGAAAAATGGGCTGGAATGGGACTGTAAACAGCTTGTTTGTCAGGATAAATGTTTTACTTGTACACAATGCTAAAGGCTGAAATACCTCCTAAATGCTCTTACGTTATTGCAGGTTTTAATGATGTTACTGTGAGTGAAGCCCATAGCAGGACTTGCAAATCTGCTCCTCACTTTGAAATCTGGTTTCTGCAGTTAATAGTTTTCCTTTTGCTTGTGCTTATTAAGAATCTCATTATATTACATTAAATATTTATCTTTGCATTAAAACTTCTGAATCAGCAAGACAATAGAGCTTATTATCTAATCCCATTGAATTCAGTCTGACTCAAGCAAATCCTGAGGTATTATGCAAAGTATAGATGGCACTAAAATGGAATTAAGAGTTTTACTGAATTTGAACTTTATTGTTAATTGTTTGCCCACACCCCAATGTCCAGTGCCTCCTACTTACCTGGATGATTTTTATGATTTTTTTGCTACACGTAGTTTTATGTTTGTGCATACAGAGTTCTTTATTGGATTAATAAAAAGTATTCACAAACATGTAGCTTTTGTATGGTCAAATCAATACTCATTCCTTGACAAAGACAAAGGTTGGATGTACTTTATCAAACGCTTTTAAGCATTTACTGTACTGGATATTTGTGGAACTTCCCATTCTTGATGGGCCATCCCCATTCTTATCTAGGCACTCACTCAATGCATGACTCCATATATTTGACCACATAGTCTTGTAAAATCCCATAAAATTGATCCTCATTTTATTCAAAATCTATTTCAAAATAGTCTTAGTTCTTAATTATTTTAAATCTTTCTGTTTATTCTCTCTTAGAAATACTGCAGATTTTTCTTCAGCGTCAAGAGCCCTTGAAACACATGGAAGATAAACTCTGTTTCCTGACGCTAATGTTTCCTTTTCATTTAGGCAAATAGTCTCCTTAACTCTAAATCCTCAAGTAGCTCCTTGAAAGTGACATTCACACTGAGATGGTATGTTAACAAATAAACTGCTTGTGTAAAACCTACTTGACTAGCAACCTCCCCAAAGGCCACTAATGAGCAAAGAGTACATTACTCCTGCAAAGGGCAGAAATTATTTATAGTGTGTAGATGTCCTGGTTTGAGACAAATTTGGAGGAAAACGTCCAAAATGAACATATCCTCTAATAGAAGGCAGATTTCAGCAGCCCCTCCCCCATCAGGTTTGGAAAGAAATTCCTCGGAGGAAAGTGAAAAAAACCCTATTTATTTAACAAGCAAAGTGCACACAGGCACCAAAAAAAAAAAAAGAATGAATAATGTTAAATAATAAAACCTCTTGCTGTGGAGAAGACCTGGGTAAATTCAGAGTTCTTTGTAGGTGTGTCTCTGCCCTCTCCAGAGCTGGGGTTCAGCGGGGGCCCCCCGGGCAGCGGTGTGGGGCCTCCCAGTGATGTTCTGGTGTTGCTCAACAGTCCAGAAGAAAAGAAGAAGACGAAAAACCAAAGTCCTAGAAAATGTTCTTGCCTCAGCTAGCAGGCTAGCCAAAAAGCAAAGAATTTTAACTCTCCATCTCTCCTGAGAGAAGGAGCTGAGTGCTGGGAGCGAGAGTGAGCGAGTTATCTGTGTTTTTAAACACAGGCAGCCGAAAGAATTCCACCACCTTCCCCCCCACTCTTAAAGGTGCAGAGCTCATGTCTGGCATAGAGCAGGCAATAGGGGATACAGCATCATAAAGTCACCCTAAGACAGTAGACCTCTGCAAAATACTTAAGAGTGAAAATTTAGAAACCAGGCCACATTCCACTAAAGACATGAAACTCCTGAAGTCGGTCTGAGTTGCATCTGAGTTATCTTCTGCAAGCAATGAATTGCAGCAGTTGCTGAGTCAATGCAAAAATTTCTCTTTATGGTTTCTTTTTCATATTTTAGGCCTGAGCAAGTATGTTCACTATGATTGATAGCTGTATATAAGCTCTTCCTTCTCTGTAAATTCCACTTGAAAATTTAGAAGGGAAAAAAATGAAAGGAGAAAATAAAGCAACCAGGGTTCCCAGACCAGCATGTCCCTTTTGGTGTAGAACTAAGAAGTGAAAAAAAATATAAGCCTGATGAAAGTTCCAACTGTCCCAGAAATACTTTTCCTGAGGCACCAGCAGAGGGCAGTTAGGGAGGAGAAAGAGGACAAGGGATGTGTAACACAGTACGTGTTATGGAAGTCATACATAAATCAGTGCAATTAGTCCCAAATACAAATATCAGTCCATGCTTAAATACTGTGGTTTCAATTAAGGCTTTAAGTGGAGAGAGATCCCACAGTTTACACCTTGCTTTAGTAATCAGAGCCTTATTCCCAAGAATCACCTAACAGGTCACTTCATCCTGAAGCTCTGTCTGGGTTTGTGGATGAAGACTCAAAAAATTACCTCGACTGGAAAGATCTGTCTTAAATACCTTGAGGTAATTTTGCCAGACACAAAGAGAAAAACAGAACCTTGCTTTGATTGTGATACTAGTATAATAGTAGTTCATTAAAACTGGGGTCGAAGAATGATGCCTAGAATAACTGGCACTATATGTGACATTAAATATTTCATGAACTCCCTACATAGAACTGTAGATGTTAAAATTTTATCTACTCATGCAGATCAATAAATAAAAATATGCTTAATTATTAAGCATCTCTCTTTATCACTTTAATTACAGAAACAACCTTTCTGGAGGCTGTTTAGCAAAAAAGCTCATTAGCATATCTAAACAAGTTTAAAAATCTTGAGGGAAAATACATGAATCTTTTTATTTAGTGCTTTAATAAGACCAAATTTGCATAGACATACAACAAAAGAAAAATAGAGAAACAGTAACCTATACAGAAAAACTTGTAGCTTATGTTTGTCAGTAAGCTCAGGTGTGGGTAAACATTTTCTGAAGTGTTTGGATAACCCAGGTCTAGAACTGCACTGGCAAAAAAGGAAACACTAATAGTTTCCATCATCAAACTGGAGTGAAAATCCTTGAATTTAATAGCTGCGGACCTAGACTGGCACAATTACACAATAAATACAAACATATATTCAGTATTTGCCCTTGCAGAACCTGTCATTTGTAGACTGCTGCCACATAGGGGTTTCCACAATCACCACTTTTTATCCCAAGACTCAGTACAGGAGAATTAGTCTCATACACCAACTGCATTGGGAAGGTGACTTCATAATGGCTTCTTTTGCAAATACACAAACATACAGACATGCACGTGTGTGTGCGTGCATATATTTATACACACACACACATTTATACACATTTATGCAGGCCATTTATCTGGGCAGATCCTGTCAATTCTTACAGCTCTGCCTTTTCCAATTGCTGAGTTTTCATCTTTGTGTCTTCTTTGTCTCTTTTCTTCCAGGAACTCAGTTCCTATGCCAGTGCACCAGTCACGAGCAGTCCCTTCCGAGTTTCTTTTGTTAAGAAACTGCTTAGCTACAGTTTCCTCCAAATGCCTTTCAGACATCTGCTACATTCTGAGACATATATTTATCCTCAACATCTGAACCTTCTACATGGCTTTTCTATGCAGTCTTTACTATTTCTCAGCTCAGTTTGAAATCTCCTCTGAAGAGCATTGGGCAGTGCAGCACTTGGCACTTTTCTACAATGGTGCAGACTGGTACTGTAGGGATTTCTCTGTCAAAATTCCTTTCTGAAGAAAATTACATGAAGTATAAAACCCTGCAAAAATTGCATTCCACCTACTGCTACTGTAGAGACTAAACATCTGTGTAAAGTATAAGGAAATAAGCATAAGTAAACGAGCAATTTCTGTTGTCATTTTCACTGATGCCATCTGATGCTGTTCTAGTACATCTTTAGTCAATGCAAGCATCGCCACAATTTCAGAAGTGTCACTTTCCTCCTTGCATTTTTGAGTATGTAACTAGTTTAGTCATCCACTCCATTATATAAGCATATAGCTGAGAAACAAATTATTCGCATTTGGAAACTCATCTGTGGGGTAAATGAACACGATGCCTGAGTTGACCTTAACAGGTTTGTGGGTCCAATTGCTCTCAGTTAAAGCTAGGCAATTCTTGTGAATTAGATTGTGAATTTACTATCTTAGTATCGCCTCCAAATTATGGTGAAATTAACATTGGTCAGAGATTCCAAATTATCAGCTGAACAGAAGATAGTAGCCCATTTCCTCCTGCATATTCAGTGCTGCCTAGCTGAATGTTTAGTCATCAGTATACTTCAATTATGGTATTGCTCTAACTTACTTTGTTAGTGTTCTTCATTTTGACTTAATGTCATTCCGCTTTTGAGAAAAGTACATCAACAGCCCATTTGATCACATTAAGTCACTGTATAATCTCTGTAAAGGTTTTATCCGGCTCATCCTAAAAAGTTCATTTGCATCTCGAGAGTATTTGATGAGAAATTCTTCTCCCAGCAACACTCTGTATATATATTGCAATGTAGTCCTCTATTTCCCTCTTCCCAGCATACCCCTTATGGATAGATATTTTCTGATATAAAACTCTTGCAGAGGAAGATCTCTGACCAACCCTTTTCAGTGTAATTTGTAAAAAAAGGACAGAATTATGTACATATGTGGTGGCAAAGCTTTTGTTCTTGTGCTTGCTTAGTGCAGTACACACTGTAAGCCACACTCGTGGTTCAGGAGGGCAGGGCCCCATCATTGATCAGTCTGGGGTTCTTCACAACCCCAGACATGATGGAGTTCAGCCTCCTGCCTGCAGTGGTGCCTTCAAGACATGTCAAGTTTTAAATATCTGAGATTACAGTTTGTGTGAGAGTTACCTTTCCAGTGATGGTACAGTTTTCTATATATAATACCACAGATAAGTCAAATCACTATATATAGAGTTAGGGTTTTGGAGGGACATATGTGAAACCCCTTAAAATACAAGACTGACTGAAAATTGCCTGCTTTGAGAAGTTAAAGACAACTCACTGTAGTGTCTTGCAGCATACCCTTTCCTAGTTTATTCCCAGTTGTAGAGTCTCATTTCTTTTTCAAGATGCATTTTACTGAATTGGGTCATTCATGTAGGCATAAATCAGGTCACTGCAATTTATTTGTTATCTTGCAGGGAAGGTTGACATTTTGTCTCACCTTCCTGAGTATGTTCTTTTATTAGGCTATCCTTCTAGCAAGTGATAGATCTCACTGCCATTTCCTTTTGCTTAACCTACTCCTCCCTCAAGCTCTAATGACTATTTTTTTCCTGTGTGTATTTACTTTTCCCCAGCCTAGGAATTTCTGAGTTTACTTGATATTTTTACCCTGCAGAGCTTCTTGTGCCATTCTTTTAATGTTAACAAGGGGAAGTTTAAATCCATTGTACCTGGATTTGGCTTTGCTAGTTATTTCACGAGTTAATGCCTTTTGGTGGTTAGCTTCAGGGAATTTGTATTCCCCTGCTTCATTATCTATTTCCCCCGCAGGTGAGACAGGCGTTGCTTCATATTTTTGAAATGCAATTACATGACAGTACCTATTTCTCAGTATTCAGCAGATTCCAGCTCCTCTAAGGTGCCTGAGAGCTGTAATTAAAGACAGCGAGTGAATTTTAGGGTCAGGATTTTGCACCAGATTACGTAACATCTCTGTGATAGCCCAAACGATGCAGTGATTTACTACTGATTTGCATGCTCCCAGCTCTCTTTTGTGATCAAGATGTATGATTATCAGCTCATCCTTGCTACTCCATTAGAAATCACTGTGCATTATGGACTGAATGCCAAGCTGTGTTAGGCACAGAGCAAGTTTGATGAAACACGCAGTAACCTGGCTGGAACCAGAGATGTGGTTGTATCGAACCAGACACAACCACATAGTGAATATGTGATGACAGAGTAGCAGTCCCTTAGGGAAGAGTACAGATTAGTGGGTGAAAACACTGCTACTGCTGAACTCTTGTGGTCTTTCTGACTCTGACTGGGGCAGGCTGAGAGCTGTACCACAGCCTGGCTCTGCATCCTGGAGGAGCACAGGTGCCTCTGCAAGACTGCAAGTGGTGAAATGGAGGGACTCTGGTCCCTTCCACTGAAATGGTTTTATTTAGCCCTATTTGATCATAGAATCGTCGAATGGCTTGGTTTGTTTTGCAAGGGACCTTAAAGATCATCTAATTCCAACCCCCATGCCAGATCATCTCCTTTATTTACCCAGCTCTGCTTGCAAAGCGGGAGCTGAAAATGTTTAAATATTTCAAATGATTTCTGTATTTCTTTGGAGTTGCTGTTAATCCCTGTAAGCTGTTATGATTCAGAATTTACTGGCATCAAGCCCTTCTCAGATAAGTACTAAATAATATACTCAGAAACATGATTCATTCATATGCTTTAGAAAAGAAACACTTAATTCAGCTCTTATTCTTCCAGTTCACTCCCTGAACATGAAAGATTACAATTTTAATTGAGTTTAGAGATAACTCTACTTTGTTTGTGGCATTTGCTGGTTTTTAGCTTCTCCTTTCCCTCTCTGTTCTCACCCTTCCTCTTTCCATGCCTTTTTCCTCTCCTTTCTCTCCTCATATTCACACTTTCTTCAATTACATGTGTAACACACACTTCCCTTTTTAATTTTGTCAATTTGAAATTCCTTTCTAATGGAGGAAAATTATCTGATTTCATCATGAGAAAAGTATGTGAAGCAGAGCAGATCCACAGTTTATTCTTTTAAGACTGGAATTGAAAGTGAAAGGCATAATTGATTTTGCTGCATCCAGTACTTTCAAAATACCTCCCTGGTAATTCTGATCTGACCCGAGACCAAAATTACAATGGCAGCTTAATATCCAGGGTTTCTAGTCAGGTATTCTCCTTGCGGCTGTAAATTTAAGATTCTCAGATATTTGCAACTAAAAACGGACTTTTAGTGTTTCTCTCTCCTCAGTCCATGTTTTTTCCTTTTCCCCCCATTCACTGCATCATTAGTATTGTTTGTGCTACTGTGTTGTTCTAGCATAAAGTCAGCAGGTTTTCATGCTGATGGTCTCCAAGGTCAGTTAAGTAGCATCCATACAAACACTGCATTGACTTCAGGAGGATAAACTTTAGCACAACTATAGCTACATACCAAAGGGCTTTTATGGGAACCAGTAAAATTAGTCCCAAACAAGCTGTGTAAGTGGCTAGCTAAGAGTTAATCTTTCAGAATTAATAAATTCAGAATTAATATAGCATGGCTTAGGCCTTTTTTCTCTATACAATTAAGAACTCAGATTCCAAATTTCGATTTTTAAAGGAAGTGATTTTCAGAGAGCTTAATCCTGGCAACCTTTTTGAATACAGGTATTGCTGCACTGGTGAATATCTCAAGCATCGTCTGTCCCTGAGGCATCTGAGGAGGTTGCAAAATGTCTCTAATGTCTAACTAATTAATTTTACCTAGTGGAAGAGTTTTCTCCTTCTCATTACTAGGACTAGCAAATCCTTTTCAGAATAAATGTAACATCCTGGTTTCAATGATACTACATGTCAGAGGGCACCAGTGGTTTAATGAGACAAGATTTTGAAATGTTCTTTATTTTGTCTCTTTATTATAAGCATATTTCTTTCCTTCCAGTAGCACTAAGCTTCCTAGTGAAATAGAAAACAGGATCATTATCTGTATCACTTTTACCAATTTAAAAAACCTTAGTTATTACCTCTATTCATCTCTTTTTCTGTATGTGCAGTACAGCTCACTGAAATCTCTCTTCTCTCTGCCCCGTTAGTGTTTTGATTCATCATTGCTTTTGCTCTGTTTCAACTAGATAGCTTGAAGGATGAGTGTCTAAAACTGAGCAATGTCCCAAAAGGACAATATGGGATATTTTATTTTCTGCTATGTGTTATGTTATAGTTGAGGTTACTGAGGGACTTTTTTCTAACTGGTTGTATTTCTGTTTAGAAGACTGCAGTCTTGGAGCCCTGACAATTAATTTCTGTGTGCATTAATTTACATTTATCAATATGAACACTGAACTTGAACACTCTCCCTGATTTTTCTTTTAGTGTATAACAGATGTGCTCAGTCTTGGGTATCTTTCAGTAATATATGCCTGTTTGACTGAAGAAGTACCAGAAACCATATACATCTATGCTTGCATGACTACTCATGGTCCTTAAATAACCAGGTATAAAAGCCAGAGTCTGATGCTTTTGCTTTTTTGATCTTCATGTCATGTACATCCACTTTTTGAAAGTTATGCTGTGTTTAAATTTTCAAGAGAACCTATTTAAAACAAAGAAAATATAAAAGGTGAAGTAGACATGACAGAGTAATTTTGTAAAGATTCTGCCATGTCACAGTCCTCTTTTTCTTACTGGGTACTGTAAGTTTCAGGTTCTATAGAACCAGCTTGTTTTTTCCAGTTCCATGTTTCTCTCCTGTCCTTTCCCTTTAGCAGTCTGCCTCCAGCAGGACAGTGCAGGCAGTTTCCCTGCATGTGCCAAGGACTCTCTGGCTAGCTTTAAACAAGTCACACATCCTGAGGTTGCCTGAGGCCGAGGATATGACACTGCCTGTGTCCTTGTGTCTCAGCTTTCTTCCTCCCAGCACAAACTGGCAATGCCCAAACTGCATTTGGGAGCAGTGTGAGGCACAGCTGGACCCATCACTGTCCCTGGGAAGTCTCTGGGGGTGCTGGTTGGCAGGAGCTAGCGCTGCACCAGGGAGGGTGCTCACAGATCATGCCTATGGCCATGTCCCATTGCTTCGGCCAGGGTCACAGGCCTATTTCCTGCTATAAACGACACCCAAATGTCCGAGCAAGCAATACAAAGGAAAAGAAAACTGGTTTTCACTTTTCTTCTTTTGAGTGAGTTTAAATTACAAAGGAAGAAATGTCATTAGAGCAGATCCCTTTCCTACTGAAATGCCGGGCTGGGAAACAGGGCTGGAGTCCCTGATGCATGCAATTCACCCCTGAGGCAGGAGCAAAACTTCTTTTCATTTTCTGACTGCAGTTTAAGTTCCTGGATGGCCTAACCCTTGACATAGCTTCCAGAAGCTGGGAAGCTGCTTTGCTTTCTTCTGCATGCTGCCATGATAGCCCTGGGTCTTTTAGATCAGCTCTCACACACCCCTATACCGTAAGGGATTATCCTGGAAGCGAGAGAGTTCTTGTCTGCCCTTCTGGGTCACTTTTTCCCTGCTGTGTCTCAGTAGTGCAGGACAAGCAGAATGAGGGCTGCAGGCTCAGCTGTTGGATTTTTTTCTCATGTGATAAAGTGAGGAGTGGATGGGAAGACTAGAGGGGGTTATATTGTAAAATACCACTAAGCCATTAAACTGCTCACTTACTAAATAGTGAGACCTTTATATTAGCTAAACGCTTTGTTTTGTGTGATAGCAGGAAAAGTATTCCACAAATTTAATTTTTTTTTTTTCTGAAAGCAATCAGCTGCAATTTTTGAGGTGTGGTCAGGGGATAACATGATGATCTTTTTTTAATGCAAGAGATGTCATGAGTGTCAAAAGGTTCCCTTCTTACCTTAAAAATCAAGCTCCAGTAGCACATGAGAGTTAATTTCTTGGTCCCAGCAGCTTGAATCAGTTTACCAGAGGTATGGACCTAAATTGTGGTGAGCTACATAATGAGAGTGTGGAGCTATTCTGGGTGAGGCAACAGAAAGTATTAAGCACAGGAGAAGACCCCAGGATACCCCTGCTCTCTAGAGTTCATGTCTTTCCCTCTAAAAAGCAGTCATGTGGAGCCCCATCCTGAGGTTGTACATGATCATGCTTTACTCTTTCACACTGTAATGGTTGCACTTACTCAAAAAGGAGATGTGGGAGGTTCAAACATAAAGACAAGTGTCCTGACTGTGGAGGTAAAGTATTCTGGGTGCAGAATAACAGTGGGGGCTGTGCCACTGTGTGACTGGGAATGTGGGAGTCTCGCCACCAGAAGGAGAATCCAGGCTGCTGGAGGTATGACTTATTGCTGTCTCTGAATTGCTGCAGAGCAGAAGATGGAGCTGTAGATACAAGAGTGCCTACACTTGTTTACACTCCAGAAGTAGAAATGCAGGCACTGGATGGGTTTAGGCATCTCCCAGTTGTATAACTGCTGCCAACATTGAACTTAGACGCTTATGTTCTACCTAAGTAAAATTCTAAGTTAAATTCTTTTTTTAGTCTTTGTTCTTGCCCCAAATCTATTAACTGCAGCTCTGCAGAGTTTGATTTTCTAATCCAGCCATGCTTAATCATTGATGTAAAACAAAATTCCCCCCCGCCCCCGCCCCCCGGATTCTTTTCTAATGTTTTCTTATTTCTTGCCCTCAAAGTGTACGCCTGAATTCTCTGCATGCATTTGTAAGGGCTTTCCCGCTTCCAGAAGTGTTTAATCAAAGAGAATGCTATCAGCAGGTGGTTAGCATTGAATGTCAGCAGCTACTTCGTTTCTGACACCTCTTGGGAAAAAATGTTTCATTACCATGCAAATGATGTTAGTCTTCCTTTCCAAGATCCATTGTCACATGGTGTAACATATGGTACACAGAACTGTGCTCACAAGATTTATGCAGCAGAGGGAACACAGTTCTGCTTTCTTTTAAGGCCTTCAGTTTTTCTTTAGGTTTTATCAGAAATATCATGAGGCCTTTAACAACCTATGCCAGACAAAAGAACCAAGCAGCTTTAATGGGTGCTACTATCTTTTTGGAGTATGTCTGGGATCTGAATTACTCAGTTGATACTTAAGAGTGGCCATCTCTTGAACTACACCACAAACATTGAGCTGCTGGCCTCTCCTGGGAACTTTTAAAAGTTCCAATCATGGTAGCTGGAACTCAACTTTTCCAAGGGCCTTGAAACCCTGTAAGCAGACTAGGATAAAACTAGTCTGATTCATCAGAGGACTGGAGTACAGTTCAGTGACATCAGTGAGACTTCAGGATGTGTCTAGAATTAAGCATATGTTTGAGTGAATTGTTAACCTCAAGTGTGTTGTGATCAAGTGCTTTGCTGACTCAGGGACAAGACATTCCTTGCAGCTTGTTGTTTTCCACTTTGCCATCTGGGAAGAGGCAGCTTGACAGCATGTGGGCTGTGTGAGACATTATTGCATTTCTGAAAGGGTATTAACAGCCTTGAAGTTTCCAGGTTCTCTGAATCAGGTATTTTTTCTCTTGCAGACCTAACTGGGGTAGAATAACCTCACTGTAGTGTCTGAAAGCACACTGACCATGCCAAGGCATTTTGGCAGGTTATCAGTCAATCTACGTCTAAGTAAATTAATCTCATGTTTTAGTGGAACTACTAAAGACACAGGTGGAAAGCTGTACAGAACCTGCAGTTTTGGGAGCATGAAATTGCCCCTTCCAGATATTTTAGAAAGTCCCTTTTGAGCAACTGGACGACTGTAAGAACCCAAATTTGCAAACACTTTTAATCTGAGTCATATCTTTGCTAGACCCATTTTCTGAGCTGGGGGAGCACATCCATATTTATATGAAAGAAACGTTGTTACAGGCTGTTCAGTCAACAAACTCTCTTGCTTCAGCCAGGTAACGCAAAAGAGTGGGAAATACAGACCTGTTATTGCATTTGTGGGAGAAGCACAAGACATACAATACTCATCCCTCAGTATTCTCCATGTGATTTGAACTGCCCAAAAATACTAGGAGCTCACCTGAAAAATCTTCCATAACACTCCCCCAGTTCTGTTCAGCACACAACCCTACTTCTCCAATCCAGTACCCTTCCAGTCTGCCATCACTTGACTTAAAAGCCATTTCTGTGCTGCTTTGTATTTCTCACGAAAGCATACAGAGGAATAAATGTTTATTGTAACAATATGCATTTTCTGTGTGGGTACTCTTACATTTTTTTCATTCTTTTCCAGTGACAAAATGTTCCCAGCCTTTGGATTTGGAGCAAGAATACCCCCAGAATACAAAGTAGGTGCCTACGTGTAATTTTCTAATTTCCTTGAGTTATGAGGCACAAAATAAGGGAGAAATGGGGCAGGGTGGGGCAGGGGCAAATGGGAACAGCTCCTCTGCTTGTTTTCTTCCATCTGGCTTTTTCACCCAGTGATACCTCACTGAAAACAGAAATCAGGCAGGGCTAGACTTAAAATAATTGTTTGAGACCCAAAATATTTTGTGGTGTTGGCAAAGCTTTGTTAGTGGATGCTAAGAGGAGAAATGATGCTTTGATCATCCCTTGTCAAATATCTTCCTGAAAATAAAGACTTGAGAAGACTTTTGCTCTGTGGCAAACTTTTGTGTCATGGTGGACATGGTCAATACCAGGAAGAGAAATGCAAGAGCATGTAGCCATGCTGGAGAGAAGTGGTATTTATAAACAAAAAAAAAAAAAAAAAAGAAAGTGCTCTGCAGTGATGCTGCAATTGTGAGCATAAATATGCCATCTGGTAGGGTTGGAGTGTAGACAGTGATGAAAAAGAAGGAGTATCCAACAGAGAAAGGCCTAAGAAGAAATAAGTAGAAATTCAAATGCTTTGTTGCACAGAGGTAGTGTGGGCAGAAGAGTAGTTCTGCACAGATAAGTAACCAAAATCTAGGTGGGCACTCTGCAACTCAGATACTGTCTGGAAAGGAGAAGTATTAGCCATCTGATCATGCAGATTTCATCCAGTATCCCCATGTGCCCTGCTCTGGGTTGTGTCTCTGGGCTGTGGCTGGGGTAGGGAGGTGAACACTGGCCAAGTAAGAATTTCTGAGAGGGATTGTGTGCATTCAGCATTGTAATGCATGAATCAGCACATGAAAAAAAATGCACCAGTGTGTTCCTCACAGCTTGTAGGTTTGCTACCTGCAGAAGAAAAACAGTAGCAATGTACAGCAAATTTGATACGTGTCTTGCAAACAGATGTCTAAGGTAAGTTAACATATATTTTAACAACATTGCTTTCTAAGCTTGTTTGTGCCTGACAAGGTGTTTTGCCTTGCTTTGTTCCTGAAGTGTAACACTAGCGTTAATGCTTTCCAGAGACATCTTCCAGCTGGTATTATGAGCTCAGAACGTCTGTGTCTGTTGTATGTTTGATCCAACTGCAGCAGCTGACAACCATCACTGCTATTTAAGGTGGAGTGCCAGGGCCTGGTTGTTCCATCATCTGTGAGGTGACCATCAGTGCATGAGGTTGCAAGAACTTGCAACTTTTTCAGTTGTAGAGAGCCATCCTTATCTAAGGACTCCTTGAAGGAAGGTGTTACTGTGCCAGCTGAAGTCTTTTCAGTGGTTTCCTGGTGACAGAAGTATAATAAAGTTCAGAGCACAAAACTGCTCTTCCCAGCCAAAATAATCAGCTGGTAGCACTGATGCTTCAGATCACATGAGCCTATTGGCAACATACCAGTTTTGTTAGACCCCAGTATCATCCTTCTCACCTGATTGTGAGAGCACATTTCAGGTGTTAGCTGGAAAACAGATGTCTTGCCAGAAAGTAACTTTGGGGGTCTGTGTAATCAGATATTCCTAAAATCACCAACACCAATTGTTTTTCTGCTTTGGCCGAATTAGTGTTTCGATAATTTCCTGACAAATATACCCTTAAGAAACTCAGAGACTTGCATTGAACTTAGTAGTCTATGCATGAATGAAGAGTCTTATCCCATAGCATGAGCTCTCCTGAACAGTCTTTCTGTTGCTAACTTCTCAAAGCAAGAAAATGGATGACTGAGGACCTTCGGATTTTGAAAAGTTCAGGAAAAGTAAGGGTAAACTTAGAAGATGGGGCTGCTTGCTTATGGATTACATGTATGTGACTAAATAAAACAAGTCCCAAAGTAAATGGAGATGCAGGTGAAGGCCAGAACAACATCTTTAATCTCTGGTATGGAAACTTGTGACAGAAAGTGACAAAGACAAAATGACGTGACTTCAGCTTACAAACATAATAAAACCTTGAAGAAGACAAGAACCACGTTGCAGGGAACTAACTCTTCTGGGCAATAGATGGGGACAAGTAATCAGCTTGATGTCTGTCACGGGCACATCCAGCTGAAACCGCACGAGGAGTTAACAGTCATCTGTGCTATTGTTCAGTCCCTCCCTGTGATACTCTACACAGTCCATAAAAGTATTTGTCTTCTTAAAATAAACTATATCAACACTTTTGAGTCCCTGCTTGGCTTTGACTGCACTTCTGAATTGAAAGATAGATCCTTCAAGAGTGAAGTCAGCCTCATCATGATGCATTATTAAGTCAAGACCAATAAACCTGAAAATCCTTCAGTAATTTAGTCTACGCTGGTATAAAGTTAATTCAAAGCCAAGTAAGTGTTTGATATGGAACATAGCAAAGATGCATAGGAAACAGAGAAGAAACTGATAAAATTGGAAGTAACAGAGACTGTAGGAAAAAAGCACTCCCAAGTTTCTTCCTTAACTTCTTATTTCCTGCTGCAAAAATATGGTAACACTATAGACACGGCAGCAATAGTGCAGATCTCATGCTATTCAAATTATCTTTTCATGTTTTCAGTCACAGGTATTATAAGTCATGCATACCATACATGTGTTTTACTAAAGGAGAGCAGTGCCACTACTGTAATAATTTACATCTTCAAATTTACATTGAATCATTATGAGAACTTCTAACTTCTGACCCCATCATGTGGATAAATCAGCTTCTCATTAATTTAGAGTGTCTGTTTTCAAGCCTCCAGTCCTAATGAAGGGATCTAACCTGCTCACAGCATGTTGGTCTCTGCACTCCAGCATCTGGTCTTTTATTTCTTTCAGTAGACAACAAATTGCTAGGGCTATGGAAGAAATTATTCCCACTGCCAAGGGTTCCTAAGTAACCATGGAGCCTCCATACAACCTAAACAACATAGCTTCTTTCCTGAACTATGTCACTATCCATCTCTGCAGGCTCTTCATAAATCTCTTGATGTTGTACCCCTTTAAACCTTGTTTTTATGTATGTTTTCTACAGAATTTCCATTTCAAGAACACACTGCTATGTTGTGTTGACTTTATTTTCCCTCATTTCAGCTCCAAATGACACACTTCAGCTGTTAGCATAAAACCAGCAGTTTCTTAGTGGCATAAGGAATCTGTGGGAGTGAAGGAAGCAAGACATGCCATATATATCATTCCTCATCAGTCTAGAGATCTTTCATCTGATATTCGACAATATGATCTTCTTCCACCAAGACCTGACAAACAAATCACCCTGCTCCTTGATCTCAGTAAACCTCTGACAGAAATATTCCCCTTGTGAGTTTCTATCATACAAAACTTGCAGAATGTGCCAGTTATTCCACAGCAGTGTCTACAACCCATGCCTTTTTTTTTTTTTCAATGAGAGGAAGCATCTGAGAAGTCTGATGTAAAGTGAAGAGGCAGATAATATGGGCTCAGACACAGCTGCAAAAGGTCACGGTGAAGAGGAGGAAAGAAAGCAAACCACACACACTGACTTCTTAGCAGGCAGGACTCAAAGGAGCTGAAAAACCACACAGAAGCACAAAACTTACTGTTAAAATGAAAAGCAAGTTCAAATTGTGTTAACACTATGACAGGTGTATTGCCATTAATGAAGGCCTCTCTCCTAAAGAAAAATTGCAAGCTGACACCTGAATAGGTATTAAGCAACTTGCAGTTTGTTTTAAGACAGCCCTGGTTATTTCTGTATTTTTAGTGAAAGCTTCATTCCTTGCTTTTGCTGTGAATGTGTGCTGGAGACAAACTCACTGCAGTCACAGACACAGTGCAGCATCTTTACAACCCTAACCTCCACTGGTTTGTTGGACAGGTAAGGGACTTGAAAAGTGCTGTGGTCTTTATGATTCCTGCACTTTTCAGGAGATTGACGGCCAAAATATATGCAAACCTGACAAAAGAAAAAGAACCAATAGAAGGGTGTCTAACAGACCAAGGGACAAAACAGAATTTGTCTCCTTATCCATGCAACTTGGATTTAGACAAGGAAACTGGACAGCATGCACAAAAATGAAGTATAAAGGAAAATAAATGGCCCAGCTTTGCCAAGCAGAAATGTGTACAATGTGTCTTAGTGAGAAACACAAGCTGTCCAGCTCCCAAACTATTTGATTAATGAGCATTCTGAAAATAATAGCTTTTGACCAAGAGTACTTGAAATTCATTAGTGTCTTAAGCTTTTGCAACATATGCAGGCATTTCATATTTAGTTTTCTGACTGGCAGTGGCTTAATAGCATTCAATTTATTCACAGATAAGTGTCCAACATAGTGCATTTTGGCATTTACACTTGTATGCATCTATTGTTCATGGATTTTTGACAATCACTATTTAAATTATTAAGAAAGCATTCCTAAACATGTCTGAATTTGTCAGGTTGTTTGTCAATTAGTCCTAGTACCATCACCATAGAGGAAATCTGGACCTATTTGGGACATGGAGGTTAATTTAAATGAATTCAACAATCTAGAGAGGGGGGAAAAAGGATTACTAACTTTCAGAATTCAAGCATCCATATTCAGCATTTGAAAATAAATAAAAACCATAGCTTCTTATTTAAAAAATGGAAATTCAGTTAATGGGGTTTAAAAAAATGTGTAGGCCAAAATAGACAAGTTTCAATGAAAGTCAAATAAAACACCTTTGCACAGTTCAAAAGCTTTCCAGCAATTTGCTTTATCAATGTTGGGGGGTTTATTATTTTTCATATTCCAAGGTAGGGTTTTTGTTTGTGATTTGAGGTTTCTGTCTGAGTTCATAAAATATTTTTTGAGAAATCTCAAAAATTCTCATCAACTAGGAAATTCTCCTTTCCTTTCAGCCTAAATTAGAAAAACCATTTTAGCAAGGGCCATGCTATGAGGAATTTCATTGCATCCCAATATAAGGGAAATAAGTTACCTGCTATGTTAAATCAGTGTGATTTTTCTACTAAAGTGGTCATAAGCATGTGGAACTATGGTTAAGATTCTTCTAAGAGCCTCATGGGTGCCATCCCATTGATGGAAAGCTGCAGGTGTTTGTCACTGTGTATGTACAGGCAATGGAGGCATTACAGTGGTAAGAAACAACATTTCTATAGCCTCTCTTAGCAAAAATATTCTGTACTGTTAATTGTCATATCTTCAGAAATGCTGTCACTGTAATCTATATCATAATGAATGTAAGAGCTACTTATTTTACTTATTAAAAACCTTGAAGGAATTACCTGAGAAATAGTATGTTCCTGGTGTAGGAAGTTCCTGGACAGCTGTGGTTTAATAATCCCACATCCATAATGGTATCTGCTAAAGAACGTATCCGGAGCCCTGCAGAGGGAAAAGATACAGAGCCAAGTGCATGTGAATGTCTTGAGCTACAGGCTTTGAGTGCAGTTCTGTGCAGCAGCCCAGGTCACACCAGGCTGATCCCGTGTAATCACCTCAGCGTGCCAGCATTTCCCTCTCCTTCCCTTTTATGGATTGATTTTATGGATTGATGGTAAGAGAGGAGGGCTGAGCAGAGCGTCAGCTTCATATCTGAAACTCAGTCCAGGGTCTGTAACACACTCAATTTTTGTGAGGACATTCCTTAACGTGAGGCTGACTTCCACCACAGACCATGGTGGAAGTTCTCGGCAGTTCTCGGCAAAGTTCTCTATGCCAGGTACTGATGTAAAGCAGTCATTCTGTATTTGTGTGACCTGACATATTCCAGGATTTCCTGACTGTTAGATTGATCCACAATACAAACCACCCTAGTACATTATATAATATAAACATGCCTGCTTCTGAACAGCCAAGTGTCTTGTTGTTCCCCCGAGGATTTCTCAGGCTTCAGCACCTTATGTGTTCACACTTTTGCCTCCTTTTTGCCATTAGTTTACAAGTTCTGGGAGTGTCATTCAAGGGCTGTGTCATTCAATATCAGAAAGATGCCATTTACCAGCTTTTGGTTTTCTGTCATCAGCAGGGTTTGCCCTTCAGTCACAAAGCCCTTGCATGTTTAATTCGAAACAGAAAAAAAAAAAAAGGAGGGAAACTCATCACCTTGCATTGTTTAGAAAGCAAAACCAGTGAGTGTTTGATCCAAACCACCTTTTGACATGGACAAGCTTTGCATGGAGTCCTATCAGCTAGCAGCCCAAGTTCAGTAAGACCTTCAGTATGTAGTATGAGTCTCAAGTCTCTGCTGGTTTGGACACTTGAGTTCTGGCCACCACAGGGAAGACAGCAAAGGGGCAGGTTGAAGCGCAGTTGGCTTTACTTAACAGAGTAAGGGATGAGTTCTGAGCATTTGGAGAAGCTCTGCTTTAAAAATATCTGCTGTTGGCTTGCCTTGGATCATGATTTCCTGTTTGTGAACCATCATTGAGCTGCTCAAAGAACTTCTTTCCTTCACATTATACTTAAGTCTTGTTTAAATTGTGATATATTGGTCGGAGAGCATAGGAAACAAGCCAGTGCTTCTGCACATTCATTGTGTTTCCTGTGCTGCCTTCGGGGTGCATTTTTACACTGCTCTTTGTGAATCAGGATGACAATGTATGAGGGCTATTTGCTTTAGGAGGATAGCAGCCAATGCTTAAACAGTATTATTTTTTGGATCATTGTGCACATTGACTAGACTTGGGCTTTCCTTATTGGCCTGAACTGTTGTCTACATTTTTTTAAAATAATAACCTGGGTGCCATAGTTCTGAACCAGAGAAATTGTTTGCATTATGTGATTCTGAAAGAGGTATGGCAACAAAAGCATCCAAGCCATGCTTGCATGTGAGATTAAAATACTGTATTCATAGCTTTTGAAAAGATTTGTATTTTCCTTTAGGTAAAATTTCAAATGCATTTGGAATAAAGAAATAAAATCACTCAAGAGGCACAGTGTTGGGAGAATCAGTCTGCAATACAGAAACATGCATTGCCATCCTTCTTGCTTTTATAACACAGTTAAGGCAAAATACAGAAACCCTAAAGGTAGAAGAAAGGCTACTGAACAACAACAAAAAATATCAATGACTGAAAACTCCCATAACAGTTCTTGACAGATGCAATTACCTTTGGCCTGCAGCTGATCATGAGACTGGCAGATACCAGCTGGGCAAAGTGCACTGAGAGACATCCAGAGCAGCCAGGCAGAGGGCTCTGGAGCACCTCTGATGTGTATCTGGCAGCCCTGATCTTCTGTGCTGCTCAATGAGGAACACAGATAGGGACTTTCTGCATTATCTTCCATGGCCAAGTAGGGTAGACTGAGTGGCCCACGTAAAACCCTCTCTAAGACTGATGCTTGGTGTAGGCATACTGAATTCCTGTCTGGGCTGAGGTAACTGCAGACTTCTCAGTGAGGTTTTGCTTCATTCCTTTCCCATCATGGTAGAAGTACTGCTTTATTTAACCTCTTAATAATGGTAGGCATCACTGTGGTAAGCAAGGCTAGCATATGATGGGGAAATTCAATTTCTCTATGAAAAACTCTCTTTGGCAGTAAATAGCCAACTTGCACCACTTCACTTTCACAGAAGCTTCTCTGTAGTCACATATTTGACCGACGGGTCCCTTAGCCATAGACCAATTTCCATACTCTGTTGTCACGTCTAAACTAGCAAATAAAACAGCAACATCCAACAAATAAATCTCTTCCTGCAAATAATCCTGGTTCCACTGTACAGGAGGTTGCTTTCCATATCACTAGGACTGTTGGCACTTTTGAAGATTCGACAGAGATCTACAAAGCTTTAAATGTGTGCAATTGCAGTTAGCTATATAAATGCCTTCTTAAATCTGGGATGATATACCGAATTTAAATTATGCAAATTACCTGCTAAACTCTCAGTCATATCCGCTTTTTGCAAGTCAAATATATATTTTTTTTCACACATTATGCATTGCAAGACAAAATCTAGGCTTTTTCATTCAAGAAAAATTAAGACAAATTTAAGAGACTGAGCTTCAGAGCCAAAGAGATTAAAAGACTTTTCAATGATCAAAGAAAGAAACAAAAAGGAATCTGGAAAAAAAAATGCAGGCAAGAATAAACCTTAAAGAGGAATTCTGGAACTGGAGACTTACAGTGCCTAGCTTTATTTAGGCATACAAAAGTGCTGTATTTTCCCAGGGCACCAAAGACAAAATACTTTGTTTTGTTAGAAAATCAGCTACTTTGTTGTATTCACAGTGATTTCTTTTAGAAAACAGCTCTGTAGGATTTAATGATAGACAGATTGAGAGAGAGAGATAGAGATTAGAATATTCACTACATGCAAGGAAAACCAAGAGTCTTCAGGGTTTTTTTTTTATTTATTACCCTCCAGACTAATCTAACTTTTTAATCAACTTAGGCTCCTTGCACTTCTTACACTACTGTTCCACAGTGGATCTTTGATTTCTCTGGAGAATTACTTTCCCAGTACTCCTTGGCCTTAGATGAGGAACTGTTCACACAGTGAGGTCAGGATGCAGAAGTGAGCCGAGTTTCTGCTGTCAGTGCTGTATCACAACCTGCTTTCTCTGTCCTGCAGTCTGAGATGCTGAGCTAGCAAGAGCTGGCCTTTAAATCGCCTCAGCAATAGATTCCTCTTCTGCGCCCAGCACTGATAGCCCAGTCCTGTCACCATATTTATATGATTTTTTATATATTTGGGTGGGTTTTCTTTGTGCCATTTTTTCTTGGGTCTTTTGTTGTTATTGACAAGTTTGATTCCAGTTTTGCTACTTTGGTTCTGCCGGGAGCTATGGATGGGACTGTATTTCACACTTAATGGCTGAAAGCTTGAAAGGTCTCAGGTTTACCACAGAAAAAATGTCAGGAGTGTTTAACCACAAGTCTTCTTGGAATAATTTTTCTGACAACAGTCTTCTTCTTTTCTTTCCATTTATCTGCAGGTCTCTCATGACTTTGCAATCAATTTCAATGAAGACAACCCAGAATGTGCAGGTAACACATTAAGACAGACTGCCATAGTTTTTCTGTGTGCAAAATGTGATTGCATTTTTCATTGTATCACCTGAGTATTATTCAAAGTGGATTTTTTTAAAGAAGGCAGCTAGGATTTTGGGACCTGACAGGCTCCAAACCATTGAGCTTAGCTTTAGAAATCTTGGAAAGTGCCATACATTAATTTCCTGAAAAGTAGGTCCCTTGGTGGACATTCAGCACGCAGACTTCTTGAAATCAGTAGCATTTCTGAGAACTAAAGCTGTGTCTCCTAGACTAATTCAAAATCTTCAGCTACCTCAACATCATAGGTTGTGCAGCTAAGAAAGGCAGGATATGAAAAAGCAGGCTGTGAAACTCTCTGATCAAAAATTCCCTCAGTTTAGAGCCAGTTCTTTGACTAGACCTATAGCAATAGTAGCCTGCTGCAAGTCAAGGGTTGAGAAGCAGCTGAGGACTACTGTGGTGGAAAGAAACCTACTTTCCTGAGAGCAGGAGGCTGTTTTAACACAGTGTAAGATACTGGTGTGTTCTACCAACCATCATTAATCCTTGGTAATCAGAGGCCAGATTCATGTTGCAGATGCTGCTGTATGTCTTTGTAAGTGAGGTCTGCAGTGATTGGTGCCGTCTTTCTAAAATCTCCTGCCACAATTCACACATTTTGTAAAAGACAAGAACGGGAAAATAACCTCTAAACAGAGTAACAGTTAAGAGTTTTGCTTGGGTGATCATTGCTGTGTAAAATCCACAGGTTGTTATTCTCCCTTATCCTTCTGCTTCCATCCAAATACTGAACTGGGTATTTCAAAATGCTCTTCCTGTTCAAATTTTCTCGCTGCTCCTTTTAGCCCTTCTCAGGCTTGTTAGTGGCTTTCTTTCAGGCATGGGCAGCAAATATGTTCAAGATGAGAACTAAGATGCAAAGAGATTAAGTGAGGAAAAGAAGAGAGAACAAGCAATTCAAGGGAAAGAGACATTAAAAGAATTCAGAGTTCACGCATCTTAAATGCAAGACCTGTTTTTGGTTCAGTGAGCATTTCTGCTTTGTTGTTGCACTTGAATTGTTGGACTGCCCCAGCCTTTGCAGGTCATATGCTTGAAATGCAATTGGGCATAAGTCCTACAGCTGCTTCATGTGCTCACACATCTTTTCACATTGCTTTTAAGGAGTCCAAAGAAGCAGAAGTTACATGTATGCATCTAGAAGTGCCTGTAAGCTTGTAAGCCAGCTTGATGTTGACACTTCAGTCACACTGACAGTGTGGGGATGGGGTGGGGAAGCAAAAGAGACCTCAGAATTCTGTCTGCACCATCATATTTATAATGTGTAATTAAAACAGTTAACAGTGGTCAGCATTAGGTGATAACATATTTATGCATGTAGTGTTCAAATAGAGCTTTGTTTCTCAGTCTAAATGTGGGATATTTGTGACCCTCTGCAAACTGGAGAAAAGCTCTAGCAGTCCATGCAAAGAACACTTATTTTTATTCCCTCCCCTTTGCTGCTTCTTTCGAAGTCAAGGCTAATGCTTTTACCACACTGGCATTGTTATATAATGTTTTTTATTGATTGAAAGGCTGCCACATCTAGGTGGTGCCAGCAGCAGCGTTTGGACAGACAAACCCTCTGCAAGCAAGGGATTTACTATCCAAACCACACTATGCAAAATTAAATGTAACAATGGAAATGAAAGAGGGGAAAAAAAAAAAGGAAGGAGCTGTTCTATGAGGCTTGGCTTGTGTCACTTAATAATTTAAACTTTATTCATATCTTTGCTTAAGACTCAGTTATCTGATAAGTTAGCCCCTCACCTGAAAGGAGTTCTAGGCCTAAGAAAACATAAAAAGATGGTTGCAGCATGAAAGAATGCCAGGGAAGAAATTTTGCAGCACTTGCACCTGTATCTGCAAGATATAAAAAGTACTTGTTTGTCTTAAATGATACCTTTTTAAATAATATCCATCTGGGTGAAAGCAAGAAAAGGAGACAAACCAGAAAATATGTTGTGTAGTCACTTGCTGCAGCTTGCTCATCTGCCTGTCATGGGTGTTTGATTAGTTCCTACCACCAGTTGTTCTGTGATGTTTTCTGGATGCTTTCACTGGATTAGGTGGCACAGGGAGCAGTAACACCAGCATGTCACATGGAGAAAAGATGCAAGAGTGACAAGGAGATAAAGTCCTTCGTGATTACACTATTTTACCTTGTATTATCTAGCACACTTGCCAGAAAATAAAGTTAAATTGCTTAAGAGTATCTTGTTTTAAACAAAGAAACAGCAGTTGGATGCAATATAAAAAGTATGCATCTATTTTGGCTTTGAGGAATGAAATCCTTTTCTCTGTGGAAGTAGAGCTTTTGCTGGCACAAAGTATTGTGAAGCATCACGCTACATACAGGGACTGTATATTAAGATGAAGAGCACTGCAGTTGATAAAATATGGATATCTTCACCTGTTATCATTTCCATTCTTGAAAATTTTGGTATTTATAGTCTTATATTTAGTATATTTACAGTATATTACTTTTACAGTCTTATAATTAATACTTAGTTTATTATCTGATGAAGAAAGTAGGCAACAACCTCTAGTGTGAATGAATGTTTCTACACATCTGTCTTAAACCCATATATCTATGCATACACTGTATTTCATTGGAGATGCTGGAAGTGGATTCCAAATAAAAGTGGAAAGGTTGAATTGTGAAAAAAAAATGCACACTGACTCTGCCTAAAAGAAAGGAGTACAAGAACAGCAAGCTACAAAGTAATCCACTCACATATCCTGTTCAATTGGGATTGGATGGACAGTAGATATTTCTAAAATGAATTAATCTGGGAAAGCAAATTTAAAAATTGTGTTTCTAGAACATGTCTCTTTCTAAGATGAGAGCAACTTTCTGACATGAACAACACTAAATCTCTGTGGAATGCAGGGAGTAAGGTTTATCTTACACTATTTTACTGCATAAGAAGAGAAGTACAGTGTATCTTGTCATCATCTTAGGGAAGACTTATGAGACTTTCTTGCAAGATCATTAAGTATATGTAATGAAATCCTTAGCAAGTTTAAAATTGGGAGTTAACAGAAGGTCAGTTTTGCAACACGCAATTTAGTCACTGGAATTACCAAGGGAAATTTTGTAACACTACTTTACATTTCAGCCAATCACAGCTATAATAGGAGCAAGTTCTTTTGTCTATTGGCACTGCAATGGAAAAATATATATGTAGCTGTCTCTAAAGAGAGAAGACTGTGTTCTCCACCACTTTTTAATAGGAGTACATGTGTATTATTGTAAAACAATTACAGCTCCCTGCAATTTGTTAGTAACCACTCTGCACCCATCTATCCTGTAAATATGGTTGAGTAAAAAATCTCATGAGTGAGCGAGCTTCAGTGCAAACTGAAACTGGCTTAGGGTCTTACCGAAGTCATTTCATTCTTCAGCATCCTTTGTAAAGCTTTTCAGTTATCGCTTTCTTTCCAACATTAGATCTCTAATCCTTTAGGTCTGGTAAACTGGGACTTCTGAATGGAGAGGCTAATGTGCATCACTTCAAGAAATCCTTCTTCTCAATGACTGAAAATACCAATTTCCATTCTGTGATCTGTCAAGTGTGTCAGCAGAAGTCTTTGCTCCCTGGTCTGACTATATATCCTGAAATGAAAAAGCCAAAAATAGCTAGTTCTCCATCAAAATTTCTCAGCTAAAGCTCATTTTTCTGTAGGCTGCAAAGCATCCTGCTGTTTCTTCCAAGATTTCACAGCTTTTGGTCATAGTCAAATTCAACCTGTGAGTGATTATGCAAATTAACCCTGAAAAATTATTTTCTTAGCACAGGGGAGTCAGGTATTTGAAAAAATGTTTGAATTCCTTAACAGCTTTAGCGCATAAGTACAAAGGACAAATTTGTTGGCAACTGCCATGATAAACAAAAATATTTATCTGAAGAGGAGAAAGAAGTGTTGAAGTGTTTCTTAATGTCTGTCTAACCTTCCAGCATGAATCTTAGTTGGTGATTGGGAAGTCATCACTTCTTAAACCAAGAAAGATGGAAGCTACGGCATTGCAAGCTCATACATGAAAAACAGACATTAAAAGCTGCTGGGAAGGAGAAGCATGGTATAATGAATTATATATTACAAATTAGATTCAAGGCAGCTACAGACAGCTTCCTGGAAATTATCTGGTTTCTAGTCCTTGCTAATCATGTAATATTTTTATTTTGTTCTTTAAGAACCCACCTTTCATTTACATTTTAAACAAACTTGATATTGGCAATGTGCTCCACTTTTATTTGTTTTTTGTGTGGTTTTTCATCCCAGGAATACAAGGTGTTGTGGAAGCTTATCAGAGCTGCCTTCCCAAGCTGCAGCTGTATGGACCGACAAACATTGCTCCCATCATCCAGAAAGTGGCAAAATCTGCATCAGAGGAGACCAACACCAAGGAGGCCTCGGTAAGGGAAAAAAGCTGTTTGCCTTTTTTTCTTGTCTTACCATGGATCTCTCATAGGCCATCAAAACAAGACCTTTTAATGCAGATTGTGCCTTCACAGTTTTTATTAACTGCCTTCACAGTAGGCAGCTTAAACCTGTGTCAGCTGGAACAGTGGATCCAATCTTTATAGCTTCTATTGTTCCAACTTTAAACTCTTCCCCCACCGATCTACTTCCTGCTTTTAGGGCTGTTTTACTGTAGCACACCCAGTTCTTCACTGTGGGAATAGAAATGGCACTACTAAGGTTAAAAAATTAAGCATCAAAGCCCTAAAAGTCTTGATTGTACCAAGAGATGAGTTCAAATGATTCCCTACTCAGACAACCCAATTTCATGTCTCCTGCAGAGGCTGTACTAAAATTTTTCTGTTCATCTAGGGGATTTTTCCAACCATTCATTTGAAAATGGTAAGGATACAGTTTTCAGCTTGTTATTACTGACAAAGTAATTTGTGCCTTTTAGAAACTGGAAGACAAGTCTGTTAGCTCGCACCTGATAAAAATCCCAGGACAGATTTCTTGGGCTAAAAGACTTACACATAGATCACATTTTAAATGTACATCTTTGAGATGCATTAGGTTTATTTTGATCCTGCCTTGAAGACAGAATGGGAGAAAGGGAGAACAAGAGAATTGGAGGGAATATGTGAGCGAGTAGGTCTGAACCATTTACGAGAGAAGTGCTGTGGGAGTAAAGGATGTAAGAGGGACATTGCGCACTGCAGCAAGAAAAGTGCCTATGTATAGAACAGAATAGAACTGTGCAGTGCTATGTGTCTCATCACCAGACCTAGAACCTGGTGATTTCTCTAAGCTTTCTTCATGTGTTGGTCCTTTTTTAAGTACTATTAGGGCAGCAATTCCCAAATATTTCTATTCATGAGTTTGGGCTTGTGATTGATATTTACAAGAGCATGTAGTGACAGAACAAAGGGTAATGGCTTCAAACTGAAAGAAGGCAGCTTTAGATTAGATATTAGAAAAAAAATTCATTACTGTGAGAGTGCTGAGGCACTGGAATAGGTTGACTGGAGAAGCTAATTTCTGGGCATAGAGCAGTGATAGGGGATACACATCATAAAGTCACCCCAAGACATTACCCCATCCCTGGAGGTGTTCAAGGACAGGTTGGATGGAACCCCCAAGCAACCTGGTCTAGTGGAAGGTGTCCCTGCCTCATCATCTGTTGGACCTAGATGATCTTTAAGGTCCCTTCCAACCCAAACCACTCTATGATTGTATGATTGTTATTCCACTGTTGTTTCCAGAACCTTGATAGTATTTAGGGTCCCAGTCCTAAAATGCGGAATTGCTGTTTGAATTTCCATACCCACCTAATCCTGAGGTGGCTCACTCTGTTCCCAGTGCTGCTTCTGATCTAATATGCCATACTGAATAAGTTCCTTCATTCTTCTCTACCTCAGCTTCCCCCTTTCTGTCTGAAAAACAATTTATAGCATGAATCTTCAAGGTGAAGTTTTCTCCCTGCATGTTTTGTTTTATTCATAGTAGGACAATATGATCGGAACATTTTGAGTTTATACAGCTGTATATACATAAACATTATTGATATTTAGTGTGTTGGTATTGCTCATGCAGAGTGACCAAATTCTATGATTTGTTCATTTTTCCTATTAATGCACATTTGTTAAACGACTCCGGCACCCTAACAATTCATAAAGGATCCAAGTAGGGGCCACTCTTCACCTTTACCAAGTGAAGATATATCATAGCTGATGATCCCACTTCAGTGGGTTTTGGAGACTCGGGAGAGAAATGACAAGCTCACCAAATTGCTTGCCGTCCTCTAGAGAATGAGAAAACCTCTCTTTGGGGCTCTGTGTGAAGAGTATGAAGATGGATACATTCCTGCCTTGCTCTCCTCGGGGACCCCATTACTCTGCAGAGCGCAGCAGACTGCCATGGTGTGGTGCTTCCCCCACAGGCAGCAGTGGGTCAGCCCCCAGTTTGCAGACAGCTGCACCCACCCCTCTTGCCTGTTAGCAAAGCTCCTCTGCAGAGCGCTGTCATAACCCCCTGACAGCTCTGCTACAGGCCTGTAACGCTCCAGTAGCCCATTTCTCCCTGCCTCCCACTGGTTCCCAAAGGGAAAAAAGGTAATCGGAAAGTGTCAGAAGTGATTGCAGAGCAGATGAAGATAGGGCTAGTGAAGATCTCAGGACTGTTCCAGGCTTCCCAGCCCAAGATCTGACTCTCCCAAGCCCTAGCAGCTAGATACCCTCTTTTCTACACTGGGATCCTTGGGAAATTAGTTGTTGAGGAGTTTGGGATGAAAAATTCTAATATAGTCAATATAAAGGCTCTTTTCTCTTTAAAAAGGTCCATGAGTGAGTTACCAGAAACATTTTTATACTGCAAAAGTTTAAGCAGCTTTGGAATATTACCTAATGATATAATTTTTCACTTCTTGTCCAACAACTTCAGCAATATTTCATCTTGCTGATCCTGACGGATGGTGTCATCACAGACATGGCTGACACCAGAGAGGCCATTGTCCACGCCTCTCACCTCCCCATGTCAGTCATCATCGTCGGGGTGGGCAACGCTGATTTTAGTGACATGCAGATGCTGGATGGTGATGATGGCATCCTGAGGTCTCCCAAGGGCGAGCCTGTGCTTCGAGACATTGTCCAGTTTGTGCCATTTAGGAACTTCAAACATGTAAGCTGATTTTTCCATCCTTGCTACAGAAGTGTGGATGTGTATAGTGAATGATTCATGGGCCTGGGCTTCACTTTGCATATGCATGAAGTGTTGAGTAAGTCTATGGCATTATTGTATCAGAAATAGTGAAAAGAAGGAATCAGAATGCAATGTGCTCCATTAGTGAGTTGGTGAGGGTGGGGAAGGAAGAGATGAGGCACAATACATGTGCTTTTTGTGGTGCCAGTCCTTGCTTCCACTTTCTCCCTGCTTTAATTTGCTTACCTTCCCTGTCTAATTTTTCATAGTGTCTCTTCTTCATTCTCTTTTGCATCCGTTCTATTAGAACTACTGTGTTCTGCTTTCCGTTCCTTCATTTCCACAGGCAGATGAAATGGCTGTGAGTTTGTCGTCTCAGTGTTCCCTAGGAGGCTGTTTCCTTATTGAAGTTAGGTCTCTGAGTTCTCAAATGCAAGATTATCCACCCACAGTATCCTGGTTGCCTCCAAATCCTTTCCCAAATGCTGTACAAGAACACAGCCAAGAAAGTGGCATTACTGAGAGCTTCCCTCTGCCCTCAGCCAGCTGTTCCTGACTGAGGCCAGTGTGGTGTAGAAGACACTCTGTAGTAGAGGGAACAGAACCAGCATTAAATTGACAAATCTAAAGTAAAGCTTTAGTCACACGCTTTCTCAGTCACCTGCCCTACATTGCATCATCTGTTCCAGGGACTTTTCAGCAGCAGGGTAGGGACAGTGTTCACCAGCAGAAGGGCCTTTCCCACACACAGAGGGGTTTGTCAGAGCCCTTTTCCTCCATATGGAGGCATGCATTATGTTCCTCTGCAATGCTGATCACATCCCTTTCCTTCCATTTTTACATCTTTCTCTTCCTTCTTTCCTCTCACTTCTGTTACATTTACATGGTTCTCCAGGCTGGTTTTTTGCTCTGTCTAGGAAGGATATCCTCAGTATTTGATTTGAGAATTTCTTTACCTCGGAGTGCAACTGACTCATTCTCCTCATAAGATTCCTCTGTTCAATCTGCTCCCATACACTCAAGATCCTTAGATTTGGATATGTCACAGCCAAAATCTCAACTCCGGGCTGGTTTTGATCTGCATATCAGTTCGCACTGCTTACATTTCTTTTTTAGTTTAGCTTCTCTTTTAGTTTTTCTGGGCTTTTTGTCACCACAACAGCTTTTTTTTCTGTTTGCCACTTCCAAAATACCTTCATTTTCCTCTTTGCAAGAGTAGTTCTTTTTTCTCATTTCCAAATACAATTTTGCAGTATTTGTCTTAGATCTAGGCACACTTCTTACTTTCAAAAACTCTACTGAGGAGCAAGAGAAACAAAATTGTTTCTCTTTTCCTTCTAGCTTTATGTAAACAATGGCTGCAGACAGGAGGGAAAGCTCACCTTATGCTATTAGTTTGGTGACACCATGCCAAATAGCTGCAGATTGACTACTGAGTTGTAGATACACACATTTCTGTGCTGACAGTGGCACACAGCCACCTACCTGCTGAAACAAAGTATGAGCACAACCACCTCATCACTTGTGCTTCCTTCAGCAGATAATCACAAGTGCGTAGTGCTGCACCGTAGTCACTGGAAAAGCGTCCAGAGCTGAGTTATTTATGGGCTAGTGGGAGAGCTACTTTTACCAAGGTGAAAACATGTTTCTGCAAGGAACTGGCAAAGCCAGCTACATTTGTTATTTTTAGTTTCCCTTTGTATTTTATAATAAAGCTAAAACCATCCTGGATTTAGTAGATTAACGCTGACAGTTGCAGTGCTGGGCTCTAAATATATTGTGCCCCTGGTGTTAACTCGTGACTGTATCTGTAGCACTGTTATTGCCGGCATTGGTCAAAGGACAAGCATACATCTTTTTAGCTGATTTAGATTAACTTCCCCAGTACTGGGAGAGGAAAGCAATCTTAATATATTTCATCTTGTCAAATAGTGATATTTTTCTCCCTCTTTCAGTAGCGAAGGTAATATAGGTATAGAGATAGATTTGTATGTGCTCTATCAGAAAAGTCAGAAAATCTTATGCAACCTGATATTTAGTCTGTTTATTGTGATCTTTCAGCTTTTCAACAAATGTCAGTGTAACAGATGAATGCTCATAAAAATAGCCACTTCTGGTTGAATTTCTTTATTGTCACATCCTAAATAATCTCTCTCTATCAACAAAGTGACATTCATAGCTTCCTTGCTTACTTAGCACAAACAAAAGACCATGCATCAACTAGTGAAATAATTTTTCATGGGAGAAGTGAGTGTGATGTTTTGATTCAAACTTATTTTTCCCCACAGAGGAAATGCAGATTTTACACATTTGGGAGATTTTTGTCAGATCAGTTCTGACCAAGCACAAGAATTTACATACATCAGCATATTACTTTTGACAGCTTTAAGCAAAATATATATTTAGGCAAAAATCACATTCCTTTTGTCAATGTACCTTGTGTTAATTTATTAAGTAGAAAAAGAAGTTGAAGGATCTTTTTAGAAAGACTAAAAATCAAATTGTGTAAGGTTTATAGGTTTTTCTGATAAATCAAGTATTTATTTATTCCTAAATCCATATTATATCAGTTAATGACAGGAGAGATGAAAATGTTATATGTGAGCATTTATTTTTCATTTTGCTGGAAGAGTAACCCAAAATTCCCTTGGAGTCAACCCAAGCAATATTTTTTTTCATTACTTCTATTCTCAGGTCAGCTTGGAACTCAAAATCTCATATCTATCCAAAGAGATCCAAAATAATCTGAGCAATACCTTCCCTTTTGAGAAAATGAAAGGCGGGGAGAAAGAAGTTGTTAAAATAATCTATGGAACAAATCCCTTTTATTTTATAAGTTTGACTTCAGAGAAGGTTTTGAGCCTGCACAGCACTCATACAGGCATTTAACACATTTCAATTAGTTATTCACATACCTAAAATCTTATACCCACTTCAATGTTTTACTGGCTTAAGACTCAGTGTAGACAGCAGGCTCTATTACAGGGGTTTGATCTCCTACATGATACAGTGCATCAGAAGTACTTCAGTAAAACATCTAAGCTCTTTCTCTCTCTCTAAGGAATATCTTTGGAGCCATCAAAATAATAATAGCAACTGTAGTGACTCTTGGCAAATCCTGTAGTTGTAGAGGTTTGACAAAATCAAGGTAACCATTAGTGCTTTAAAAAATGTCCCATTGTACAGTGGGTGACATATGCCATTCACTAAAGGTGAAAACAAAGGAAACATATTTTCCCTGAACCCAAGTAATTTTTTTCTCTCTGTAATCATCACCACCCCAGTAATGTGAGTGTCCTTCACCTGGAACTGAAACATAGTTGAAGAAAATCACCTGTGTCAATCCATTCACAGTCATATTTTAAGAGATGAAATTCTCTGCCTTTGGGATGTATGATATATTTACTGGGCACAAATCTGATGCCACAGGTAGATTGTATTCCATTCTGCGTTGTATTTAATCATAAAGGTTAACAGCTCTGACTCAGTAACACATACATCACAAGGGGAGTGTGGAAAGCACAGCTCATAACCACTGCAAGGAGAAATGTTTTGCACTATACATTGTAGTTAAAGGTTAAGCATTGTGAAGACACAGAACCAAACCGACAGTCTTTTGTAATACACACCAATTATGGAATCATAGGGGATTATTTTCCTGCTACTGACTGATCTAATTGTTGTGTATTAGCTATCAATTGAGAACAATTCATCTTGAGGTGTTTATTGCTAGGATGCTCTTCAAGCAGTTAAATAGTGGAGAAAATGTTACAATAAAACATTAATTTAATGTCCCATCTGTATTAAAGACCCAGCAAAGGTAATCCTTACATAACACTGATGAACTGGGTTTGTGTTTTAGCTTAGAAGTTACTGACTGTAATTCTCACTTATACAAATGCTGCTTTGCACCATCTGATCTGGAAATGAGAGTGCTTTACCACCACAAAAAGTATATAAGTTACAGGTGGTCCAAATCATCAGAGAGGAAACCCACCCCAACCCTGTTTTTGGGATGTTCCCTGCTGGAAAGAGCCCCAGGACCAAGAGACATCACTGGCATGATGAAACTCAGTAAAGCCCATGCTCAGACTGAAGCACAGAGTCAAGCCAGCTACCCCAGGACAACCCTGTGTGGCGCCACATATTGCCTGAGAGCCTGTGGGCACGGTAAATGTTTCAGCTTAAACCTCAATGAAGGGCTTTTCAGTTGAGGACTCCTCAAGTGGCAGTGATTCAGCTGTGCATCTGAGCCCCGACAGAGCCTGTTCTGAAGGGCTGACCCTTCGTTCAGGAGGAGTGGATGTGGTGTGAGAACAGAGAAGTAGCAGAGGGAGGATGGTGCACAGCAGGGAATGTTGCTGGCCCAATGTTCAGACATGTGAATTAGAAGGATGCAGAGAAGCTGATGGCCAGTGCTCCTGCCCAGCATTTTTAAAGACAGAGCAGAGTGAAGTTTCCTGATTGCTATGGCTTCTGTGTGCAGCGCTGGCCAGGGGCTCTTCCCCCACTCCCTGTTTTTCCCTCTGTATAGGGTTGTATTTTTGGTAAGATAGCACAGAGGCAGGCTAAGGTATGTACAGCTTTGATAGACTGGGAAGGAGATTTAAAAAACCAGTAATTTTAAATAGCATTGTAGAAATCAGCCATTTGTGTGATTCCAAGGGGTATTTTCTGATTATTTTAGCTGGAACTAGATGAACTTTAAGGTCCCTTCCAACCCAAATCATTCCATGGTTCTATAAAACAAGTTTAGGCAAGAATAGGGCAACTCTGGAAAACCATGCATTTCACTTTTCAGGATTAAAATAAATGGGTTCTATTACTGTGTAACAATTAGAACAGTTGCTGCACTGTCACACAAAGTATGCTCTATGCTTTGCCAGTTTGTTCATGCAGAAATGTTCCAGGCTTTTTTGCCTGCACAAATATTTTGGTATAAATGTCACAGTAGGGAAATAGCAGTTCATTTTATTTGTTACTAATCCCATATGTGAGTCAAAATACAAAAATACAAAAAAAAAACCCCAAAAATTCTGTTTCTGGTTTTGCCTGCATTATCTTTGTATTTGCAGTAATATAACATTTGATACTGGAATTTCTAATAGCCTGGTGTTTTCTTTACTCTTGGATTAGCATGCCTACAAATAGTTTACCATTTACATTCTATGTAAACCAAATTTCAAGACTGTAAGGATAAGGATGCCACCCCACGAAACAGAGGAGGTCAAAAAACAGTCAATACAACTGCTTTGTGATATGGTAGCTTTGAAACCTGGCTCATAACACAACAGACAGTGAGGAGGAAAGTGTTCATTAATTTGGGAAAAAGTACTTGTGTGTGCAGAAGAAATGTGATCCAGCCACTGGTTGAGTTCCCATGCATCGTCTGAACTGCAGTCTGCACTCTCTGGAGATAAACACATCAATTTAAACCTCTCAAAATGACATTTAAGTATTTGCATTTTTACTGCATTTTGGGCTCTGGAGGACTTGGAACCAGCTCTACCCAGACATCAGAAACAATCTAATCTAAAACATGGGGCAAGAGGGTGCATGGGAGAACAGGAGTCCAGTGTTGTCACTGCTGAATTCAGGGGCTGAGGAATATCCATGCAGTACATGCAGGTAATGGTTGCCCACAAAACATCCACAGGCCCTCCTGCTTAAAATGAAGCATTGTCAGGGCGTGAGGCAGTAACTGTGCTGTTGATGGAGGGCAGGGTTTCTCACCGCACCTCCCTGCCTGGGGTGAAAGCCACTGGCCATCTCTATATCCATCTCGACCTTTCAGGGTCATCAGTTCTTAAGTCTGATTGACACCTGCCATTTTTACATTGCAGGAAGAGCTTCAAAGCCTCTACCAAGCCTAGGATTGAAGCTTTCTTGTAACCATGGTTTAATTCCAATAAAAACAAAGTATTTTTTATTGAATTAAAAACTTTCCCAGCCTTTAAACACCATGCCAGATTCTGAAGAGCAGAATGGTGACGAAGGCCTCCCTTTTATAGTGTTGTCCATTCATGTTCAGCTTGAAGCTCTGCAGGATTGCTTGCTGAACACTGATGAATGAAGTCTTTGCAGCCTTTTAGTGTGATATGGTGCTCTCCCAGAGTGCACGGAAGTTTAGTTACCCTGAACTTAAAACAGTCCAAATGGACCTGAAGTCACACAGAGCACTTTTGGCTTTAGTGCACTTCTAGGCAGCTGCAGCTTCATACCTAAACTGACTCATAAAGTGAGTTTCCAGCAATAGTGTGATTCACTTTGAGTCTTTTTTGCCTTCCATTTCTGTACCATACTTCCTCCCTTGATCTCATGGCACCAATGCCTCTAAAACCCATGGCACTTCCAGGAGAGAGCCAGGTTAACGCTTGTGTTTTCTACCATTTCCCGCAGGCATCCCCAGCTGCTCTAGCAAAAAGCGTTTTGGCTGAAGTTCCAAACCAAGTCGTGGACTATTACAATGGCAAAGGGATAAAACCAAAATGTGTGTCAGAGTACGAGTCTTCCAGGACACTAGCTCCATGAACCTGCCTGCACTCTTTTACAAAATTAAAAAAGAAAAATGCTACTGTCTACAACTACTGTATTTAAAAAAAAATGAAACAAAAAAATAGCACGTTTTGGTGATTTTTAACTAAAATAACCTTTTTTTTTTTTTTGCATGTGTAGCCTAAGGGCTTAAATCTGTTAAGCGGTCGTATTGTTGAAAACTTTTTATGAGAAAAAAAATCCAGAAAAAAAAAAGTGAACTCTTTACATTACAGCATGTTGCCTTGAAATAAAAAGTTATCTGTATCTGGTTTTTATACAGGTTTGTTGAAATTTTGCTAAATTTCTTATATTTACACTGTAAAGCATTTTGAAATATTTATTGAGAGTTGATAGCCAAAATGTCTTTGGTTTAATCTGCTATGAACTGAGAGATTTTTCAAAATGGCAGATGCATGAACTGTATTTTGCATGTTTAAAATAAAAACAACAGTTTTGCAGTTGTCTTTATTTCTCTCTCTGCCACAAGGCTGCCTGCTTTCAACTTCCATATTCCAAGGGAAGGGTAATAAAGTGTTCAAGAGATACTTGACCTGAAGCATGGGCATTTCTAATGTTAGCACCTTATAACATGGGCACCCAAACAAACCTGCTCAGTCTGTGGCCTGAGTCGTAATTTTTCAAAAGCCTGACAAATCCTGCTGTTGCAAAGTGTTCGGACCATAGCTATAAACAGATCTGGCTTGGAGAGCATGATCCATCAGGATTGCATGTCTTAAAACATGTCTACTTAATCCCAACAGTCTGGCTGGCTTTCAAACAGGATGTATTTTGGCTATCCAAATTTATAATTTCTTCTGTTTGGGAATTCTTATTTTGTTTCATTTGTGTTCTTTAATCTCACACACAGTATCTGTGTGGCACATTTTCCAAAAGAAATTTTGCACTGCCTGATTTTGTGACAAGCAGTCATTTGTAACTTCATCCTCACACCTGTGTGTGATTGAAGAACTGGTTTCCTTACCAAAAGAATATTGAAGCCACCTTTTTTTAAAAAAAAAAAAAGAGGACACACAAGAACAGAATGGTGGTGGATTGCACTTTCCATTGAAATATTTATGTATATAAACGAAGAAATTAGATTGATGTTATTTTTTGTGTTTGAATTTTGGCTGCTTCTTTTGCTAAAAAACAATTGTGAAGAGTGTGACTTGTTAGAAACTAAGGAGAAAATTTGACAAAAAGTAATCTGTGTGTGATTGTGCAAAAGGCACGGCTTTGGATGAGTTATGCTCCCACTGAATTGAAAGCATTCTTGTTGCTAGTTCCTGAAGAAGCTGTTTGGGGCCAGTGCTGAATATTTTGGAAACCCTCCCCTGTGAGCAAGGGGTTTTGGTTTAGAAATAGGTATTTTTAAATGAGTTTGCTGGTAATGTAGTAGTCTAGCTCCCTGATTCTCCTTTAGAAGAAACTTCCACAGGATCAGCTTTGATTGATGATTTTGTACTCTTAAAAGAAGGCAGTGGGATAGCCAAGATGCATGGGGCTGTCTCCCCAGCACATTCAGTTCTTCCCCATCTCTATCCTGCAGCGCCTTCATTCACACTGCTTGTAAAGATTTCTTCAGCTGATCAGAAACTGAGCAGCAGCAGCCAGTATTACTTGGTCATGGGTATAAATTGTCTGGAGATGTCCAAATTGATAGATCTCAAATCCACATTTCCATGTAATGGCTGACTCTTCATTTGAGAGCTTACCCTGTCAGGCTGCACATCTCTCCCTGTGTGGGTGTATTTCATCTGGAAGCTACTGTGATCTCCCTTTACATGTCATACACCACTCTGCCAATGAATCTGAATTCTTACAAACAACACCTCTAGTTTCTTATTCCCACTTCCCCCCTATTTTCTTTCCTTCCCTATTCTCAGAAGGAGCATTTTCTAGCTGTTACAGCACAGGACTGAAAAATCAATGGTTCCTTGTTCTTTCCTCCTTCAGTATCTCATTTTGTTTTCTTGGCCAAGTTTTTTAAATTTTCTGCGCCTCAGATTTCTCATCTGTAAAATGAAGGTCACTGTCATGTGTCATAAATATCTCACAATAGTACTGGGGGACTTTAATACTTGAGAAGTGATTTGAGATCCTTCCTCAGAGGCATGATGGTGCTCTCGCCATGTAAAGAGTATTACATTACCCTGGGACCTGCATTTAGGGATGTAATGTACAGTTGAGGAGAAGTTCAGCCTTTTCTTTATAATTTGCCAGACTGAATAAAAGAAAGCTTTCAGCAAGAAAAATTAGGAATCAGATAAATTGTTCTTCTGGTAACATGTGATCTTTGACTAAACTAATTTTTGAAGTGTTTATGGTTACATAGAATTGGGCAGTTACAGCTCTTCATTACCAGAGGTGTTACAAGGTGCTTCTGTAATGCAGCATCACGTAAAATGCAGAACTCAACAGGTTATTGTATGCTGAGCTATAAAAACCATCAGTCATTTTCATGTGTGTAGGTGGTCTATGTAAGTGTCTCTAGAACCCCAGCTGCTGCAGATCTTTCTGTTTACTACACACAAGCCTGATTATAAATGCTGTCTACTTAAAAACAAAACATTATCAGTGGTTGATGTAAGTCAGCAATTCTGTAGCAGCCCTAAAGTATTTGGAAAGATACCTTCATGGTAGTGAAAAATCAATTGGAAATCTCCTTCAGTCTGTACAGATCTCAGCATGTAAAACAAACACGTAATAGTGTGGTGAGTTGGTGTAGGATGCACAGAAGACAAAACTGGCCATATGTTAAAGACTTTCTAATGAGGCTTTGGATGTTATTTTCATTGCTCCAAGCCACTCTCTGCAATAAAACACTATGGCCTTTGTGCAGGGTAACATCATTAAGTATATGAATATATCTCTGAAATGGGATATTTTTCTCCTGTTTTATCTACTTAGGGTTTTAGCTAGGCCATTCTGCCTTTAGGCTGAACTACCATCAATTTCTCCTGCAGATTTTTTAATGCAAATTTAAACTTCTACTGCTTTTTGATGGATCATTTTAAATTCTGAAAACTCCTTTAAAATAAATTACCTCTTGTCTTTTTGAGATAACCAATGATCTAAAATCTATTCTCTGCCAACTACAACCCTGCCTTCCTTTTTATCTCAAATCCAATTCAAAACCCAAAAAAGTCACAGAAAACTCAAAGAGATTCATAATCCCTATTAGCCCAAAATACATTAACATCTGTAATTCTTGAGACAGATACTGGGGTGAGTTGTATTTTTAGTTTGTAAGGGAAACTAAGTCCACAAGAAATTTGAAAAAAGGACTAAAACACTGCTAAGTGCTTATTACCCCAAGGTAAAACCTATCCATATGAAGATTTTACCATGATGAACAATGTAGTGTTCTTCTTTTTTTCTCTTTTTTTGATGAAAGAGTCCACAAGTATGAAAGGGAAATTATAATAATAGTATTACTTTAAAATATCTTTTCTCTTAGTCTCCAAATATCAAAGGCCATAACTTAAGACAGCTAAAGGGTTTACAGTTTGGTATCTTAGACACCTGCTGTGGGTTGTGGGGAGCAGTGATTTAAGCCAAGGCTTGCTGCAGGTTGCCAAGGTGATATTCCAACAAACACACAGATGGAAGGCCCCAGTTGGTGCAGATTTGCTTGACACCAAATACTGTGATAGAACAGCGCGTGGCTTAAGTGAGCCTCATTATTGTATTGTCCTAAGGTCTTTGCTGGTGAGTTAAACAGAGCTCCCTCCTTCAGCCTGGCTTTTGGCTGTTAACACAGGTCATGGCTAACTCCCAGAAAGAACTCACCTCATCATTGAGATTGACATTCCTCACCTGAGATTATGGGTCTTGCAGTCACACCTGCTATGCAAATCTTGCCCTATGTGCAGTCTTTCCAGCACGAAGGAGTTACTAGACAAACTCCCTGTACTCCTGAGTAGCATGGACATTTCAGTCACAAAGCATTGCTACATTTATATTCACTTTTTTTTTTATTTTTAATGGGAAGGATGAGCTGGAATGGATGAGCTACTTCCTAGGGTAAGTTTACACTTCTCAGGTTATTTTCTTTTTCTGTTATTTGCAGGAAGTGCCATTTTGCCACAAGAAAAATAGAGTTTATCGCACCATCTGTTCTCCTTCACACAGAGATCTTATTTGTACCTGCAGTCCTGAGCTGAGGAGCTGCACTATACCGGAGACAATTTCAGCAATTAGAGAGCAATATGAGTGATAACAGTCAGCCCAGCTGCATGTTTGCTTGCAGCATTCACTGCAAGCCATCAGCTGGCTCCACCCACCCCCCCCTCTTTTTTGTTTTTTCCAGTTTCACTGCAAGGTTGGGGAGATCCTCCAAACAGATCAGGTGAAACCCAGGTGACCTTTCCTGTGAAGGCTGCCAGTTCAAAAGTGGTGTTTCCACTTCCTGCAGTTCTGAGGACTACCCAAGGCAGCAGACTGGTTGGAAAGGTTATTTTGTAATGGGTGCTCTTCCTTTCCTCCAAAAAAAAATGGTATCCATTTCCACTGCTGTGCAGAAAGCCCTTTACTGCTGTGTTCAGAAGGCACTTGAATTCTTGTCCCACTGATTAGAGCAGGCAGTTTGCCATCTGATTGCATCCAGAGTTGCAGCCATCTTGCTACACCCACTTCCCCTTACACACACAAACCCAGTGAGTTCATGCCTCTAGCACCATGACAAGCTCCATGCACCTAAAAAACCAAAAAAAAACCTAAACAAACAAAAAAAAAAGGTTGATTTTGCATCATGATAAAAAGGGGAAAAATACAGCACTGAAACTTTTCTCTCAAAAATGTGTGCCCCCGTTTATTACTTTCAAGTTACCGGTGCATGAAATCCTGTGTCACCTCAGCTGTGCAGGATGCTACATGAGAAGAGCATCATACTGTGGCAACAAGGCTCACTAGGATCAAGGGAGCCTTCTTCTCTGGCTGGGAGCATCTGCCATGGCCTGGCAAGTTACTTATCTTGCTATGTGCCTTGGTTCCACATCTCTGAAATGGGGGCAAATAGAATTTTGCTACTTCCTGGGGACTTTGGTTGGGTTAGCACCACTGTAGGGTTGCCACAGTGTTCAGAAACTGGGACATAACACATTTATCATTTTTAGACTCTTTCTTCCTCCTGGTATAGAGGTCTCTGTCAGAGCAGCAGCATAAGCTACCAATGGACCCCGTTAGAAAACACATCTGCATGAAATTTACCAACATCCCTGCTGCTGTTCTTGATGCCAGGGAGAGAGCAAAAAGATGCAGTGATCACTGTGATAGCAGAGATTAACCAGCTTCAGAGAGGGAATGTCAATTGGACTGCAAATTTTGGAGATGCATTTCTGAATACACTATGTGGCTACTTCGTAAAAGGGCAAGCAGTAAACACAGGACAAGGAGTGTGTGTGAAAGCTACTGGTAATTTTCTGGGTCACAGTTTGGGGTGTGAACACCAAAACTGCCCAGTTACAAGCCTCAAGTTCAACACCCCCACACACATGTACCTCAGTGAGGGAGAGGATGGAGTAGTGGGGTAAAGAGAAGCAAGGACAGATTCCAGCTGACCATGCTGAAAGCTCATGTGTCTTTATAAAAAGAGATTTCCGCCAAAACCAAAAGGGAATCTTGGGTTCCTACCCCTTTGCTATCCTAACTACTGCACTCTCGGCTGTGCTGGTTGCCTGCTCAGAAAAGGAAAAAAAGGGTGAGTCAATTCTGAATACTGATGAAAGCCAGACCTCACTAAAGCCAGAATGTCATCCCTGTGCCAGGCTGCCCAGAACCCTCTGCCTGACCCATTCACTTTAACTTTACCGTAACTTTTCCTGGCTACACTATTAAATACTCGTCCCATAAACGCTGCCCTCCTGCCCTCACATGGCCCAGCCACTCGCTCAGAGCACCTAATCATAGAGCCATGGGATCATTCAGGTTGGGAGAGGCCTCTAAGATCATCGAGTCCACCCATGATCCCAGCATTGCCAGGGCTATCACTACACCCCGTACTTAAATGCCCCATCTACGGGTTTTTTGAAAGCTCACAGGAACAGTGATCCTACCACGTTCTCTGGGCAGCCTATTCCAATGCTTTACCACCGTTTCCGTGAAGAAATTTTCCCCAATACCCGATGTAAACTTCCTCTGCCACAACTTGAGGCCGCTTCCTCTCGTCCTGTCGCTCATTTCCGTGCGAGAAAAGACCTGAAGGGGTTAAGCCCCGCACCCCGCGGAAGTTTGACACAGCAGGGTCGCTTCTTCCCAGACAGCGCCACGAAGGCAGCTTCCCAGCAGATCCCCGAAGGCATCTGCTCAACACCCGCAGGAAGGGTTTGAGTCCATTGTCCCGGAACCCTGCGTGCCTAAGTAGTGTTTGCCAGCGATAAACCCCACCAGCCGCTGGCATTTCCCCGTTTTAGACACATCTGCGTCGGATTTTACTGGCTGGCGGCTGGCACACAGGCAGAGGAGCGATCGCAGGGATGGAAGGGCTGCGGGGGGAAAGGGTGTCCATGGCTATTTGTGCATGTCCTCTCCCTCGGGTGAAGTGTTTCCCCCGAGTCAGAGTAGCTCAATCGGCCACGGGTACTGCAGCCCACGCCTTTGGGCTGATTCGGGAGTTTTTATGTCGACTCTAGAGCTCGCCGCTCGGGGGGCCGGAACTGTCTGTCTGGGGCAGCACGGAAGGTTTCCAGCGGCGGACGCGGCGGGGCCGGAAGGCGGCGGCGGCTCCGCCGGGGTGGCGGCATGGCGGNAAACAAATAATTCTGAAGGATTCAAGTAGAGAGTAGGCATCCTGCGAAGTTCTGCTCAATTACGGGAAAATGCACGTCTGGCAAGGAAAAGTGCTTTTCTCCCTCTATTGGTTATATAATTATCAAATGGAAGAGATTTTAAAGGTAATGAGCAAAGTGATTTCTTCTGCTCTGCTTTCTGGATCTGCCAGAGTTTATCTTGGTTGCATATTTTGCATTCATTTTACATGCATGCCACTAGAGCCTATGCTATATGCATAAAACCACGCTGTGTATCCTGCAATGTGGGCCAGAGAAACACTTAAGAAAGCTGAGAGAACGAAAGACCTACATAAAGGTAGGTACAGCAGTTATATAAGTTTTCAAAGAAGTTTCTAGTGAAACAAAAGCTGCATGTGTTGCACTTGTGCATATCCTGATCATTTGATGTGATGG
Source organism: Dicrurus megarhynchus (assembly GCA_013399195.1). Classification (NCBI taxonomy): domain Eukaryota; kingdom Metazoa; phylum Chordata; class Aves; order Passeriformes; family Dicruridae; genus Dicrurus; species Dicrurus megarhynchus. The sequence goes on along the minus strand of VXAD01005924.1, from coordinate 1,942,567 downwards.
CCTTATCATAGAATTGTAGAATGGCCTGGGTTGGAAGGGGACCTTGAAGATAATCTAGTTTCAACTCCCTTGCTGTGGGAAGGGACACCTTCAGCTAGACCAAGTTGCTCAGAGCTGCATCCAGCGTGTCCTTGAACGCTGCCAGGGATGGGGCATCGGCAGCTTCTCTGGGCAAGCTGTTCCTGTGCCTCACCACCCTCACAGCAAAGAATTTCTTCCTAATACCTAATGTAAGACTACTGTCTTTCGGTTTGAACCCATTCCCCCTTGTCCTGTCACTGCATGCTCTTGTAAGTAGTTTTGCCTCGTCTTTCCCGTAAATTCCCTTCAGGTACTGGAATGTGAGTGGCACCTCAGCGGCCCTTGTGCCTTGGCGGCCTCTCCTTGCCCCTGGGCGCCGTCTCTGGTCGCCCTTGGAGAGGCCTCTGTGTGCAGCCTGCTGGCAGCGCCTGGAAGCTTTGCTCGTGCAGAGGTGGTGGTGCTATGGGTTACTGCTGGGGCACTCCAGCCGTAGGAATAGCCCCAGCCGTAGAAATAGCCCCAGCCCGCGTGGGAGTTACAGCAGGACAGGCGTGTTCGCATCTAAAGCATCTTTGCAGCATTGTGATCGGCTTGACCTGCCGTGCTTTGGGTCGCCTTGGCCTGCTGGCCACGTGCAATCACTGCCTGTATTGTTAAATACCCTTTTGTTGGCATTGCAGAGGATTGGGAAGTATTCAAGCCTTTTTTAGCCCTCATAAAATTTATGGCAGGACACTGAGCTGTTAAGCAGTGTTTGTAGAATCAGAGTTGTTGGGGCTGGAAGGGAGCTGAGGAGTCAAGTTCCAGGCTGAGTTCTTTCTCACAATGTGCCCAGCCCTGAGGTCAGACCAGGTTGCTCAGGGCTTTGTGGTTTTGGGCCTTGAAAGCCTCCAAGGACCAAATCAGCACACTCCCTTTTGACCCCAGTGCCAGTGTTTGATTGTCTTCAGGCTGAACATTTTTTCCTTATATCAAATCTGAATTCCCCTTTTTGGTTGATACCACTTCTCATTCTCCTGGTGCACACCTCAGTAAGCATGGCCTGCCTCGGTCTTGTCAATAGCTTTCTCACACATTATTCCATGCCACTTCTGGATGGGACTGTGCATTTCTGCTCTTGGATTTCATTGGGTTCCTTGTTGGCCAGAGGGACACCCTGGAGCATCATCCACTGTTCCCTTCAAACTTATGAAGGGTGCACTCATCCCCTCTTAAAGGCCACTGGTAAAGATATTAAACAGGACAAGTTCCTGAATAGACTCTTGAAGAAATCTGCTTGTAACTGGCCTTCTAGTAGAGTCCAAACCACGAGCTGTGACTCCTTCAGCCCAGTGATTCAGCTGGGTTTTTGCTCACCTGATAGCCTACCTATCCATGCCATAACATCCCATCTTGGATAGAAGGATGCCACAAGAGATTGTTTTAAAAGGTCTTGCTAAAGTTAAGGTAAACAATATCTACTGTTATCTCTTTGTTCATGGATCTAGCTGGGGTTTTTTTATCTTAAAAGGAGTGGTTGGTTGCTTTGTTGTTGCTTGCTCCCGTTCAGTATAATTCCGAATACTTTGTCCAATGACAAATAATTAGGTGTTTTATAAATTAGGTGTAACATACATGTTATGAGACATTTTTTATACTGATAAGATACTTAAAACCTTTTCCCACCACTGGAAAGGGGGCAGCTGGGCTTTGTAGTCAGACACATCAACAGTTCAACGTGGTGGCACGAGCATCTTTCTGAAGAGAATGTGGAGTTCCTCAAGAAGACAGCTGCAGAGGAGTACAAAGCTCAGACAGCCAGCAAGTTGTGCCCTCTGAAAGATGAGCCATGGCCACTGAATAAGTGGACACCAGGTGAGAAAGTATCTCTTCTGAAATACCAAATTCATGCTGAAATTATTATTGTTGTTGCATTCAGTAGCATCAGGGTCGTGTCTTGTCTCCTTTTGGCTTTCACATCAATCATTCAATACATCTCCTAGTAAATAAGTAAATGTAATATGTCAGTTCTCTAAAAAACATTTAAAATATTACAAGGTGTTAAGAACCTTGTAAGAACTTTTAGTTCTTAAGTTTAGTTTTTTAGTCCAGCATTTGGCCTGTCCCACTGCTGTACAACAATGAGATAATAACTTAAGAACTCGTCAAAAAAGTATCCTCGGAATATAAAGTATATGAACTTAAAAATGTTCCTGTTAATATTGCTGGACTCTGAAGAAAAAGTGTAGTATATAATACATCCCACTTCTGGTCTGGGATTATAAATTCTTATGGGCTAAAACACAGTATTTAGTTTTTGAGCTTTCAAAAAGGTCACATCATTTGTGTGGCAGATTTGACAGGTGGAACTTTACTGCTGGTGGGATTAAAAACCCGCAGCCTACCCGCAGGGACTTAGTGGTGTTTTCTCTCCTTCACCTCCTTAAGAAAGATCAGAGGTAATGGGACTTTGCAGATTATTAGATGAACTCTTTCAATTATTAAGTGTGAAGTTGCATCCATGTTCTGTTTTGATCTACAGATTCCATCAGAGTTGGTGTTGTTGCAGTAAAACTGGGAATGATGCCAATATGGACCAAATCAGGAGAAAAACATGCTGTCACACTACTTAAGGTGAAATAAATCATAATGAATTTCATCTCCTATACTGTATTCAGATTGTAAACCAGGTGTTTCAAGCAAAAGTGAAACTTATTCCTTGTACAGAGTAGGAAATCCTAAAAGAAAGTAAAGATTTCTTTCACTCCTGTGTAGTACACCATGCCCATTCTGTTTATATCTGAACTTTCTAGGAGTGGTCTGCCTGCTGCCTCAGCTATTCAAAGGCTGCAGAGCTGTGAGTAGTGTTACCTAGTTGATGCAACAAAGCTAGGGTTAACTATCCCACTTCATTTCGTTCATTTTTCCACCTGCAGGCATGTTTGGATTAGTTTCACCTTGGTTTCTGAGCCTTTGTAGCTCTGAAGCTGTTTCTTCATATTCTCTGGCAGCTGCTGTTGTGATGAAGCCTTTTGCTGACTGGTTGCTGCCATACGAGGAGCCACTGCTGTGAAGGCCATCGGGTTTACAGGGCAAAGGAGCAGGAGTCTAAAATGTGGGCTCTTACTGTATGCTTTGCATGCTTACAACAGGGGTTTTGCAGATCTTGCATGCAAAAGGTGATGATAAAATTTTATTCAATTTCTAGAGCACTTCCAGAGAAAAGTAGTTTGCATTCTACTATTTTTTTTTTCTAAAATAAGCCTTCCATTCATTGGAAAAGCAATGTCAATGTTAAAAACGTAACACACTCTCTTACTTGTGGGCTGTATGTTCTGTTTTGGAGACAGAGACTGACTTTGTTTCTTACAGTTGCCTTAAAGTGTACACATCTGCTTATACTCAAGCAAACACTTTCTTTTCTCTAGGTACAAGATTGCCATGTTTTAAGATACCTTTCAAAGGAAGAGTCAGGTGGAAAAACAGCTAAACTGCTTGTTGGAGGCAAAAATGTATCTCCTTTTTCTGTAAGTGGACCACTTTGGACAATGTAATTGTTGTTTCTGTTGTGATTACAATACAAAAGTAGCATAAGTAGACTTCTCTGAAAGATTAATTGGCAGACAAGCGTGCTTTGGAACTGATCTTTTGTCACATTCACCTTTGCCTTTTCCTAATGCTAGTGCAAAGTCTTGGTCAAGAGAATAGCAAGAAGAACTTTTTGAAAGTTTTGCCTCTTGATTCTCCAGGAAAGCTGTGGGTTTAGGAATTAGCTTTGATGTGCAATGTCCCATGCTGGTGAAAGGGTTTGAAGGACCACTAGCAGTGTAGAAATGCATGTTCACCATGTCTGTGAAGATGCAGTTGAGATGAGGACTTCAAGATACACATTATAAGGGCCTGTTGTAAACTTACCCAGGTTCATCAGTTGTTTACAAGACTATGTATCCTACCTTACTCTTCTGTACTGTCTTTTTAGCTGTAGTTCTGTTTTTTCCCCAGGTCTGTTGACATTGTTTAATTTGCCTATAGTTCTACTGATAAATAAGTTTAAGACTTGTATTTTCAAGAAGATAGCTTCATGATTGTAGCTCATCAACAGCCATATCAAAGCCCCTCACTTGTTTAGACATCCCAGTTGCTTGATGTGGAATTCCCAGATACCTTCAGTGGCTGAGGTTGTCTAGCAGAACTGTCATTCCTCAGGATGAGTTATAGATCAAGCAGGAACAAAGCGTTCCCTCAAAGGATTGCAGTTTCTGTGATGCATTCTTTCTGTAAAATATAATTTTTCACTTCTTGCAGTGTCCTGACACTCATTTGTCTGATTTAGGCCAGTAAAAAAATCCCAGGGCTTATGACTACTAAGCAGATCATCTCAGTTCGTGATTGTGGCTTTTTGAAGATATAAATTTCCCTTTTTCAAACAGATGGTTGTCAAGGGCCTCAAAATTGATCTGTGTACTTGTTTCTGCTTTAGTGGAGGTGAGAGAAGAAGGACTTTTTTTCTTTTGATGGATGGCTTTTTTAGTATATTCTACTGATTTTGAACAGGCTTGTACTTCAAGGTACCATTCTTTTATTCAGTGGGTTTATGCTACGTTTCACTATTACAGCTTGTCCTCTTCAGGTGTCTATCCTGTCACTTCAGTCCATTTCCACTTTCCAGGTATGACATTCTTCCTGGAAAAATGGCAGCTGTGGTTTTTCTTTCCTGTTGCTTTGGTCTATGACATACGAGAGTCATAGGAATAATAATTTTCAAGTTGTATTTTGCCCATTAGACTCCTTAGAGTTGATCTTTTCATGAAGATGATGTTACCAGTACTCCAGTACGTTGTCAGAGTAAAAACATGCCGGAAGTAAAGAGGCGTAAAGAAAACTTCTTTTTAAACAGCCACTATGAACTAAGAAAATTTCTTCGAAGCAGAACTACCTAAAAAGTCAGCTCAAGGACTTTTTAGTAGTGTGTTATGTTAAACACTTTGTTTGGGCATAACTTTTCTCACGTTAGCTTCTATTAATTTGATTGAACTTAGACTCATTTTAATAAAGAAATTAATTAAATATCCTTTGAGCAATCTTTGGTGAGGTCCTGGCCTGAGACTGAACTGTGTATTATTATTATAGTGAGCTCTGTATTACTATTTTTGATATCATCATGTATAAACTAGATAATTCCTAAGGAAGAATTTGGCATGCTGATTCTGAGCAGTTGTACTTGTTAACATACTAACAAGTGATGTATTTCTGTGGTTCAACTGCAAGATTGGATCATTGTTTTCCTATGTTTATCAGTCTTTTTATGTGTTTCTTTTCTCTTTGAAGTGTCAGAAGTGAGAATTAAAAGAAAGGTGAATTATGTTGTCTTGTGTTAGCATAAACAATTTCTCTTTTGTTAATTCCTCCTAGTCACATCTGTCTTCCTCAGATTCCTCATCGCTACTGATTTTTAATTAATTCAATCAAAAGATTCCTTCAGTAATTTTGCTAACAAAGAATTTCCTGTATTTCTTTGGAGTGGCAAATTGCTTTAAAACTGATAAGGAGCTGCATTTTTAGCAGCTTTATTTTGCCTTTTTAGCTTGATGTATGTCACTCTGTTATAGGTGAACAGATTTTTCATGATTTTTTAATGCAAAATTATACTCAAAAGTACAGTTCTGTCAGTGCACAAACTTTTTTGTCAAAAATATTTTATATGCTTCCTATAAGTGAGGGCGAGTCAGTCATTTTCCTATAATACTGGAAGATATTGTTGGTGTTTTTAAAAATTAGGAACATCTGAGAATTCACTCAGTGTTCCCCTCTTCAATATTGCTTTTTAGGAAGGGTTTGTAAAGACTGCAGTGTTTTGTTTGTAAAAATAAGTCTCTCTGACTTGACTGTTTGAAGAGTAGGTGCTGTTACAGTAGAGCAATGCAAGGCTACAGCCTAGAGTAGGGGTCTTGAGATGTAAGTGAATTTTACCCTTTGACTTCACAGCTTTTCTTCAGCTGTGGCAGCTGTTTCCAGCCACCCATGCTGAGCACAGGGCTCCCCTTGCTGTAGTTTAAGGCAGCAGTTTTACATAACTGGAAATAAAGGATTGATATACAGGCACTTACTAGAAAGGCCATCTCTTTATTTTTGATTCTCATATATGGTTCTGCAGATTAATACAGGTGCTCCACTGATCCCTCAAATATTTGTGGTCTTAGGAAAGGTTTTGTATGTAGTCAATTTTGGTTTTTTAAAGGTATTTGAAGTATTTTGTACTGTGACCTCAAGTTAACAAATCTCTTAAAAAATACGTCACTCTCAAAAGACAGATTCATAACCTTAAAATTTCTGGGTTTTTTCTAATCAGAGATCCCCTCATCATCTTGCTTCCTCATTCTTCATAAAACTTCCTCTGTTCTTGTAACACTTTTCAACAGATGTTTGAATACAAAAGAAAGGACTGCATGCAGATTTTCAAAACTGTGTTTTCAAATACACTAAGTAACATTTTTAAAGTTGTTGATACTACTTCGTCTTAAAATACCCAAAATAATTTTTGAGAGAGAGGGAATTGCACAGAAGTTTTGAGAAGCAAACCTCAGAGATGAGATTATTCAAGTGTGACAGTATTGTTAGATGCTTAAATTGCTTTCTACCAGAATTCGTTTGAAGGAAAATCAGCTGCATCACTTTTTTTCCTGTGGCAGCAGTTTTCCTGCATTACTGTTTCTGTTGCTTGGTTTCATCTCCATGGTCTGCTGTTCTGTGAGATGTCTTGTTTAAAATCGCTGAAAATAATTTTAAATACTTTTAAATTTGTCAGACTCATCTGAAAAGAAGATCCCTGCTTTAGTGAGTCAGCAGTGGTTTGACACTGAGTGTACTTGCTGTATCTTAAAAATACATGGATCATAAACTTGTTGTTATTAATTTTTCTTTTTTTGCCCAGAGACTCAAAATTTTCTTCTGTGGAAATTTAAGAATTTCTAGAAGTTTCTGCAAGATGAGAATTTGTTTCTGTGGCTTTGTTAGTTAAAGAAATTATATTTATCATGGTGTGGAACTAAGGCATCAAAAGCTTTGGAAAAGAGAACAAACTTTTAAATTACTATGAAACTCCTTGTAAGCCATGAAAATAAAGTAGTATCTTTTATCTATATTCTAAATGATTGGTTTCCCTTTTCTGATCTTTGATATCTTCACATATCTCTTGTTTATATTAGGTAGCTGTAGGGTAACTACTTGACAGAAAATAAAAGACAGGAGTTTTTAAATAAATTTTATAGAGAGATAAAATGCAAGCCTCAAGATTAAATTCTAGTATGATATATCTGTTTCTCTGAATGATGTTGACGGTCTGTAATCATTTTCTGTGCTAGGTTGATCCTTGGGTATTTTAAGATGAGTTCTTTTTTATGGCTGCTTTTTGTTGCAGAGACCAGAGTCTGCACATGAAATTTTTAAAGAAGCTGGAGTGCCACGGAAGCAGAAAGTTACAACATTTAATGTAACAGATGATGCCATAATTAAGCCAGGTAATCTTTTTGAGCTACGGAGTATTATGTGGACAATCCTGTAACATCTGCCACTAGTAGACCTAAAGGAAGTTATATTTCAGTTTTGTTTTTTATAGAAATTGCTGAATTCTTTGTCATTAAGCACAAGCAAACTTTTTTCATAGGGAAAATTAGAAAATGGGTTTCACTTTTTAGTTGATGAGATGTAGGCTTTTTCCTGGATACTATGTTTCTGTTGATTAGAAAATAAGTCCAATTCAAAGTTACTGATCTGAACATTGAATTAAGAAGTAAAAGTCTGTAACCTTGACTGACTTGTTGAGCATAAATATGGATACAGTTACAGGAAGTTCTGTGTTTATCCTGATGAGAGGGACACAGAATTTTGTGGTAATGTTTCTCAGGACCCTGAAATAGTGATTTTTTTGTTTCTTCTTGCTGCATTCAAAAGTAGGATGATGGCTGCTTTTTCTGACAGCTCGCAAAGTAAAACACACTGAAACGTGTTTTATAATAAACATTCTCGCTAAAGATCGGTGTTGAAAGTTTGGAGATCAAGTGAAAAGCTTTAAGTTTCTGAGTTTTTATGTAGTGTATTAGGTTGCTTTTAGTTTGTAGTTTTTGATAGTTGCAGGTATTTCCTGAAGACTTACATAGTGTAGGAAATTCTAATGTAGTGCATCTTTCCTTGCCATTAGTGGAGCTTTTTGCAAGACCTTTTTAAGACAGGCCAGATAAAAATCAAATCTGACATAAAGAGGTAGTCTGGGCTGATAAATGGAAGCAATAGCTTGAGATAAAGCAGAATTGCAAGTTTTTGATAAACTGGTTTTGCAGTGTGTGCGTTTTGTACATAACATCCTTTATGTGCATGATTTTGTGTCAGTTGACAGTTATCTTATCCCAATTGTGGCCTGTGTAAATATAACATGAAATAATATGAGGGGTTTTATGCTTGAGACTGACAAGAGGTTTACATCATTTCAGTTTGCATTCATACAGATCTGAGAAAACATGAAAGCAATAGAAAAAACATGAAGCAATTAAAATTTCTTTTTTTTTTTTAAGTGGATGCATAACAGACTAAAATAGAAACTGAAATATGCAGCCACATGGATCTTCAGATTAAAGTTCATTTATAATGAACTAAGTTATCAGTTTTGCTTTCTTGGGTTTTTTTAAGGTGCTAATGAAAGAACATTGCACTTGGATAAAAAAAATCACTGAAGACAAAACAAATCTAAAATTAATATTTTGATACTGGAAGTACTTAAGGAATTAGTGTAATTACAGTGAGGTGAGTGATGTCACTGACCTACAGTAGCACTGTTTCTACTAAAGGTTGGTCTGTAGATAATTCCCCAGTGGATGAAGCTGTACTTTTTCCCAGGCTTTAGTTTGGAAACAGTGTGTCTTAATAGAAGCATTGCAAAATTTTGTTTATTTTTCATTCTTAACCCCATTCTTTATAGTAAGTGGGGGGTTTTTGTGGTTTGTTTGGTTTTTTCTGTTTGATTTATTTTTTAAAAACCTTGTGAAGTGCTAGTAGTTCTAAGTGCAGCATATTCTGTTTTCTTGCTAAGCATGTGTATTATGAGTCTTAACTAATTAGACACTGGGTTTTGGTGGTGTATGAAGGGCAATGTATCTGAGTAAAGCCTTGACCCTTCCTTCCTACTCATCTGAAATTGGATTAGGACCTGAGAAATGTGCTTAAATAATAAATACAAAGCATCTATTTCAGTCAGTGAGGTTCATAAAAAAGAACAAATTAAATGTAAATAACAAGATTTGTTTCCTTTCCTGTGACTATAATCTACCCTGGAGGATAATGACTGGCTAGTGGTTTGAGGATTTCAGCACTTAATAGAACATGATCTCTCCTCTTCTTTTGCAGGTACTCCTTTGTATGCTGCTCACTTCCGCCCGGGGCAGTTCGTGGATGTTACTGCAAAAACGTAGGTTCCCGGGGATTGAATGTGTGTTAGATCTCTCTCTAAGAGACCGGTTGATTTATTTTTTTCCCCCCTCTACTTTGTCTTGATCCCATGGCTCACAGAAGATGAAATACAATTGCAAGGGTGACAGGAAATTGACTCCCATTCACTCATTGGGTCAAAAATATCAAATTATCTTTCTTGATGAGGCTTACTCTTGATTTTGATCGAGGCAGGTAGGCAACTAATACTTTTAAGGCTGAGGTTGTCTCTCACATGTATGTGATTAGCATGGGCAAAGAGATCATGCAGTATCTCTGGTCTGTAAAAATGTAGACTAAATGCTGAAAGGCATCAGTTCCCAAAAAGACTGCTTGATTTTAATTTGGTGAAGAGATGTGAAGAGAGATGTGGACTGAAAGGAAAACAAAAAGATAGTCAATACTTTAGCAGTGTAACAGAGCTGTCACATTCTTTTTTCTCATTTTCTCTCATATTCCAGCTCATGTCCTTGCCAGCAGTGGCTAATGATCTTTTACTTTAATGTGGGAGGAATGATTTCCTGTCAGACCACTGCAAATACCAAATTAGAGCTCAAGCGGTAGAGGTTATCGAAAGAAAACCTGGCATCTTGTGGCAAAGACTGGTCATGGCTCTTGAAGTACATCTGTGATTTCCCCTGACCAAGAGAACTCCTGTCTGCATATTTCAGTGTCGTGATACAAAGATAATATTTTCCATTACATGCTTTTTTTTTTCTCTGCAATGGAGATAGTACCCAGCTGCAATTGTCTCACTTATGTGTGAGACACATGTCCAATGCTACTCACAGGGTTTTATATATATGGGGAAACCAGCCCTATCAATAGAGCTGAGTATGCAATTCTAATACAGCTACACCTTACTACTTTTATGAGGGCACCCTATTGAGAAAAGCAGTTCAAGGAATTGACTGGAATTAGTATTTTTTCCATGTCAGACTTTCTTATGCTATACTTAGATCTGGCATGTTATTCATTCTGCTTCTAAGTTGTATTCAGTGAGCATCCTGTAAGAGACCATAGCTTGTTTGCAAAACAAAGCACATGATCATTAGGAATACAGTCATTTAATGGAGATTAAGTGTCAGTCTTCGCTAATGCAGAAATGCTTCATTTTTCTAGGAGTTTTTCAAGAACTAGGAAAGGGATCTTTTGGTACTATAGGAGAAATGGGTAAACAGCCACAAGTTATTGATTTGTATCTTGCTTTATGTATTTGAAAATACTAGCAAGCTAAAAATAGACTGGGTTCTTGGTCCTGTTCAGTGAGTCCATCCTAGATTGTAATTCAGTATTTCTAATGTGTTTTCTCCAGCTATTTGTATGATTGCATTTCAGAAATCAGCTGTTATCACGTTCACTTAGCTCTTGGGCAAGAATTAAGTTATTTTACTACATTTCAGTTTTTCTTTGGGTCTTCTATTTTTTTCCATGCAATTTCATCCAGCAAAGCCCCATCCAATCTGGGGAAGGACCTGGAGGGAGGACCTGGGTCTTCCTGATTCAAACCATTATGGACTTAAAAAACATAATTCGTAAAAACGTACTGTCAAGTAAATTTATTTATTTAAAGTTTGACAGTAATTTTGCTTTAATTGGAGGAACCAAAGTGTACAATGTTAAAAATCATGTGGATGAAAACAGCAGTGCTGTTGATAATAGCATGATTAATTGTAAAAATTCATTTTAAAAGAAAAGAAAGAAAATTAGTATCACCTCAATGAGGAGATACTATAGTGGAATATAAAGGATATTTTAATCTTTTACCAACTGTTAATTATTCAGATGAGCAAGATATCCTTTTGTATGCTTCCTTCTGCCAAAATGTAAATGAAAAATGTGCTACTTACAAATAAGCGAACTTTTCGTAGTTATTGTAGCCTGAATGAAGTACTTGCACTATATTTCAGAAGTCTTGGTTAGCCTCTTCATTTGGTTACCAAATGTAGGATGTTTCTTTATGACTGTCTTCTTTTAATCTTCTCTACAAATGTTTTTGTCAAAGTCTTTTGAAATGTTTTGATTCATTTATACCTTTGTAAAGAAAAACACCTTCCCAGGAATGAGAGGGTTCAGTTAAAGATTTATGTATCCACTTTGTTTTTGTTTGAGATCTCGTAATTGTTTAGCATGGTACGAGTGACTTTCAGAGCGCTGACGGTAGGTAGTGTGTCTGCATGCTGTCAGTCTTCTATAGTGCTGCAATATTTTCCTTAGTACTTACTTTCAGCGATTTAAAAACTCAAGCTTTAAGTTTAGCCCTGCTATGCTTTGGGCTAAAGTGCACAGCACCATCCAGAAACACTCTTCTCACAGGCTGCACTTCTGTGATGCCACCTTGAGTACTGCATCCAACTCTATGGTCCCCTCAAGGGATAGAGCACCTCTCCTATGAGGAAAGGCTAAGGGAATTGGGATTGTTCAGCCTGGAGAAGAGAAGGCTTCAGGGTGACCTAATTGCAGCCTTCCAGTACCTGAAGGGAGCCTGTAAGAACGGAGAAGGACTATTTCCAAAAGCATGTAGTGACAGGATAAATGGCTTCAAACTGAGAGTAGCTTTAGGTTAGATATTAGCAAGAAATTCTTTACTGTGAGGGTGGTGAGGAACATCTGAAATCTTGTCACTCCCAAGAAAAAGCCAACAGTAGCGTTGTTGGAAGTAAGCTAGAATTAAGTGGTGATTCTGGAGTGTTCATGGTTTATTTAAGTTTTGCTCAGTTGACAGGGTAATCTGAGCCTGAATCTGAGCTCTCCATTTGCCTGAAATGATTTGACTAAGTAGTTGGAATACTTTTCCCTTGCAGCACCTAAATAATGGTCTTTTAAATTAACTACATTTGAAGAGTTACTAGCAAAATAAATTGTTGCTTAATTAGAGTGCTTATTCCAGCAGCTTTCTAAAGGAAAGTTGTCTCATTCGGTACTGGCATTTTACTTGTATCAAACCTGGAAAATCAGGGTTTGCACAAAATTAGGTGGCTGACCTGAACACCTGCTTTCCTGCAGGTGAGGCCAGAACAGCTGTAATTAAACTCTATTTTTAACTCCACAGAAAGATTATTTTCCTTTCATTTAACTCTTGTGTGTCTTAGTTTCTCATACCATCATTGCTGCTTGTGATTCCTTTCTGGGAATCAGGTAATGCTTCACTCAGTGAACCCAAGTAAACTAAGTCACTAAATGGCATCTGTTGAAGAACAAGGGCATTACACATTTCAAATCTAGCTTTATAAGTCTCGTGCATGTGGGGTTTTGTGCTCAGATGTGGTGTCTCGTGGTACTGTTAGAACCAAAGCATGCAGCCGTTGATTCAAACCAAAACAACAGGTAGAAGATGTCTTAGCGTGATACCACAACAGGATAAGTAGGATGTCAAACATTCTACTTCAGTGTAGGTTCTGGGTTATCGTATTTCAGATACTGTAGATAACTTGATTTTTTCAGAGTGGATTTTAGTTCTTTATTCTGTTAGGTTAATATACAGTACTGGATTAACATTCCGCTTTGACAGATCTTGATGTTTTTTGGAAAGTTCAACAAGCTGAGGTTGAGTTTCAATAATTATTTTTCTTTTATTGGTGATACTCACTGAATGTATTACACCTAGTAATTTTTAAGAAGGGCAAAGGGGGCAATTAAACAACATGAAATTAAATGAGTGATATTAATAGCTGACACCTGAATATAATCTTACATAATATTCATTATTTTTGTCAGAATGAAAAAAGTTTAAGAAAACTGTATAAACCCTTCTGATTTTCCATAATATGTCTTGAACAGCATGCATCTTAAGTTCTCTTCCTTGTTTAAATAAGATAAATATTAGCTTCAAAAGCACTTTGCATTTCATACAATTGGAAGAATGTAAAATCTTTGCATTAGAAATAGATAAATTAGATAAATTTTGATAAAAATTAGATAAATTTTGAATCATGGAAAATTTACTCCTATTTTTGCATATAGTGGAGAAATCCACCACTTGTCTGAAAACAGATCTTATTCACATCAACTTAGGCTGTAAAAACACTGTTCTTTAGAATGCTTGAGGTATATTGGGTGAGCTACTAACTGCCTAGTTGACCAGTTCTAAATTTTATTATAAACCAGATGTTAGTAGTTCCTTACTTTATTTTAAACTTTACATTCAATCTAGATAATCTTGTAGTTCTTGTTCTGGTTCCAGCTTTATTCCAGATAGAGCATGAGTCAAGTAAGAAATACACACTGTGCAATTGTTTTTCCTCTTGACATATGTTTAAAGAACATTACACATTTTTTGGGTTTTTTTAAATCAAAAGCTCCAAAATGAAAAAAACCTGTAGCTGCTTCTTATTTAGTTATTTCAGTTATGATGGCTGTGTCATATTGAATAGAAAATTAATGTCAGAAAGCCGTAAGGTAAAATGTCCTTGTAGGTAATTGAGTGATTTTTACAAACAAAAAGTTAAACTAATCTGAAACATTATTGAACTAATATGATGAAAAAGCCTTGATAGGTAGTAAAGCATTGCACATTATAAAATACTCTTAATTTCAGCATTGCGATATCTTTCCCTGGCTTTAGGCAGAATATTTCAGAAACTGAAGATTTGTTTTCATATTCCAGATCCACAGATGCAAGAGGGCTTTCAGGTTTACTAGAGTGCTCTTTTTTCCGTCTGGTCACACTTTCTATAAATTTCCTAAGGCTTCAATATTGTAAAATCTCTTTGTTCACAGAAAATATGTGTGTAATTGGAAAGACCAAGAAGCAACTGACCATTCTCTATTGCATGAATCATTTAACACTAGCAACTCTTATCTTGTGATATAATCACTTCTTTTTGAAAATATCTTATAATATTTGATGTACTAAACTCTTTTTTTCAAAATACATCTCTGCATGTGTAAAGTATTTGTGTTTTAAATTTTTTAAAGCCCAATTTACAGTATTATAAATTGTTCATGTTAAAAAATGAGCAATCTCAGTGAAATGTTGAAGTGGTTTCATGACATCAGAGATTTATTCTTCTTGACTAAGGTTGACAGCAGTGTTCACTTTTGAAATGGTAGCTTTCTGTGGTTGTGTGGTTTTCTCTGAATTGCAGGAACATTTCTGCAGGTAAAGAATTTATCATGCCCCATCATTTAAAGAGAGAATTTATCTGCTTGCTCTGGTGACTGCACAGCTGCTGTTAATGCAGCCCGCCTGCAGTTGGAGACTTTGCTAAGTCCATCTTCCAACTGGAGATGCCAGAAGTAGTCTTCTTGGAAAACATGGCCAGTAATAGGTGGTTTAAAAGAGAAAAATAGCATTTTGGCAGAACAGATATGAGTTTTCCTATAGCTTAGTTTCTGCATGTATTTCATAGTTTCTGATCCCTAGCAATATGAAAACAGAAAAACACAAGTTTTGAGCCTCTCTTGAAGTGTATTTTTCAAACCATTTTTATGACTATTGCTGTTTACTACTGCAAGCTTTTAAAATAAGATGATTCTATCAGAAACTGGTGCTACAAAGCCTTGCATCCTTTGCATTCCTGTCTTGTTTTCCTGATCCCAGGTAACCCAGGTCCTCCCTCCCGCAGGTGCCTTCATTCAGCTTCCTCTCATGGCCCCAACTCCCTTCATATCCTCATGTCCCACCACTGTCTGCTGGCCTGGAAGGACTTGTCTTGTTGGTGACAACCACTCGCATGCCTGGCCAGCTGGCAGGTCAAAGGAAGATATCGCTACTTTAATTAAGTTTTAGCTTTTCCTTAGCTGTAGGTAAGGAGAAAAAAGTGGTCAGGAGCTTCTAACCAGTAACTTTTTTATTCAAACAATTACACATGTTTTTTTGCCAAATTTAACTGAGATTGACCCCTAGGTTCTGAGCAGGGAAGGGAAGACTGGGAGACAGGTACCGTGGTTGCACAGCTCTTGTTCCCTTACAGTTCTGTAGCTTTAGAGAGTCTTTCTTTATGGCTGTTTTTGACTGTGGTTTGATGTGTTCAAGGCAACCAGGACAGCAGTTAGAGGAGAGTTATTCAAGTGGGAAGAGGAAAGTTTTCATGAATGTTGGTGTTTTCTGTGTTTCTATGTTCTCTAGTTTTTCATGGCAGGGAGCAGGGAGTTGTCCAAGTGCAGTTCCTGCATAGAGTGTGCTTTGTGCATGCTCATACCCAGTTTTATTTTAGATGTAAAGTGCATATATATTTTTATTTTTAATGTAAAGTGCATTAGCAGAGAAAGGATTTCTGTAAATCAGAGGAAAAGGATCCTCTTGCTAAATCAGAGAATCACAGGATATTTTGAGTTGGAAGGGACCCTCAAGGATCGTAAGGTTTCCAACTCTTTGAGTGAAATGCCCTTACAGGGATGGAACCCACAACCTTGGCATTAGTAGTACCTTGCTCTAAACAACTGAGCTAATTTCAAGTTAAATTAAATAATCAGTGCACCCGTAAACACTGTGGTCAGACTTCTCCTTTTGGACACAGACAGTGCCGGTTTAACACACACTTTATTCGGCTTTTCCTTTGTGCAGTGATGAGGTGATTTTTACTATTGAGTCTGTTCCTGCAGTAAAAAAGAGAATTCCAAAGCCGGTAATGCTGTCATGTAGCTCAAAGATGAAGGACGTGGACTCTGAAAATATGTTTGATTTGTTACTGTGTTTTAGACCTTACTTGTTAGATGAGTACGGATCAAGGGAATGACATGTTGTTCCTATACACAAAGCTGTTCTCAAGAGATGAGTTTGTTGTAGTATGGAAAAGAAATGTTCCTTCTATGTACCTGTCTCTTTCCTGTCTCAATACTTAGGCCTGACATTAAGTTGTGGTATATGGTATTATTTGGGTCTTTGATTGGGTTGTTTATTTGTTTGTTTGTTTGTTCTGGTGCTCATTTGGTGAAAGGTTCATTACAGTAACTTTTATTGAGGACAAACACTGCAAGGAGCATTTTATGTTAGTCTTCTTGCCTATTTGACTCTCTTCTAGTTCTTCATATCCTGTAAAGCAATCTTTAAGCATTGTGCTAAAATGTGTTTATGGTATAAAATACAGATTTTATTTAAGTGTATTCTTCCCTAAGCTGAGTGTTGTTAAAGGTAAAAAAACCATGAGCCTAACTGAAATTATTGGATATTGCTAGAAACCTTATGTCTGACTAACCCAGGTTTGTTTCTTAATTATTTTCATTTTCAGAATTGGTAAAGGATTTCAAGGTGTCATGAAAAGGTGGGGATTTAAAGGTCAGCCTGCAAGCCATGGCCAGACAAAAACTCACAGACGACCTGGAGCAATATCTACCAATGTGAGGATTCTCATTTTCCATTAAAACATTCTTCAGTGCTTTTAGAACAGCTTACTAAAACTGAACAAATGTACAATAGCTAGCTGCTACATTTACTCTGTGCTAGCAGGGAATCCCAGCAGCAAAGGAGGTTCAGAAACCTGTATAAGGAGCAATGCTGTTCTCTTAGGCCTCGATTTATGAATATCCTGTACTGATGGTGAGCACACATATTTTAACTGAGCAAATTGGCATATTTTGTAATGTAATGAGAGGAATAGTCTTAATACTTCAAAGAGAGTTCTAAGAAGCTTTTATCACAGCATTTATAGATTGCAAAGGATTTGCCTGTTATTTTATACTGCAGCTATTGTACCGTTCTTTGGAACCCTGGTTCCTTTAATCACCTTGCCTGGCATGTGTAGCTGCCTAATGAACTGATCCCCATAATTTAGTAGGGAATTATTCCCAGAAGTGTGTAAGCTTCTATGCATTTCTAAGCAGAGTCATATTTTTACATTTCAAACTATAAATAATATTAGCATAAAAGCTCTTTGAGCAGGCTAATTTTAGACTTTGTCTTATAAAGGCTGTACAGTATTTAGGCTGAACTAAGGAATTTTTTGTGAACTAATTAAGATCAACTGAGTCATAGTACTGAACTGTCTGTAACTTTTTTAGAGAAATTAAAATATAAAAAGGGATTATTAATGCTCAAGAGAATCGTAAAAGCAAAAAGGCAACAGTCAGTGAAGTTCAAGTAATTGAGAGTGTTAAAGCATGCATTACTGATTTATAGTCCTCAGTTTCAGCTGGAAAAAGAATTCTACACCTGGCACTTGTTTTCACTGAAGAATGTAAATATTTGAACACTAAATGTTATTTTAGCAGATGGTATTCATCATTACAAAATAACCCCTCTTTACTTTTCTTTAAAGTAGAATTTCCTAAGCGATAATGCTGGATGTAATTTCATGAAGTATATAGAATGAAAAATGGTATTGGAAATAGGTATGATGGGAAGGAAACAAGGTGAAAGGATGCAATAGGGGTAAAACAATGCCTTGATAGTCCTTTCCCATCTATGGTTGGCCATCTCAGACATTTTTGTACTCCAGGATTGTTCAGTACGGAATCCTCTCCCTAGAACTGCATTACAGCTGATTTCCTGAAATCATGATTTTCACAAGAATTTAAAAAAACCAAAAACATTATTAATGAATAACAGAGAGGTGCAGGATACAAATCCCTTGGTAACAGTGTAGAATTGAAAATTTTTGTGCTTTTCCTGCCTTTTTTTCCCCACCTTTGTTGTCTAGTTTATACCTAGCCAATCAAAAATGTGATTCAGAAACTAAGGAATAGCAGAGAATGGAATTAAAATTTCCATTCTCAAGAATACATGAGTTAAAAAAGACCTGATTGACATCAGTGTAAAAACTCATGGATTAGGGGAGAAGAGAAGCTACAGTGTGAGTGTATCTATATATATAAAAATGTTGTGATTGAGGTCAAGTATTTCAGAACACATGTAGAGTAAAACCTAACCTCTGGCAGGAGGTATTGAAGATGCTTATCAGGATTAGATTTTTTTGATATTACATATTTTCAACATTGGAAATACCAGCATATTTTCTCTGGTGCTCCTCTTGAGTTTGTAAGTGTACTACCTCTTGCTGTTAACATGGTGGTTTTGGCCTTGTTTTTGTCTAGAAAGCTGCCAAAGTTTATCGCGGAAAGAAAATGCCTGGTAAAATGGGTAACATCTACAGGACATCTTTTGGATTAAAGGTGAGTTCTGAGTATACCAGTGTGTGTATAAGGTGGTGGCATTGCCAAGCAATGGTGTCCTGTCTGTCACCTCTGCCAGAATACAGACAGCAGCATCTTAAAGTAAGCAAGCTGGAGAGACCAGAGCAGAAAATGTGTTCTCCTGTCTTCATGTGGCTTACAGATAATTTACCTGAACATCCTTTGCATTTTTGGTACCCTGGGAACTGGGATTTCAGGTGATACTTCCACATCTAATGTGTTTTTCACTATGTCCCTTGACTTCTGCCTTTGAAGAGGCAAAACAATCGGGCTTTTGGTGACTTCAGTTAATGTTTTCATGCCTATTCCACTTGTTCATACCCAAACCAAATCTGGGTTGTTTGAAGCTCTAACTTCATCATGGCCTTTTACTTTCATGTGCAAAAAGGGGGTTATAGTTTCCGTCCAGTTTCAGATTTGTATATGGCTGCAGCAGCTCCTGGCCTATTAAAGCTACTCTTCTCTGTCTCTGAAGGTAACCTCTGCAGTTTGCACAAAAAGCTTACTGACCTCTAGTTTGCAAAAAAGTGCTGCTTCTGTTTTCTGTTTACTACAACTAATTTTTTGTAGCAGAAAATATGTGTGTTCAGTTGAGCACCTGATTGAGTTAAGAAATTAACATACGGTCGCAGGAACATTTTCATGAGGACATTTGTTTTATTTTGTCACCTCTGATGTTTTTCAATTTTTCATGTTTTTCAACATGTTGCTGTTAGAGGGAAAAGACACATGGAAGCTTTGGTTGGTGTTACACTGAACAAAGAGCTGCTTTACCAAATACAGCCTGATCACCAGCCCTTTGAAAGTTTTCAGCCCCTTGCATTAGGAGGTTCTGCACTCCAAGTGGCATGTGAGTGAATTTTGTGGCAAGTTTAGGCCTGTGCAGAACATTTTCCTTCCCCAGAGTACCACAGCCAATTAATCAGTTTGGGCTTTGTTGGACTACTGTTTGTAAAACAGAATAGTCTCTAAACAGGGCTCAGTGTCTGATTTTTTTTTTTTTCTGTCTCCTAGGTGTGGAGGATCAATACAAAACATGACATTATTTATGTAAATGGGTCTGTTCCAGGTCACACCAATTGTCTGGTGAAGGTACGTTTGCTAGTTTCAATACTGGCATTAGTGACTCCTAAGCTCTCTAGAACTCAACTTACAAATGGAAAAAACACTGCTAGGATGCAATTTTCACTTCTGAGGAATTTTGTACTGTTGAATTAAAGGGCAGTGGAATCAGTTCCATGAAAGAGAGTGATCAGCAGGGGCAGTGGCTCACACTCTAAACCCCTTTTTAGCTGTGCGCTGAGGTTGTGCACCCACGTACCTTATGATACACCAGCACAGTTGCTGAAACCCTGTGCTAAGTGTCTCCAGGCTATGTCCATCCCCTTCAAATGCTAATGTGAGCCAGTAGCACAGTGGTGAGATTTCTAGAATATTATTTAAGGGTTGTATTCACGAGCAGAGATACACAGCAAGTCCTGCTTTAGAGGTTATTTAAAGCATTCCCATACCCAGTAGCAGTTACCTTTCCAAGAAGCAGTTGAGGTACAGGAAGAGAGTTCACAATAAAGGTCTGAGTTCCCTTTGGAATCAGTAAAAATGTGTCACTGTTATTTTCTGTGGCAGTTCACAGAATTAATTTCAAATTTTATGGAGATTGTTTCAGTTTTCCATAGACAGTCTTGAAACAATGAAGAGCCTAGTAAGTATTCTTACAATGTAAATAATTCACATCAGAGCAAGAAAAGTGCTTTTTAAGGGTCATTTTCAAAAAGATTTTACTTTCTAATTAGGTATATTCTACACATCTGCAAGCACCACTTACTTGGAGGAAGTTGCTTCCTTTGTGACTGAACAGAGTACAGGGTATCAAATGTCTTTGCTATGAAGGACTATAAAGATTTTGATTTACGTGTACCTGTATATCTAATAGTTTTAAATCCTTGGAAGCATTGTAGTGATTTAAATTATTCAGGACTTGAAAAGTTAAAGAGTTCATCAAGTTCAGATGTTTTCAAAGAGTTTATTGTCTTCTTCTATTTTATTATGGACATCCAGTTTCTGTTTCTTAATTGTGGAGCAGAACTCCACAGCTACTGAGCTTTACATATAGCAATCCTAGCTGTCAAATAGCTGTTCTACCCACAGAAAAATTAAGTTTAGTGTCGTGTTTCTGTCACTGCAAATAAGGCCTTTTTTCCTGAGCGAGGTATCTCTAAATTGTTTTTATTGTAATGTCCCACCCAAGCCTGGAGAATACATTGTGTGTTTCTCTTCAAAGATAGTGAATATTGGTTAAGAGATGTCCAGGAGACGTAGTTTTCAGGACAACTTCTGCAAAATTACTGGGCGTGACATCATTTACATAGAATTAAGAGTGTTGTTTGGCTGGCTTTTCATCCGTAGAATGGACTGAATGACCTTTTCTTCAACTCTGTTCAAAGTATTTTTTTCTAATCCTGAGGCATGAACCTGCTTGCTCTATGTCAGTCTGAAATTTAATTAAGTGGGAATTTGTTTTAGGATGTTAGTTCTAAATTATAATGTAGGTGTACAAGCAGTATAATGTAGCTGAAAAAATGAGAAATGTTTGATGCCCAGATTGTATTCTTTGATCTTAATAGTTCTTTTAAGCAAGAGTTAATTGTTGGAAAAGGTTGTGCATCTTGTTATCCTGGTCATGCTGTTAAAATCCACGCTTGGTGGCAAATGCAGGTACACATCTCACATATTTTATCTGTAAGGATACAACATCTTATGAAGCCACTGAGACTGTGAATACTGTGCCTGTTTCTACCAGATTATAACTTTTATTCTAACTAGACTCAATAAACTGATTTTTTTTATTTCTGATTTTAAGTGAGTTAAGAAAACAAACATTTATTACCCACCTGTAATAGAAATTGTTTTTAAAAACAAAGCTCAGTGTGTTAATAATGCACGTTCTTATGTACACCACGAAGATCTCATTCAATCAAATCATTCTTCACTTGCTGATCAGACACTGCACACTCTGCTTGGAGAAGAACATATATGGGAAGAATGAGGCTTTTCTTCTGTTAGAGCTCCTTGCTTAAGGATATGAAAGATCTTGACCAAAGTGCTCCAGACTCATATTTTCATGACATTTAATAATAACACTGTTTGAGATAAAGACACAGCAGTAGGTATTATTGGTATTAAGAAATAGGTTTCCAAAAATTGCTTCCACTCTTGTTTGGAGATTGAAGGCAGTATGTAGTAAGCAACAGCTCATTCCGGTTCCTTGAGCTGGTGGATCCATTCTGTGTATTTTTCCTTGCATAAGCCATATGAATTACATTACATTCATTTTTTCCCTTATTTTTACACATATATCTCCAAAGGGTAGAAAAAGCTTTAATTATAAAATCAGACAAAGCAATACTATTTGGTTCTCTTTAGTTCTGGGGTTTTTTTCTCCATTTAATCTTGCTACACTCATCTTTGTTGTTTTTAGCTTGCTTAATGCCTTTCTTCCAGGATGTTTTCTTGTTTGCTTACAGACATCGACTTTCAATATATTGTTGTATGTTTGTTTGGATCTGTAGTTGGGGAGAGGAATTATGGGATATTAGCAGTCGTACTTACTGTTGATTCCAGTAAATACCTGCCTGTAATTAAGTAGGACTAATGTCTAGGGAATTTGAATCCATCTGTCTTTGAGCTCCAGAGTGAAATATTGCATAACACTTTCCTCTTTGTGTGTCTCCAAGAGGAAAGCATTTGTGTTCAGTGCCCACTCTGTGTTGCTTGGTAACCATTAAAAGCACAGTGCACCTTTAAAGCATATATTTATTTTGTATGTTGTATTTTTGGAAACTTCGTGCATCAGCACTGTATTCAGACAGAGATGAAGGACTTACATTTTTCAAGTTCTGTTTTCAGCAGAATAAAATTGCAGAATACTAGGATTGATGGATTTGTGGTTTTAATTAGAATCAGCTTTCATTTCATATTGCACACCGAAGTATGCAGGTAAATAACTGACATAAGTAATGTTTCTAGCTAACTGGAAAACTAATGAAAAAAGCTCACTTTAGTGTGGATGTCTTTCTCAGTTGCAAGGTCTGATAAAATTAAGAAACCTTAGCAGTGTGCTGGAATGCACAGAGCTCTTCTGCTACAAGAGTAACATTGCGGAGTTTGTGTGTTGGGCCTGTCAAGATAGTCTACGTCAGGTAACACCTGTTTCTTTCTGGGGCATCTTCTTAGATCACAGGGCCTGTAGTTATCATCTGTAATAGTTTTCTCTTTCAAAAGGTTATGGCTCTGGATTGCTCTCCCAAGTATATTACCAAAAAGTTCTTTTTCCTGTCATTCAAGAGAGATGCACAGGACTTAACTCCCTTTTTAAGTAGATGCCTTTTAGTGGAGGGGGGACTGTAGTATGGTGTATTATCATTCAGGATGTTATAGTTTATCTTTGATAGTGTTTTATACCTGCCCTAATTGTAAGGCACCTGATTTTTTTAGGACATTCGGCATTGATCACTTTGAGTATATCATTTGTAGTGAAGACAGAAATTCTGGCAAGTCTTGTAGCCCATAGGAGTTGCTTTGCGAGTCATATACTGAACTGGCCTGTTTGAATGCTAGACCTGAGTTAAATTGAAGTATACAGGTTCTTTTAGTTTGATGTTCCGCTTGAGCTAGTAACTTAGGTCTTGCGGTTACTTATTTTTGTTTGGCTCTTTTTTCTTTTTTTTTTAAGAGAAGTCTGTAGTGATTTGCATCCTACTTACTTTGAATCACAATTCCCAGTATTACTGTGCTGTATTTCTAGCTGTTGATGCCTGAGTTGAGTGTACTCTGCTAAAGTTTAGGACATGCAGGAATAGTTTGATTCCTTCAATTCTTTCATATTCTGTGTCCTGTGCCTTGGGCCTCATTGATAGAGTTGTGTGGAGGTTTGGGGGTTTTTTGTATGGTTGAGTTATTTTTTAAGAAAAAATAAGGCTGGTCAGAAATTGATATAATTCTAGGGTTCAATTTTTATGTCTAGCTTCAAAAATAGCAGAGAAGCTATTTTTAAATTTTATGTTTAAAAATAGCAGAGAAGCTATTTTTGATGTATGACACCTGGGGAACTTATTTCTAATAATCTTCTATACTTAAACACATTTTTCTGTTTAGCTTGCATTCTTTGCTGTGGTTGTTAACACAGCCTGAAGCCCTGTTAAACTACAGATATGAGTTGTGACTTAAGCATCAGTTTTTAACTCTTGTTTAAGACCACATTAAGCTTTTTGTGGTGATAGATTTTTGAATTTGTATTTGTTTATACTGCCCATTATGCTGTCAATATAGGGGACATACATACATGCAGTTTTATTAATTGTCTGCAAAACCCTTTATGACTGTTCTAAAGATTTAGTGACAAAAATCCCAACCAGCTCCAATTTCAGCTTTCTCTAGTATTTTTCGTAATAAAATGACCTGTCAGAGAATATCCTGTAGTGTAAATGCCATCATCTGTACATACCATCTATCTGTAGTATAGTCTACTGTAACGTACAGTGCTATTAATACAGCAGTTGAGTAAGCCAAGCATTTGTTACATGAGTTACACAGCAAATGCTTTCATGGATTGCAGTAACAGTTTGGACTATGAGCTTGATTCCTGCTGTGGGTGGGAGCTAAATTCACTGTATTTTAATAGCACAGCATGAAAACTTACTCCTTTATTAGGGATGTTCTCAGAAGGTTAGGAGAACGGGAAGAGCTGTGCTGGGTTGCCTGCACTTCTTTTCTGTGTACTTGCTTACACAGACAAGTGTAGCTGCTGCTGCTGCACACCACTGAATCCTTTTATACTGTTGTGAAATGATTGTTCAGGAATCTGAGGTAATAGATACAGGAAACCTTTGGTATGCTGGGTCCTTCATAAATGTAAAGGGAGTAATTAAATAATCCTCTTGAGAAGACAGATATACCATGTTTTAGTTGCTAATCGATACTTTCAGGTGTAGAATGAAGTTGAGTTCTTCCTTTAAATAGGAATGATAATACCTAGTAATACAATAATAATATCTAACTTTTTTAAATTTCAAGGAGAAAGAGGTTCATTGAGTTTGGTAGTGATGCTCTAAGATAGAGCTTTTTTGCTTTAAATTGCATTTGAAAGCAATGAATGTAGAAGAAGATGGACAAAGAGCAGTAGTTTCACCAGTCAAAAGAAATACTGCATCAATTATACCAGTCAAAAGAAAGCGCATATCAGAAGAAAACTGTTTTAGTATCAGATGTGGCCTGTGCTTCTGGGATCTGTCAAGCTTCTGATGAGTTTGGAAGGGGCAAAATGAAGTAGGGTACTCCTCTGAGAGCAACAATGGTCTGTTGGAGATGTTTCATGAGAATCTTTAAAACTATTTTAAGAATTCTCTGTATCACACTTGAGATGCTGTCTCCAAAATGCCCCTTGGCATTAATACGTGTTTCATACAATGTTAAGTCAGGACAGAAATCTTAAATTCATTTAGGTAAACTAACACAGGACTAAGATTAGACTCTTTGCCTTCAGTTAAGAGCAGATGTCTTACTGTTAAGTCCTGTCATAAGAAATTGTTTTAAGAAGAAATGGAAAAAAAATAGGAGGAAAGCAAACATTTCAATTCCTTTCATTTTCCAAGTGTCCAGAACTGCCTGCAATGACACAGCCTATATGTAACAGCACAGTTCATGATGAAAATAATCAAAAATAACAAAAACTAGATGTGAAAAACATTTAAATAAGATATACATGAAATAAGTAAGTTATCATAAATAAAGTCATTTATTTTAATCTTCCTAATACTAACTCATATAGGGACCATGAGGGGTTTTCCTTACGGTGTGTAATAGGATTAGAGAGTAAAGGAGAAATTAGCAAGGGAAATAACAGATAACCAGTGAAGCAATCAAAATGTTTTTGTATGGTAAAAGAAACAGTCACAGCGTATTGAAAGGGAAGGATAACATCTCTGAAGGTGCCATCCTTCAGGTGGCATTGCTGAAGCTGTCTGACTCTGTTTTTTCTGAACTCACTGCTGCTGGAACTGTTGCAGCAAAGGCCTGTGGACTCGGACCTCAGCCTAGTTCATTCCATCCAGATACGCAGCATAGATGGGGAGCTGCAGGTCTGGCAGTTCATGACTCCATAGAGAACACCTCTGTAGAAGAGGAATTACCTACTTGGATATCTACTAGTGCAACATGTTGAGCCCTTCATATCCTCATTCTTAGCAAAAGTTTTTCTTTTGTTTATCAAGCCTGCCCTTAGAAAACTATTGGAATGTTGAATTTATTGTACGTGCCATCTGCGGGAATCCTCATGGACTTTGGGAACGGTTCAAGTAATAACAGATATGAATTTGGTAAATACAGCGCTGTCAGAAGAGAGCATTCAGTGGGCATAAAATTGTTTAATTTTTGGCATAAATCACAATTGTCCTATATGAGGTCTTTGTCCAGCCAAGTAAGAACAAGCATCCTGTTCTTTAAAAGCCCACCAAAAACTAAGAGCTTATCTTCCCTCTGCTAAAATTTTGTCTAATCTATTTGCATTTTTTTTTTTTTAATCCATTGAGTATAGTGCCTGAAAGGGATTATTACAGCTCAGGAGGAAGAAGATCATATGTAACAATATAGAAAAGAAGAATTTAATTTTAAATCAAATTTCATTGCTCAAGAATTTGTAGCTCTTTTTTTTATTCAGAGATACCAGCCTTCTATCTGCTACCGCAGACAAACTGCTTTTTGCTGATAATTCTAGCTACTAATTTGCTTCAGAGATTGGAGTTTCAGGAGCTAGATTTTAAATCTTTCCACATGTAGAGAGGTCACTAAAGGAATTTCTCTGTGGCACCACAGTTCTTGCAAATGAACTGTCTTAAAGGCTCATGTTTGACAAACTTAGGTACCAATTCCCAAGTGAAGAATTTTAGATGTTTAACTCTGCAGTCACTGAATAGCTCTGCAATAGCCAGAGGGATTGAATACAGCACACGCACATATCTTTGCAAAATTAGTTGCCGTAATTAGTTTGCATCACGCATACAAATGCGTGTCTTGTTTGTTGAAGAGGTGATTACACTGCATAATATAACTTGGAATGTCATGTAGGAACATACTGTGGGAAATAAGCACTGTTTAAACAAGCTGTACTTCTATTTTAATAACGTTTTAAAATACTGAGCAATGAATTCATATGAGTAGGTTTTGATTCACTCTAATGACAAATTCTCTGTATTTTTTTGTTTTTAGTTTTGCTGATTTTGAAAATCTTTTTAACGATGAGGACAAAAGGTTAAATTCAATAGCTAGGGTTGATGTTAAAGTAACTGATGATTATACCTGGAATTCTTTGAACAAATGCAGTGTGAATGCTGTTGGGTTTTTTCTTATGCATGCAAGCTGAGTTCTTTAAATTCTAGTGTATCACTGAAAACCTTCTGTAAGATTTATTAACCCTGCTCTCCCTCTTCCTGCTTTTTAGGTCAGAGATAGCAAATTGCCTACTTACAAGGACTGCAATAAAAACCCTCCATTCCCTACGTTTTTTGCTGATGGAGATGAAGAACTGCCAGAAGACCTTTTTGATGAGGAGATTTTCCAGTTCACAGATCCATCTGTCACATTCGCATAATGTTCTTCGCATCTTTGAAAGCACAGTTTTGTTATTTTCATGAACATTGCAATGCTGTATAAAAGTAAGCCTATGAATTGCAGTCTAGCCAACTGACTTAAACACTTCAGGTATTGCCATTTTGGTCAAGTAATCAGATTTCCCACTGTCAGTCTCAAACCTGTACTTAAAGCAACAGGTGAGTCTGAGGGACAGGTTGTAAAGCACACCAAGCTGTGTGTCTTCAGTGACCTTTTGTCCTCTGCCTCAGGCTGTGAAAACCTACACAATCTTGAAAAACTTGTTGTTTTGAAGATGGTTTCAGTTCATTTTCTGAACGTGAACAAATTCTGTTTCTCTTTTATGTAAAGTATACTGGGCAACTCTGATCAATCAGAAGAAGGTTCCAAATCTGCCTTGGCATCTGAGGTGGGGGGGGCGGGCGGGGATCCATGAAGAGTAATCCAAAATAAAACAAGAAAATGCATGAGCATTGTTTTGCAGAATGAGCTTGTTTTGCTTCCTTCTTTTCTCCAGAGCTCTTTTCCTCCTTTTGCCTTTGTGTTGTGTTGAGTTTAATGTAGCAGATACCCAGCAGATTTTCTAGAGAGAGGGTGATGGTGGCCATGTGTAGGGTGAGGGGGTGTTCAGGTAGGAAATGTTCAGTAACAAAGCAGCACTAAGACTGCAGGGGCCACCTGTTTTTTGCCTTTGCTAACAGCTTGTTCTGAACTTCACAGAGGGTCCCTTGAATGCTCTCTGGAGAAGTCTCTATCTACCATGGTCTCTCTAATGGATTCCTACGGTGTTACAGGAGAGCTATTTCAAAGAAAAGAGGCCAGATGTGAGGGGCTTGTCTTTATGATAGCGCTTGCTTTTTTCTTCTGCCCCACCTTTCAATAGTAGCTGGGATCATTATGCCCCTTCTGCTTTTCATTTTGCATGATTCACTATTTATAAGTTTGATCTTTTGTATTCTGTAAATCCTCTCAAATACAGAAGTACCTACATAACTGTCAGTGCCATCGGAGCACTTACTCACAAGCCCTGCAGTAGTCCAAGAATTTGCATACACTGTTACCATTAATACCTGGCAGTGCTGTCTACTCATCTTTGCAGCTTCATCACAAGATGTGAGCTCAAAGGAGGCCACAGGTTGATGGAAGCACATTAACGTCAACTCTGTATCAGATAATATCTCAGTGGGGGGGAAATCAACAAAGTACTTCAATTACTGATTCTTTGGTAAGAGAATTTTTCCCTTTCTGGCATAAAAAAGTGAAATTCCAATGATCTGTTCATGTTATTCCAGGGAATGACTTCAGTCATTCGGGGAGTGCTGTAGTTAACACTGTCTTCCATTTGTTCAGTTTTAAAGTTTCTGTTGAAGCCAATATTCTGACAGAGTAGTCTCTGCAGTTGTGCTTTTGAAATGCATGCTGAGAGTGAGCTGGATGTTTTATTCCAGGTGCTGCTTATTCAGGTCTCATTTTTGTTGAGATGTACAGGGGAAACATTTTCCATCTTTGTTTATAAGAGTGCTTGAACACCAAAGACAAGAGCTTTCATAGCTCAACTGCAGACTCATGTCCCAAAGTATTTTCTGCAGAGCAGATGCAGAGTGAGATGGGTTAAGATCTGCTGCTGTGAGCTCAGAGTAGTGCAACACAGATGGGAACATAAACATCCATTAGACCTGTTCTTCCATCAGGCATTGGAAGGCTTATGGTGTTTTGTTTTAATTTTCCTTATGGTCTCCGTCTCTGATTTCTGCTCTTCTGAGTAAGGAAGGGACTTAGAGCAGGAGAAAGCCAGGCTGAATTTATTTCAAGGAGCAAAATTGTTCATAAGTGTAATGACACCAAGGTGAGCTTTAAGCCCACCTACAAGTTTGTTCTTAGAAAAGGCTAAGGGTGTTTACTGAACTGTTTTCAGACATTATCAAAGGTGCTGAAGCTGAGTATTTATTCTTCAGTGTGGCTGAAGGCTGTGGCTAATGGAGATACACTTTCAAGCTTCAAATAAGAGACAAAATTAGGCAAATACCAAGTCCTCATGTCCCACATGAGCCAACGGTTTCTCATGCAAAAGGATGTGTTAATTTTTTTCTAAAGGCAAACCAAGGGCTTTGTTGCAAGTAGGTGTATCTGTGTGTTTTGTTGCTGTGTTTGAGTAATGACAGTTCAGAGCCATCAGGCAACATTTGCTTAGGCAAGCAACAACAGCAACAAAAATAAGTTCTTATTCCATATTACTGGTAGATTATTAAAGAAGAAGGAGCTGAACATGTTACCAGGAGCCTGAATCCTGTAGGACAACATCCTACCCAGTGCTGGGGTCTGTTCTGCTGCCCAAGGAAGTAATCACTGGCAAGCTCTGCTATCAGTGTCATAACTTGTGAATGTTGCTATGAGGTCTCCCCAGAGACTTCTCATCTCCAGGCTGAATAACCCCAGCTCTCTCAGCCTGTCTTCATAGGAGAGGTGCTCCAGCGTCTGATCAGCTTTGTGGCCTATTTCTGGACTCACTCTAGGAGTTAATTCTGTGCCCTTGTGCTGTGGGCGAGGCACATGTCCAGGAGCTCATTAACGCCCTCCTTATGCTAGTTCTGTTTGTTTGGGTTAGTGGGGTGTTTTTAACATCACAGATGTGCTGCTTTGGAGGATGTAGGGTTAAGCTTTAGCTGTATCTGTGGCTTCATGG
The DNA here is from genome assembly GCA_013399195.1 of Dicrurus megarhynchus. Taxonomy (NCBI): domain Eukaryota; kingdom Metazoa; phylum Chordata; class Aves; order Passeriformes; family Dicruridae; genus Dicrurus; species Dicrurus megarhynchus. The sequence continues at coordinate 1,912,692 of VXAD01005924.1, read as the reverse complement.
CGTGACTGCTTTGAAAAATAAATGCTCTTCAGTAATAACCCCTCTCAGTGGTTCTGTAATAGTACATGAATAAACAGTGTCAAGCTTACAATATAAGTTGAAGGTAAAAAGACAGCAGGAAGAGGAAATCAAAACACTCATGTATCGCTTGACAACATAATTGCAGCCATTGATGATAAACAAGGAGAGTTTATTTCTCTTGAAATACCATACTTTCAAATACCATTGCTCTGTCATTATGTGAGACCGATAAACATTTTTGTTTGCTATTTTCACTTCATGTGGAAAATTGTGGTTTGCTCTGTTAGCATTTAACAAACATTATTCTAGTAAACTGAAGGGGTGACAAGAGCTTATGTGTAAAATTCCACCTTCCTTACTGTTTCCTTGCCAAATTCTAGAAGTCCTGGAGGACTTCGATGATCCTAGAGGCCTTTGCCAGCCTTGAAGACTCTGTGATTGAAAGAAAAGAAAACTGATGAGGTTGTAAACTGCAAGGGGGCTGACGTGTGTAACCCAAACCCCTGTCAGAGGCTTCCCACTGGCAGCCTGGTGCCAGCCCCATACCTGTGAGCTCCAGCACGGGCTCCCCTGGAATGCCAAGGTGAATACTATTCAAAGGAAGTTGCTGGCCCTGTGCTAGGGTGCTTCATAAAATCTGACTAACAGAGGGGCCTAATAACCACAGTGAGTACAGTGGTGGGGTTCATTAATTTTGGGATTGCTGTGTCTGTAGCTATGGCTTGGCTTGGATCATTCTTCTGATTTATGTCATTCCCCCCTCTCCTTGAGATTTCGTGTGGGAATGCCTTGGTTTCATAAGTAAACATTATTTGTACGCAGTGTCTTCCAATAATTAGCTGCTCTGCCCTTCAGTGCACAGGTAGTGCTTATTAATTGCATTTAATGAGCATCTCTCACCTGCAGCAAATTGCCCTGCTCTGTTGCATACCTTAGCATGTCGCATAGCTTAGTATGATTTATTTATGTAAGACGCTTGATGGCACTTAACAGCTGTAAGAACATGCAGGAAGGCTGACCTTGGCCTTGGGTGTTTACTGATTTTGGAGACAACATGCAGCTTCTGGTGGAGGAATTTGATTACACGTAACCTTAATGTTATCACACCAGAAAAGGAATTCCTTTCAATGGGTGCAGCTCTGCTGTGTCTGAAGCGTGGCAGCAGAACAGACAGGTGGCAGTTTTTCCTGAGGAAAGTGCACAGCCAAGTTGTGGTGTCAGGTAGGAAAGGGGTACCTTAGGACTGGTAGCCTCCAAATTAATGCAGCCTGCTGACTTTTACCTCGTGAAGTACCCCCAGAAACATGTGGGGTGTGAACTGGAGAAGACCAGCACACTGGTCCTGTTCCCTGCCCTTCTGTCAGCGCCTCTTCCTTGTGTCTCTCCCCTCGTTTCACAGAAGTATGTGTGTGGTAAGTGGGAATGTGGCACTGGAGTGGGCATCAAGAAAGATTTCCAGCAGCATCAACATCTGTGATAATGTCCTAGTTCTCCCTCATTCCAGTAAGGTGTTCCATATGGGGTGCCACCTTTATGCGTGGTTGATATGCCATAGAATCATTTCTGTTGGAATACCGAAGACCTGAGCTGCATTCTTGCTTTTTTTTCCAAGTGGGACCTATTGCCCATGAATTGAAAATCACTGCTTGGGAATAATTCTGTTTGGGGCTTAAATTAGTATTCACTTTCATGGCAGTAACTTTGAGCACTACAAGTGAACCCAGAAGAGAAAGCTGAGAAAATGAGTGCAGTTTTTAGTGTGAACACAGAAAATGGCTTGAATTATTTGCTGTAATGTAATGAGTAAATGCTGGAGATTGGGCCCTCTGTGCTGTGGTACTTCCTGCTGCTTCTCAAATTCCTGTGTGTAAAATCTTCTGGCATAAGATGTACTTACTGAAGTCAAATTATGCACAAATCCAGATTTGGGATTTTGGAAGAGGCAGGATTGCAAGGTGGGGGTTGTTAACAAAAAATTGACTTAAACCAATTTCATATCAACCAAGTTGTGCTATATAATTTGCTCCACATTTCCCTGGGTGATACAGTCGTACAGTCAGCTAAGTCAAGTTTTCATCTGTTTTCATCTCCTTCCTCACCTCCTTTCTAAGTAGTAGAATTTAAAAATGTGGGTTTTATTCAGGCACTCAAAACAAAACCTTGAAGAGGGTCCCTTGTCAACTTGCTGCTCTATTGAAAAGCAGAATGACTCATCATTCATGGGCAAGAGTCATTTTATAAAAGTTCCTTTTTTATTTCTAAAAGATCAAGAGGAAAGATCAACATTGCTGAATCAGAGTCTTTTCTGCACATGGCCTCTCTTGATGTTCCACAGATTCTTACCATATCCTGCCTGAAATCTTTTGTTGCTCCATGCAGTAGTGAGCTTCCAGCAAAAATTAGAGTTTTGGTGCCTCAGTCCTGCTTAATATACATCTGCCCAGCACCACACAAAATATGCATGAAAATTTGGCAGTGGGCAATGAGAGATTTACTACATGGTACATATTTCAAAATCATGGTGCCTTTCTCTACAGCAAGCAAGAAAGGCATTTTTGTCCACTGGTTTGTTCTAAAATTGCACTGCCTCTTTCCAAAGGAAGATATTTCTCTGGAGTTACCATGTTCTTCCTTAGGCTGGCCTGAAATTTTCCTTTGTTGGAATGTTTCCTTTCTTTTAGAACTGCATATGAGAAATAGCTTTATAGGAAAGAAACATTTTATTTCGCTTCCCTCATCTTTCCCTTGATCACGAGTTGAGAGAGAAATGCTTTCCCTGTATGGCACTTAAAGGGAAAATCAATTGTTTTCTGTGAAATTGCCAGTTGGTTTTTAACCTGCTATTTCACCCCCCACAGAGCAAGGTGCCGTGAAATGTCCTTCGGCTCTTTATCACACAATCTTGGATCCATACGGCCGTGGCTGTGAGCCCAAAGGCTATCATCCTGCAGGCACAGCAAGCACCAGAGACAGAATGTTTCAAGCCTTGTTATTTGAAGCTATTGGACCCTTTAATGGTGTGGCTGCTGAATCCTGCCTGTTACGGGCTGCGCTGAGGGCACTCACCCACCCCCACCTTACAGACACTGTGGAAGGAGTTTTGGGGATTTGTCTCCTCGTGCTACTGAAAAGCCGAGGAGCTCTTTTGGAAGCAGTTTGCTGAGTGCCCTGCACGGTGGCTGTTGGAGCTGTGAACTATTACCAGCTCTGAGTTAGCAGCTGAATAACCCAAGCACCACGGTGTGTACACTGTGTGCTTGTACGTGCCTGTCCTCCAGTGCTTGCTGATTGTTATTTCTGATCAGCAGACTCAGTGACAGGCTTTCAAGCATCACCTGTTTACAGTTCAGTGCCACTGTTCCAGTTGGTGAAACAGTCTGTTCTCTGCTCTCTTTGAAGGAAGAAAAAAAATCAAGTGGAGTCCTGAAACTTCAGTATAGGTACATAAGCAAAAGCATTGGCCTTCTCCCCTATTGTGCATCCCCGCCAGTCAGATCTAACATGTTTACTGATGCCCAAAATATGTGCTTTGATGTGAACACAAAGCTTGCTCTTGTCTGAAATGCAGACTGTAGAGGAAATATCAGGTGATGTCATCTGTTCTTATTGAAGCCAGTGCTTTAACTGGTCATCTTCCGTGAATCACTTAATGAGCTTTATTGTGGATGATTAAAAGTAATTGCATGTTTTCAAGCACAGAGAGATTTTGACAAAATAATTTCATAGTCACTAATCGTCAGGTTAAAATAATTGCTGTTTTATAAATGTGAAAGTATCTCATCTGTTAATTCACATGTAAGAAACCTAATGTGTTATTATTGCCCAGTTCTTCACTTACAAAGTACTTTTGAAACCAGACTCTTACCTTTCCAAATGCTATTTATGTGTGTTTAAATTTATACTTGTAGGTAGCCGCTTCAAGAGAGCACAAGTCTGTGAGATGTCAGTATGCTGCAAGATTCATCCCACAGACTGTGGACTTTAAATGAAACTTGACCCAGGACAAGTGTGTGTGAGGTCCTGGAGAAGCAGGGACTGCTCAGAAAGGAGTTTGGAGGAGAAGAGAGTAAATGCCTGACAGCTGAGGCCTGGGCACATTGTTAGAGCTGTGCGGCACTGAGGGCAACACCTAAAAACTGATGGAGAGAGGAACGACAAGGGAGTGAGGAGGAAGATGTGTGTAAGGAGTGTGAACAGCCCAGCACTGCAGGCACTGGGGGCATGGTGTGGAGATGAGAGCAGCTGAGGAAAGAGGCACTGAGGAATTTGCGGAGAAGCAGTTCTGACAGGAGAGACATGGCTTCGTGCTGCAGGTTGGTGGGAACAAGGGAAGAGGCTGTAAAACCAGGATAGATGTGGGTAGCAAACCTAGGAAGTGTTTGTAGCTAAGGACTGCATTGAAAGCTCAGCTTGGGCATCATCTGAGAGAGCAACCTGACAAAATCACATGAACTCTCAGGAGAGCAAGGTTGGAGGGAGATGGGGGAGATAAAGATGCCCCACACACTTGGTGAGTCTGCTTTAACCTAGCTGAAAAGATAAGAAACTCTTTCAAAATAAGAAATTCAGGCACATAATCTTCAGAAGAGGAATCCAGGCACTGAATTATTTCCTGAGGAAAGTGCCTGCCGGTTGCCTGCAGCTAGGCTTTCATTCTGATTAAGGGCAGAATTTAAATTTAAGCCCCATCCTTAGCTGTCTTAAGTAATCCCCTGCTTGCTGTGCCTGCTGCTGTGCACTCTTGGTATTGACAATATTTTGTAAGGGGCCAGAAGGATGTACAGACCTCACATTTTGAAATGTGTGGACAATCTGTACTGAGGAGTCCATCAACTCTGTGTTCTCCTTTCATCTGTCTCTGTTTGCCTCCCTGTGGCAGTGGCTGCCAGTCATTTAATAACAAACTTAATTATTGTCAGTGACTTGCTGGGTGTGTCATGGCCAGTGAACTTAGTGCAACAGCCAGCAAGAAGCAGAGAAATCGGATGCAACACATTAGATTGATGGAGGAAAAGAAAGTTTTTTGGAAGGAGTTGCACAGAGAAAAAACTTCATCCTGCATCTGGTATGTACCCAAAAGTAGCTACACTGAAATATTGGAGGTTCACTTGGAATTTAATGTGTGCCTGACAGGATCTGTGATCACATCTGTGCCTTCCTGGCAGTTTGTATCCAGCACAGGTTGTGTTAACATCTCCAGATAGCTGTTGACAGACAAAATTCTAAAAGGTGATAATATCTTCAAAACAGCTCAGCTTTCTTCTCTCTTTTTTTTCTTTTTTTTTTTCTCCCTTGTTTTAATGTTTTTTCTTTTTTTCATTCTTTTTTCCTCTTTTTCTTTTTTNTTTTTTTTTTTTCTCTTTTTTTTTTCTTTCCTTCTTTTTTTTTTTTTCTTCAGTGCCTCACTCTAACTGCCAGCCCGGTCAGTGATCCCTGTTGTCAGGCACTGCAGGTTTGGTGTGACAGCAACAGTGCTTGGGTTCTGTTCAGCACATGGAATTCTAGCATTTTTTCTCCTGTGAGAAGCAGAGGATACTTGGCTACTTCATTGCAGAGCTGGAAGATAGATTTTATTTCACATTAATGTGACCTGCTTGTCCTCAGCTGCCTTTTTCCCACTCTACTTTGTTCAGTTTTACTTTGTGTTTAAAATAGGAAACAGCAGGGCAGGATCTGACCATTTTTGCACTTTGCAGGTTCAGTTATTCAAAAGCCAAGCTTAAACTGATCAACCTTGGAGGATTTTACAGGCTAGACACTGGATCTCATAAAATCTAGCTCCAGGTTCACAGTCTGAGTAACCATATTCAAACTTAACTAAAATTTACCTTGTACATATAGTTTCTAATTTCTTATAGCACCAGTGCAAAGACACACTTTAAAAAAAGTCCTTGTATGTAGAAATATACATTTTTGCATGTTCTTCTGCAAAGTCAGACCAAGGGAGTCTGCATGAAAGGATTGAATGTGGATGTACCATCTCCACAGCAACAGTAATGTAAAGGAAAGTGGAGGGCAGGCTTTTCCAAGGCAGCTCTTCACCTGAGGGACTGGGATAAGTGGCGGTGACTGGGAAAGCAGTGACTGGAAGACACAGCTTGTACTGGAGGACTGCAGGAGCACATGTACTTCCAGCCCCAGAGAATGAGTGCTCCTCTCCAGCCAAACACTTTCCTGTCACCAGGAGGTGACAGCAAGGTTGTGCTTTCAACCTCAAAACTGATCCCAGTGCAACCTGGGGTGAGCCCTCCAGACACAAATGTCTCACATCCTGGAAGGGCTGCCCTGCTGTGGCACAGGAAAGCCTTTGGACCTAAATAACATCAGACTGGCACCTGTCACCAGTGGGGTTCCACAGGGCTCCATCTTAGGCCCTGCGCTTTTCAACATCTTCATAAAAGACTTGGATGCAGAACTGGAAGGGATACTGAGTTTGGAGATGATACAAAATTGGGAGGATGTGTGAATTGCCGTGAGGCCCTGCAGAGAGACCTCAATAAATTAGAGATGAGCAATCACCAACTGTATGAAGTTTAACAAGGGACAGTGACAGATTCTGCACCTGGGTTGGGGAAACCCTGGATGTACAGACAGACTGGGGAATGAGAGGCTGGAGAGCAGTGCTGCAGAAAGGGACCTGGGTCATTGACAAGTTGAATGTAAGTCAGCAGTGCCCTGGCAGCCAGGAGGGCCAACCCTGTCCTGGGGGGCAGCCGGCACAGCATGGCCAGCCAGGCAAGGGTGGGGATTGTCCTGCTCTGCTCTGCACTGAGCAGTTTTAGGAGCCACAATGTGAAAAAGACATTAAACTGTTAGAGCGTATCCAGAGGAGGGCAACAAAGATCGTGAAGGCCCATGAGGGGAAGCCTGGTGAGGAGTGGCTGGAGCCACTTGGTCTGTTCAGCCTGGAGAAGACTTAGGGGAGACCTCACTGCAGTTACAGCTTCCTCATGAGGGCAAGAGAAGGGGCAGACACAGATCTCTTCTCTCTGGTGACCAGTGACAGGACCCAAGAGAACGGCCTGAAGTGTGCAGGGAGGTTTAGGTTGGATATTATAAAAAGGTTTTTCACCCAGAGGGTGGTTGGGCACTGAACAGGTTCCCCAGGGCAGTGGTCACAGCACCAAGCCTGACAGAGTTCAAGAAGCATTTGGACAATGCTCTCAGGCACATGGTGTGAGTCCTGGGGATGATCGTGTGCAGAGCCAGGAGCTGGACTCAATGATCGTTGTGGTTTTCTTCCAACTCAGCATATTCTGTGACCTGTAAAAAAAAAAAACAAAAACGAGAAAGAAAGAGAGAAGGAAGGAAGGAAAGAAAGAAAGAAGGAAGGAAGAGGAAGAAAGGAAGGAAGGAGGGAAGGAAGGAAGGAAGTTAGTTTTACTTTGCATGGACAGATACAGTTCAGCTGTCCTGTGTGCGCTAAGGCAATGTAGTTTTTAAACAAGTTGCAGTGGCACAGACTGCAAAGCAACAAAGCCAAGCCAGTCCTAAGGGACTTACAACTACTATTCAGAAAGTCAGAGCAAACTATTCTTCAGTGCCAAAAAATTTCAGGTTATCTAATTTTGGGGTGTGCACCACTGGCAGTGACAGTAGGAAAACAAGTGCTTGTTGGAAAATTTTCCTCACCTCCATTTTAACCTTCAAGATGAGTTGTATCTTACCCAGAGTTTCAGCATGTGATGATTCAGGTGGGATGTGCATGAGCTGGTATTTGCTCTGCTGCCCCAGCAGTGAAGCTGCTGCCAGTTATTGACTTTATGGGGAGTGCTGACATCTATTCCCTGAGCTCAGAGCTGTTTCCCATTCCTCAGAGCCCACAAATGGCACCCACTGACCTGTGAGTTGTCTCAAGTTTGCTGGTACCATCTTATTCACCAGCTCCATTAAACAAACAGCTTTGTGGCAACCAAAAAATTTAGGCTCTTCCAAGATGTTTCTGTGCTGCAGGTCCAGGCCAGACTGGAGGCTGGTGCTCCCTGTGAACAGAACAGCTCATCCTGCACTGCCTGTATTTAGGAAGGCTTGCGCTGCTGCCTGTATTCGTGCCCTGGATCCAGATTCCTCCAGCAGAGCAGGGAGTGATGCAGTCTCTTGGGACAAGGAACATCTAATAGATTTTTGCTGGTGCCATAACAGAACCACATCATTGGAGCCGCTATAGACTGAGATAAGGAGGTTTACTTGAGTCTTTGAAAGAACCAGAATGCAAAACTATTTTTTTTCAAGTAAACTGTTAGCACCTTCTCACCATCTTTCCCTTTAATTAATCTCATGTTTGCACAAACACTGTGAAATCCAAACAGCATTTGAAGTATCTTGTTAAATGCAACTGGTATCCAACCCTACTCCCATAAGTGTCCCAGGGAAGAAAATGAGAGAGTGGGAGACAAGCTCGATTTGCAAGCTTCATTATCATAACAAATCTAAATAATCAATCCATTCCTTTTCATAGCAGTTTGACCACACTTTTGTCTTTCTTATCATCTCTAATTGAGGTGCGAAACAATGTGGAGAGGGGGGCCCTCTGCTTACAAGTATTCACTTTTCGTACATCATCTGTTGTTTAGGTAGAATGGGCTTCCCTCACCCAGGGATACCTCTGCCTTTCGAGCTTGTAAGCTAATTTGAGCTATCTGCTCATGGTTTGTTGAGGGTCTTCCCTGGAAATCCTTGTTCTGAGCCTAAAATTACTATTTAGTCTCATCAGTAATCACAGCTGCAGCATCAATACTGAGTGCAAAGTGACCTTCTCCTTCACTGTACTTCTGGGATGATACTTGCCTGGAAGAAGTCTGCAAGAGAGGAGCCACAGGAGCTGAGCCCCTTTGCTGGTCAGCCCCTCTCTGTGGAGCTAACTGAGCTGAACCGCTGGTCAGTGAAGGAGGATCCCAAAGGCTGGTGGCTCCTATGGAAGAGCTGCATTCTCCAGGTCCTGATGTTAAACCGATATGAATTTTGGGATCGATGAAGCAAACCAACAGAATGGAAATACTGAACAATGTAAAACACTTCATATTCTGCTTGTAGTGACTGATATATTTGCAGTAAGCACCTGGATTTAGTCTCCTGTATTCACTTTTGCTATTTTCCAACTATGGACACCTCACTAGGTATTTAAATGGTTTGACTACTCACTTAGCTACCTACAATTTAGATGTAAGAAATTTAAAGCAGTCTTCAAAAAGTGGTCTGACCTGCTGTGTTGGACTTAGATCTTTGCATTCTGCTCCTAGAACTCGTGTCTGAGCTGGGATAATGTCCACAAATTGTGGCATGAGAGGTTCAGAATGGACATTAAGGAAGAAATTTCTCCACACTGGAAGAGGTTACAGAGAAGCTGTAAGTTAAATGTCTAGTTTAGACCAGTGTCTGAGGAAGAGTCAGAGATGTGGAACTGCTGAATGTTGGCACCAGTGGTGCTCAGCCAGCATTTCTGGGACTCTGAAAACTACCCTAGACTGGCTGTATTTCAAATACAGGCAGAAAGCTGATCTTCATGGTTATGAAATGGCCAGAAAGAAACAACACAAATACTTGTTCTACTATGTATTCAGAAGAGAAATATTTTGGTTTTTAATGAAATGCATTATCAAAATCCTTACTGGGCATTGTCCATCCCCAACAAGCCAATCTTAATCACTTGCTGTGTTTCTTACTGGAGCAAGCCACATGGTAGAATCATGTTTTCAAACATAAACTCATTCTGAAAGTTAGCTTTGTTTTTGCCAGTAATGTTCAGCAACACTTGATGGATCTCCCTGTTCCACTGGGCTCTGTCTTCAGGTTTTCATTGGTCCTTCCCCAGCCAGGCTCATTGGATGTGTGAGTGAAGGGGAGCATTAGTGCCCCTGTGAGTTCCTGCTCTGAGCAGGAGGGACATGTGTACAGGTTGGGGCAGCTCCTAAGGGGTTTTACACCTGTAGAATTCCCAAGGTGTTTGATTCTTTGCTAGATGTCATGAGATCCGTCCCTGGAAAAGTTCCTGATAACTTATCATTTCCTGTGACAGTCCCTAGATAAGCTGTCACCTCTGAGCTGCCAAGTCCTGAGCTGTGTTCAGACTCTAAAATTTTTGTTCCAAGACACTGCACCAGCTTCTTCCCCCGGGAGAGCAGCTGTTTTTTCCCCACGGGAGTAGGGCCTGACCGCCCTCACAAACAGTCCTGCTGCACTGCACAGAGCGAGGCTGGATGGCAAAGCCTGGGCCGCTGTGAATTGTTGGGATACACCCTTAGCCAACCTGTGTTGTGTTAGCACTGGTAACGCCTCCAAGTGAGTGTCCCATGAGAGGGCTCCCATCCCCAGACATTCACCTCTGCCTCTTCAGTGTAGTGTCAGCACACTGGTCCATCTTCTCGACTTCTCCCCCTCACTCCAGATGTTTACTTCTTCCTCTCCTGATAAACCACTTCAGCTTTACATACAGAGGCTGGAGATCTGTTCTCTGATTTTCACCCATAACTGGCTGTGAACTATTTATAGTATCAGTCCACTTTCCCCCCCTTTTACACTCGTGAATTAAGCAGAGTTAAAATGCATGTCTGCATGAGAGGTGTGGGAGGCTTTAGAGAGATGAAAATAACAGGAAGGCAGCTGCTGCTTGTTGGCTCCGTTGGTGCAGCTCAGCACTCCCCTGTCTGTTGGGGGACAGATCTGGCCACATTAATCAAAATACGGCTAATATTAAAAAAAGCGGAGAAACTCTTCTGCCTGGGTGCTAAATTTCCATTCATTCTGCAGTTTAGCTTCCTCCACAGGCTCATCAGAAAACAGAAAGCACCATTGTGCTGGTGATTGCTGGGATTCTTCTTAGAGGAGCAGAAGAGGGAGAATGCAATACAATTTAGGCTTTACAATCCGGAGGTGCAGAGAGAGAATTCTCAGTCATTGCTGTGCGTATTATTACCAAAGCCACTTTCAAAGTCTCTGTAAAAACCTGCCTTGCCACGGTGGGGGGCTGGGGAGGTGAGCCTGGGGATGCTGAGATGCCTGTCCCCACAGCTTGTCTGCAGAGTCCAAAGAAACAGTCCAGGTGTGAGGCAGTTTTTGGGCTTGCAGAGCAGACTCAGGTAGCCCTGGAGGATGCTGTGGGAACCTGCAGGCTGAGTGCCACAGTGTGCCCATCACCCTGAAGCACAGCAAAATGTCATGCCCTGGTGAGGGGACACTGGTTCCCCTTTAGAAAATCTCAGCCAACCCCAGCAGACAGTTTGTGTACTCCCACCAAAGCTGTAAACACTTCAGGTGGGCGTGTTCTCATCCTCGGTTGTTCGTAAAAGCCCTCTGCAGCTTGGCTGCTCTGCAAATAGCAATTACTTTTAGTTCCTGATGAGAAATATACACAGTACAAAGTCCTACAGGAGAATGCACTTCCTGCCAAGTCCAGATGGAGGGTTTGGAAGGGGGTTGCAGCTCCCCATGTGTTACATGGGGCCCAAACAATGCTCTGAGGGAACATGAAGGACTTGTGCCAGGTGGGATGGACACCTCAGGTGAAGGTGTCAGGCACACACCTGGTGTGACTCTGGGGAATGAAGCCTCTCCCTGTCTCTGCACTGCTGACCCCTCCACCCATCAGCACTCCCCAGCAGCCCGATTGGACTGGGAGGTCGGTTTGGTCACTGGAGGCAGCCACTCAATCCAGCTCTTCTTGATGGTTGTGTTTGCACCAGGGAAGAGTGGCCAAAGCCTGGGAAATGTTCTGCTCCCGTGGACTTGCCCCTGAACCTCAAACATGCAGTACAAGCTCATGATGCTCAGCCATGCAAAAGTATCAGCTGGGATCAAGGTAGAATGGAGAGGAAAGTCTGGCTGTGCCTAAGGAGACATCCTGTGAGGCCACCCGGGGCTGGTGCTATGATGTGTCCCTGTGTCAGGGCTGGTGTGTGCCCTGGGTGCCTTTTTACTCCAGATACTGCGTGGGTGAGACCATGGAGCTGATGGTCCCTGCTCCTCTCCGCCTCCACACATATAGCCTTAATTTGCTGTGTCTGTGCTGCTGCCAGGCCTTTTATTAGTGCTAGATGAGAGGTAGGCACATGACTAAATGGTCTAATTTTGCATAGCACAGAAACGTTGATGAGCAAGAGGCTTATCAACACATAATTAAAACACAGATGATTTATGCCTCCTCACTGACCTGGTGTGGTAATACAGTAACTTCTTCTATGTGTTGTGCAACCTTACACACCGGAACAGGTAATAAATTGGTAGTAAACTATGGCTGTATTCAAAGCTTGATCCTAAAAACATTTCTGCTGCATGGATTAGTTGGAAATTACACTGTAAAGAACTTTCTGAAGAGATGTCCTAAATTGTCTCTGTTACTTTAGTCACTGCTAGTAAGTGCCCTGCTTAATTATGAATGCTTCATGTTCTCCCAAGGATTTAATCCTTTCCTCTTCTCCCATCAGGAACCACTTTCTTCTGTGAATGTCTCAAGATGCCTTAAAGGAAGAAATGCTGTGTGAGATCTTTGCAAGGTTTTTGCCAGGCTCCTTTAGGTGAGAGTGGGGTTTCACCCATCTATTCCAAAACAAGCAACTGCCACCCTTGTGCACTGCAAATGCCTAAAAACTATCCATTGTCAGTGGAGGGCTCAGGATGCAGATGTACCTGGGGAAGTCAGCTGTGGGGTGTCTGCTGCGATGGATGATGTTCCCTTCACATATTTAGCTGGGACCTGCTTGGTGTGGGGATTGATTTTACCACATCCTTTAGTGGCAATTCAGTCTGGCTTGTGATCAGAGCTGAAATTAGAGCCATTGACAGTTGTGACATTTGAAAAGGCTGCAGTGAAAACTCTTTAAATGGTATTGGGTCACTGAGAAAGGACAGAGTTGGTGTCAGTGCAGATGCAGCACTTTAAGGAGCTCAGGTGTTTCTAAATAGGCTTCTGCCCTCTTTTTTTCCCTTTTGCAAATGGCATTTGATCCCACTCATGTGGAGACAGCTGGGAAAACACAGTTGAAAGAGAGCTATAAAGGTATCTTTCCCAGAGCCCTGTTGTAGGAACACACTCGTTCAGGACAGAAGTTCAGAGAAACTCACTTTGCTGAAGAGGCTCATCTATATGGACATGAAGACAGACTGATGCCCACTGGGCTGAAGGGTTGTCTTTAAGAGGGTTCTGTTGTATAGGGCTGTGGTTCAAGGACCATATGAATCCACACAAGGTCTCTGAAGATAGTAGGGTTTGTGTTTCCATTTTGTTCTTATGCATTTCAGATATTTTTTTAATAGTGAGGATGCAGTTTTGGAGGCTGTTGTGTGTCACGCCCCCCATCCACCCCCTATCCCCCTGAAAAACAGAGATGTTACTGTTTTTCATTGAGTGACAACATTTTTTTTCTACAAGACTTGAAAAAATTATTTATTTCTGCTATTTCTGAACTCTGTCTGGCTAGGTTTTTTCCATCCATCCGTTGTTATGGTTGTATGCAAAAATCATTGAGAATTACATCTGCCTCATGCTCTTGTTTTTTATTCATGTCGCTAATAACGGCATGGGTTCTGATCACAGTGGCTCGGTGTTTAGAGTGAGCCATGTCAGATAATGCACACATTTTCTTCCTTAAAAGAAAAATATTTTTCTTTGTCTAAATTCATTGGGTCAAATTAAAAAAATATTACCTTACAGCCTTCAGTGCCTCTGCCTTCCTCTCATTAGAGTCAGTAAATATTTCTCTCTGATTCCTGGAGCTTTGCATTAGGCCATTATAGAGAATGGGGCTTCTTGAAACAAAAGGAATTTTTCCATTCTCATAACTTACAGTCACAAACTTTCTAGATGTGACCATCAGTTGTTTTGAAGCCAGTTCCAAGAAGAGCAGTTCCCAGATTCACACAATTGTGTTTGGTTTGGTTTTTTATTTCATGATGATGTATTTTTCAAGGCGAGGTTTGTTTTCACCCTGGCGTGCTATCACGCTCCCACTTGAAGGCTGCCAGGATCAGCAGTGATCCTTGTAGAAGTGACCCGACTGCACAGAGAGCTCATAGACCAATTTAGAGGAAAAGAGGCTTCAGGAATAAAGATGAGTCAGAGAAGGATGTATTCATCATCTGACTGGGGTCACCAACTGCATTGGAGCACAATATGTGAAAGGATGATTTGCACCAGTCGATGTTAACCATGGTGAAACAAAACCCTCCTGGTTTGCCTTGTTCTCCCTGGCACCCTCACGCTCCCCAGATCTTTGTGCCTTCATTTGGCCTAGGATATCCACAAAATGAGATGAGTCTGAGATTCGTTATGCTCAAGGATCTCTCATGCTCTGGCTCGATAAAGAGGCATGACTTTAATCAGAAGCGTCAAGGATGATGCCAGCAGTGTGTGTGTCAAAGACCAGAAACACGGGACAAATGAAGGCAGAGTGGGGCAGAAATCTGCTGAGATGCTCTGCCATGGATGTTGGCCAGAGCAGCTCCTTCGACAGCTCTAAGCCACAGCCAGGCTTGGCTCTCACAGGACCAGAGGGACAAATCCAGTTCCCTCTCCATAGCCCTTGGCCACCCCTTGTGCTTGGCAGGCACACATGAGCACCGAGCCTGCATGAAATGACAGAGGATTGGCACTGCTTGCCAGCCTGGGATGGTGTGTTAACAAACCCAGGCACATTAAAGGAAGGGCTCAACATTTTCCTGGGGAGCACTGAAATTCAAACAATTGCTTTTAGGTAGTCATTTTCGGAGAGCCCAGCTGGGAAGACCACCTGCCTTCCCTGGGCCATTGTGGTAAGATGGCAAACTATCTTGGAGCGCCTCCCCGCTGCAGGTGGCTGCTCAGCTGGGTCCTCCACAAGCCTTTTGATGTGTTGGGAAATCAAAGGGAGAGACACAAAGAATAGGCAGAAGTCATACATATGAATGTGCACATACATAGACAGTAACCTTTCCTCCTCTGATTACCCTTGTGACATCAATACTTTATGATTACGAACCCGCGCTGTTACCAAGGGCTGCTTTGGAATTGCAGGTGCGGGGAGAGGAATTAATCACCTCAGTCTAGGATACTTTAAATGACAGCTCAACTTCTACAAAGTTACAGAAGTTGGAGTGAACACCATACAGATAAGCCATTAGTTCTGGAGGAAGTTTTGCATAATACATGAATTTTTTATGTGGCTGCTCTTGGTGGCATGTTCTGCTTAATGTAATAGCACCATGAAACACTTATGAGTGCTTGTTTGTGTGTTTATGTGTGTGTGTATGTGTGTGTGCATACATGTGTGCACACATTTGTATGTCATATGCATGTTTCATACACATTTTACATATGTGCATATAAATATATATAAAATATGCACCCGTTATATATATATTTATGTATGCACACGTACAGAATGCAGAAGTGCTAGGCTGAAGTGCTAGGGTGTTTAACACTCACAGCTATTTTTAGTTGAGTAAATAAGAGCAGGAAACATTTCTAGTGTCTGAGTTCTTGCCAGCTGTTAAGATCTAGCCAAGAGCAAGAGGTGTGTGTAAGTTTTGAAAATAGATTAATTAACGTCATATTTTTACTCCCAGATTATGACTGATTTGGTTAATTTTTCCACTCTTCTACATTTTATGCCTTACGGTAAGGTTTGCTTCCAAAACCTGGCGTGTTTTCTGCAGCTCTGATTGTGATGTTGAAGATGCAGTTCAGTGGATGCAGGGGCAGATGGGGCCGCAAGGACAGACAGAGGGATGGAGACATCACGGTCGAGGAGAATGCTTGTTCTCTAGCACTTATGCCAGAAGGTGAGGAAATAATCACCACGAAAGAAAAATAGGTTTAAGATGGCCGGGGATAAATTTTAGCCTGAAAAAGTATAAAGGAGTAGACTGAAGTACCCATCTGTTTTAACACACAACTTTTTTAGGTTATGAAGCCCACCTGGCCATGTGCAACACCTACCAGGGCTATGCAGACTCTTCCCAAACTGCATTCACAGCTACCCAATGCACTGTAAATGACAGGGATTTAGCATATCAAAAGGTTAAAAAGCTGAGGAGATGGCTTCATATAGAGAACATGATGAAATCAAACCACAGAGCTTGAGACGCTTCGGGCTCTCCTAGGAATGGAAAATATCATCAGCTCCTGAGACCATTTTAGCTTTGACTGGCTGCCCAGATATAGAATCATACAATGGTTTGGGTTGGAAAGGACCTTAAAGATCATCTAGTTCCAATCCCTCCATCACGGACAGGAACACCTTCCACCAGACCAGGTTGCTCAGGGCCCCATCCAACCTAGCCCTGAACACTTTCAGGGGTGGGGCATCCACAACTCCTCTGGGAAGAATGTATATTCTTATCCTACCAAAGAGGGTGTTGCCTTTTAAAATGGTGTGGTACATCATTCCTCTGAAGCTGGACAATCTCTGCAAGGGAAGATCTTATGTTTTAAAGTAGGGCATTTGATCAATTTGTAAAGAATCAAAACTGATGACCATTATAAAATCTCCTAAAAGTCCTTAGAAGGGCAGGGTGACTGAAGACTTTCTCATTGAGCATGAAACATCCCTGGCCTTTGTTACAGCAGATACCAGCCAGTTATCCTCTGCAATTAGTTTGAACTAGAGGGGCTCTAAAAATCTTCCCCTGTATCAGCTACTGGGAAAGCACAGGGTCCCTTGTTCACAGCCATGGCCCTGCTTATATAGGCTCCCCTTATATAGTCTCTGAAGCCGGTCTCAGTCCCACTTGTGGTCAGCAGAGAAGTCCCTGAGCCATGGGAAGTCGGTGGCTCAGGCAGGCAGGATCTGCCAGTGGTGCCATCACAAGCAGCAGCTACAGAGCACAGGGCTGCCCCGAGCACCAGGCGCACTGAGGAGGGATTTACTACAGGCACAGGCTATCCAAAGAGGGAGACCTTCCCACTGTGGGGGAAAGAGGCCCTCTGGCACTTGGGCTGTCTGCCAAACAGTGGAACGCTCCATCTAGTGAAGCTGAGAGTCCAAACAAAGGGTTTGGAGGAGGGGGAACCTCTGCGATTTTTGTTAGATATTGCACAAAACTATAAATACTACATTTAAATTAAACAACATAATCATCTGCAATAAAGAAGCAATTGGGAGAGTTGCTGAGTTGCATTTACAAAAAACCTGACCTTTAAAAATACTCATTAATAAAATGATTTATTCCAATATTTATATAAAGCAGTTAACAGAATAGTTCTTGAGTAATTTGCTGTGAAGAAGCAGATACAGAAAAAGATTTGGAGCAGCAAAGATGCAAGACACATCTTATTGTGCAGTATTACATTTAAATTATCTTAACCCTGGGAGAGGAAAGAGAGCAAGAACTCAGAGCAACAGCAATAAAATATTAAAGATTTGAGAGACAATGTTGTAGGCAGCAGTTTTTGTAGTCATTGCTATCAAAAGATAGACAGTGAGCTCTGGGAAAAAAAATCTGTTTGGCTGTGATGAAATGCCATGTAATTGTCTGTCAGTTTTAGCTGAGGAAATTAGCAAATGACTCCCGGGCTGCAAGGGGTGGGGAGCAGGGGGAGCCTCATCCATCATCTCCAGAGCAGCCTTCACTTTCATACACTCTCTGCTGTTGTTTAACTGAAGGACCATGTGAAGTGAAATGCAAAAGGTCATAAATAAAATGTGTCAGGAAGGTAGAGTTTAACCCAAGCGGTTGCAGCCAAGTGTGATGCTAATGGTTTGAGGGATTTTTGTAATGGCCGATGTTCAGAAAGGAGTTCCTGAAAGCCTGGTCCCTGCCACAGGGCTAGAGAGGTTTGGCAGGGTGGGAGTTGCAGCCAGCCAAGCAGAAGGAGACAGTGCAGACAAGCATCAAACAGGACTGAACTCCAGGGAGCTCAGGGAGCTGTCTCTCCTTCCAGAGTAATGAGAATTAGGTACATAATTAATGGAGATGGCACTATAACCTCAGCTGGGAGTTTCCTTGCGCTTTAGGTGAAAAACTAAGGCCTGAACAGCCCAGCCAAATGCTTCTTACTAAGAAATATGTGATGGGAATATGTCAGCTGGATTTTGGAAGAGAAGTGACCCATTGCTTTGGTTAAGATGCAAACCTCTACTCTTACCCAGGCTAGTATGGGGAATATCCTGGACTGGAGGAGGGCAGAGAGGGATGAATAATACCCTAAACAAAAGAATTTTATTAGCTAGAGAGAGTGGAAAAAAATCGGAGTTAGTACTAGGCTATAAGAAGCCTGATTCTCCCTTTATAAAACCAGTGCTGTTCTGCTGCAGCTCCATTGACAAAACAGAGTGTAGGTGGACTGGTGAATCAAACCTTGTGTTTATTTGCAAAAACAAACAAATGATAAAATATTTTCCCTGGCAAAGTAACTACTACAGAGTCAGTCTCTGAAACTGTGACCATCTTTGTTTGTAGGAAACATACCAGCTAGATGGAGCAAGGACCCTTTTGAACCCTCACACCCTGTAAAAGCAGAACAGAAACAGTCAAAAAAGCCTTATTTGCTTTCTCATAAAATAACAAATTGGTATGAAATTAATGGTATCATTTGCTGCCAAAGAATTTTCCAAGTATAAATAGACAGGCAGTCAGGTAAATGTGGTCTCAGACAACATGGCAGCAACTCCTCTATTGAATGGTATATTAGTTTAGCAATGTTGAAAACTGCAGTTGAAAAGAACAGTTTTTCAACTGAATCCCCTCAAGAAAAAGAGCCCAAAATATGCTTCAAATTATCACCTTTTCTTACAAACCAGCAGTAATTATTCTGTTTCACACCAAGGCTGATACACCTGTAGAGGGGATAAAAACACCCCACCAAACCTCAGTCAAAAAATATGCCGGAGACGACTCCTTTGATAGCAGGCTGCTTTGCTTTTTTCTGCTGTAAAGGATGTAAATGTTATTTTGTCTCCTGAAGTGACTGCTATATTAACAGAAAAATGTCTGGATGCCTGTGCATCAGCTTTCCAAATAACCTAAATCCATCTTTTTTATATTTTGTCTTTAGTGTTTCTTATTTGTACTCTTAAACTATG
Source organism: Dicrurus megarhynchus (assembly GCA_013399195.1). Lineage (NCBI taxonomy): Eukaryota > Metazoa > Chordata > Aves > Passeriformes > Dicruridae > Dicrurus > Dicrurus megarhynchus. The sequence continues at coordinate 1,893,679 of VXAD01005924.1, read as the reverse complement.
GTCAGACCTCTGAGTAAGAAGTTTATATATCTCTGGTAGGGAAAGAAAAGTGATTATGGGAAAACCAGTACTTCCCATTTCTCACAGATGATACCCTTCTTGCCCTTTTCACAGAAAACTCTTTTTACAGTAGATCACACTAAAGTCCCACAAATCAGAGGTAAAGATGAAAGTACATTAGAATGAGAGCTAAAGTAGAAGCTCAAATGCTGCATGAATCCTATCAATCCAGAATATCTATAATGTGCTTTCTCAGTTCTCTGCCCAGAGTAAAATCCACATTTATTTCACAGAGTCTCATTGATTTTCCTCTGTTCTCAGCACTCTTCAAAGACAGGGGAGAAAGCCAAGCTCAGTGTGGATGGTAGGAGGCCAGGGTCAGCCTGCTGCAAGAGAGTTGCTGAGAGTGCATTGCGTGCTGCCGCCCTAAAGATGTCCTCCCTTGCTGGAAGCAGGAGACTTTCAGACAGGCAGTGTTTAACCCCCAGGCGAGAAGATTGGGATCCATTTGGCATGGAGAAGGGTAGAAGGTCAGTTCATGGTACGAGGTTGGTTAAGTCAGTCCTGGGAGGAGCAGTTCTCTCCTGGTGAGGCCAGGCCCACTGCCCTTGCTGGAACTGTGCACAAGCTGGCAAGGTTGGGCTGGGCTCCCCCATCTTCTGACAAACACCTTGGCCAGATGCTTTCTCCTCTCAGATACGGTTGTGGTGGCTGAATCAGGTAAAAACAGGACAAATAGTAAGTGGCAGCAAGATACGGGAGTGATCATTCATGCCAATGTGGACACCACTCAGCAGTGCTTTGCAGCATTCAGAGACCTCTTCTGCCCTGTATCCTCAGCCTGCAACCAACCAGTGTCACATCACTGAATTGTAGAATCATTTAATTTGGAGAAGACCTCTAAGATCATCAAGTCCAACAATTAACCCAGCACTGCCAAGTCCACCACTAAACTGTGTCCCTAAGCACCACACCCACAGGTCTGTTAAACCATGGTCTCTTAAGTCCAGGGTTGGTGACTCAGCATCGACATTACCTCCCTTCCCTGTACCCCAGTGTTGCATCACTCCCTTCCAGCCCAAGCACCAGTCTGACTTGCCACATGTCTCATGGCTGTCATTCCCTTTAGCCACCTGCAATAACCTCATCTCATGCCCCTTGCAGTGGTTCCTTAGATGCTGTCCAGAGATAAGCAAAGGGGGAAAAAGCTATGGAATAGGTGTAGGTCAAAAAGGTGAGGCATGGTAGAAGGTGGCAGTACAGATCTCTTCAAAGAGGCTGGAAACGCCTTCTTTTGTGGATATAATCCTGGCAGCCTGATTTAAGGAACCTGAGCAACACCTATTCCAAGGCCAGGCTGGCTCTTAGATAGCTGCAAGCCCCAAGACACACATTGCTTAGCGAGACTCAAATCTCATTCCTGGCCAGACAACACTTCCTTGGAGCCACCAACAGCTCACTGCACCAGGACAGAGTGCATATGGATGGGTCCAGCGGGTTGCACTCTCTAGGATGGGCATAATTTCTTGAAAACTTGCAGGTGGTCACCTGGTGATTTTTCAGTGGCAGAACATGGATGTTATTTGGTAAATGCAGGCAGAGCACTGGCAGGTGGACGGAGGTCCTTGGAAATTACTGTAAACACAAAGTGATGAACAAGTATGAAAAATGCTTGAGAGACTCTGGGAGGAGTATGGAATTCACACCTGACCCCATTGTGGGGGTGAATGAATAATTCCAGCACAGTGGGGCATGAGTCAGGTGGCAGGAGAGGTATAGGCTCTTTCTTTCCAGGCTCTTCTGACTCAGAATCAGCCTGCTGCTGCCCAGGGACCATCCTTTAAAGGCATTGCCTTTGGGCATCACTCTTCTCTGAGTGAAACAAGTCACACTGTTTCTCTAACACTGCCAGAAATTCAAAGCAGGTACTGTAAGTCAACAAAATGCTAATTCCCCAAAGGTTAATTAAGCTGAGCAGGACTCGTAGATGAAATGCAAGAGCTGACTGCTGCAATTAACTCTGGCATCACGGTTAGCATTAGGTGGCATTCCAGTGAGGGGGAGCTCCTCAGATGAGTTATTTTGGCACTTACTCCCTTGAGGGGGGCTCCTGTATATATCAGTAATTTTGTTCTTGCCTGCCTTCAGGAGGTGGAAATTAGTGACACCCAATTCAGTCAACTGAGGAAAAAAACCACGTTGCTTCTCTTCAACCCCTCAGGACAGGCACTTGTAAACAGGCACTGAGTCATTAAGTATGATGCTCCATTTAAAGTCAGTTTCCTAACCTAAATGCAACAGGTAAGTCCTGTGTATTACTGCCTGACCTTCCAGGTGAAGCTGGAGAGAGCAGACTGAAGAACAGTTTTGTGGGCTTGGGGAGGCTGAGGCCAAAGGAGAGCTTTGCAGACAGCAACAGGGAACAGAGGAGGGTGGGGGTTTTACCCTTGAGATATTGTCACTTAGTCCCAACACAGGTGTTTCGTGTTGTCTTCCACAAACAACACTGGAGGCAAAGAGCTGGAGGGTATAACTTCCCGAGGTCCACATCAGCTCCTGCAGGAAGCTTTGAGCTGCCTTTTGGGGGACTTTTGAGAACAAATGGATAGTTATTGTCCCCAGGAGGTACCTGCCACATAATAACATCTAAAAAAATCTTACACTTACTGCTTTTTTAATGCAAATTTGAAATACAGAAAAAATACAGAAATAAAAGTTTTTTATAGAAATATGTGGAACAATTACATAACAGCTGTATGCAATTACTGCATCGGATGATGTGACATTTCAAAACAAAGAAGTAATATGATTTTACAGGTATAATAGAAAAAAAAGAGATTTCTTTTTCTCTTAAAATACAAAACTTAAACTCATGAGTTCAAAACACCCCTCTTTCTGCGCCCCCCCCCCTTTTTTTTTTTCTTTTTTTTTATTTAGGTAGAATTTCCTTTTAAAATACAGGCAATGTTTGGTCTTTCAATTCAAGTCACACCAGTTTTTGGCCATCTGGAGACCATGGTATTAAAAAAAATAAAACTAATAAGTAATCACATGAGCAAAAGTATGAAGCCTGTACTAAGACCTTGTGCCTTGAGGTAAAGACCTCTTTTCTCTAGGATGAGCAGAGTTTAGATGGCAGCCTGGAACATCCAGGAGCATTCTTTGTTGCTTTTTTCCACTCTTTTTTTTACTAATACAACTAGTGGAAACTTCCTTTCTGAAATTTCATCTTGCCAAGTGCAATTAACATTAACCAGTGGCTCCAGAAGTTGCTGATGGACACCCAGACAGGACTGTTGGGTTCAGATTAGTTCCTCAGGCTAATACACAGCACAGTTTTCAAGGTAAGGCTGTAAGAAAGGCTGTGGCAAAAGGCAGGGGGTAAAAGTGTAAATAAAGAACATATAATGCGTGTCTTGGAATCAAGGGCTGAAAAGAAGAAAAGTTTTTCCTTTCCTATTTCATCATCAAACAAGCTTTTGTATGGTCTGGAGGTTTCCTTCTTCATCAGGGTTTTCCCCTTGAAAAAGATTTCTTCATGATTCTGATGTCTGTTTTTGTGCTCTCTCTCTTTCTGGACTTCATTCCCTTGCTGTCTGGCAAGGTTGGTGTACAGCCAGACTGTCCTGAGGTGGTAGTATCATGAGGGAAAGGGGTGATTAGCACGGGGAAAGGGAGATGCCTGGCTGGAGGATGTTGGAAGAGTGAGAATGAAGCCTTTTTAACCACAAAAGAGAGTAACACTACTCTTTTTCCTCTGACTTTTAACTGGACAACCGGAGAGCTGTTCCCATGCTTTTTGCAGCCCGTCAGCCCATGAAAATCACCATAGGCTCTGAAGTCCTCAACTTTGATGCTTTTAATATAACCTTTGTGCTATGGTTGCCATGAGCAGCTATCATTGAGGTGATTAAATGGTAACAGTGAGCAGTCTTCATAAAAGTCTGATTCCCAAAAATGTCATTACAGTGTTCAAGACCCCTGACTCTCTCCTGCACCAGGCCTGAGACACAGATCAGTGTGGAGACAGACCAGTTCTCCAGGAATCAGTTCAAATGGATCCTTGGATCATAAGAAGACATCACACACTCAATAACCATCACTCCAGCCTCTCCTGCTAATCTCTCTCCTTCAGCATAGCCAGGCAAGGATGCAAAGAGATTCAGCCTTCATGAGAAGGTGACCTGAGAAAGCTGGTCCAGGCTCTCCAGCTTGTAAATTAACTCTCTATTCTGGTGCATCCAGCAGTTTGTTTAGCTCAGCCAAAGACCTAGAAGGTTGTGAGATCCCAACAAACAGCCTTCAGTGGTTTGTTTTCTCCATTTAATTTGCTCTCCGGTACTGTGTTTCCCTTGAATCATATTTTCCTTTGGGCAGACTCTATTCTGAAAAAAATCTGGAATTACTCATATCTACCTAGGGGAAGCAGGGCAAGGACAGGCATAGGATGTCATAGAGATGCCATAAAACTTATTCTATGTATTTTCCCCTAGAAAAAAGTAACTCAATGTCTGCATTCCTGAGTGGCCTCCCAAAGACCCACAGATTTCCATTTCAGCCAATTTATGTCCAATGTCTACCTATGGATGTGGTCTGATGTCTTTATTAGCCACACATATTCAGCTCCTGATTATGAAAGCTTAGTAAGTTAATAAATAATGTACTCTTTATTTTTAGATCTATCTATTAACACTCTACATAGCTCAAATGACATATGGATGCCCAAGAGTACAAAACATTCATAAGCCTTATTCCTCTGCTTTTTGATAATCCCATTTCCTCCTGCTGAGAACATTTTCATCCTTGCGATTGCTTTTATGTGGCCCCATTCTCCTACATGAAAGCAGATACCACAAACAGTATTTGAGGAGGCTAAAGGACCAGTGATGTGAAAATTGCTTCAGTGTTAATTCTGTTTTCTAAATAAAGGCACATTTTTTCCAGAATACAAGGACAAGACAGCAGAAGGTGAATGGTACTGATGCTTTTATTCTTTTGCAACAGCTTCTGCAGTATGTACTTGGAACTGCTGTGAGGAGACAGATTTTTATGTCATGAAGCTTTATGTATGGGCATTTTACCTATAGGCCGTTTCATCTTTCTTGATGGTAAGGAAAGAAATAATGAGTGTTTGCATATATAGGGCTATGAAGAGAGAGAGAGAGAAAGAGACACATGCACCCATGCACTGCAAAATGAGGTCTTTTTAAAAAGCACATGGCTTTAGTGCTCTCGAATTGACACCTTCTGTCTTTTCAGAAGAAAGGTTTGTTTTGGGCAAGAGGCACGATGTTATCACCCTTCTGTCATGTGCTAATCCTATTCCCATCCCCAGGTGGAGTTTTTCTGAGGTTATCTTAATAGTCAAGTGGCATTTTCTTGCTGCTGCTGTATTTCAGTGTATAGCAGTGATGTCATTGCTGTCATCCATTATTATTTTTTATTTATTTAATTGATACAGTATCTGTTAATATGGAAACTTTGTGTTTCTGTCCACTTGCTAAATCCATGTCAGCATGCAAGATGCGTTTTGATAAGGTCTCCTTTCCATGCCATGGTCCCGATGGACAGAACAGTCTCTGCATTTTGATGTGGACAAGAAATAAATCCGCCTGGGGAAAAAGGAAACACAAATGAGAGCTCATAATGTAACACTACTGCCAAAATTCTAGTGCTATTTCCTAGTACACATGGAGATGAATTACAGGTAAAACCAAAGGGTTGTGTTGTCACTTCTGTAGACTTTTAGTAATAATTTTTGAAACTTGAACAGCATTTTAAAGGAAACTTAACAATGGTTTACAAAACTCTTACAGTGTTTTTTTTTCCTTTAAGAGCCTCTGGAAGAACCAGTCTTGTCCATAACACACCCACAGAAGTCTACAACTTAGTAAAATCAGGGAGGGAGGAGTGTGGTGGTCCTTTTAGGTGCCAGGTAAGCATTGCATGTAACCCACTCTTTTAGTATGCTCTGCCTCCCCTTGCCTCCTAGTTTTCTCTCTTCCTTGCTCATGTCATGACTTGGAGACAACACAGTCCTACAGGCACAAGATTGCCATGGATACAGGATCCCACCACCTTCACCCAAGGTCATTGAGGTGCTTGGAATTCAGACACTCTCAGACCAAAACTGTTGAATTGGATAGTACAAAGTCCTATTAGGAAAGGCAAGAATTCTTGTGGGACCCAAAAATGGGGAAGTCTCCTGGCTCCATGAAGAAATTTTCACTGTACAATAAATCCCATGGGTGAAAAATTGAGGACAAGTTAAGTCTTTGAGCATTCTCCTTGGAGTCATAATGTTCCTGAAAATGTTGGTTTAAGATTAAGATAGCGGTTGGAGTTCATAAGATGGGAGAAAATAGTCCCTGTGTCTTGGGGAAAGGAAGTTGTGTGGAAGAGGTGAGAGGAAAAGTGAACCATATTGAGAAAGTCACTGTGTAATATCTAAATTACAGTCTCCTTGACCACTGCATCCTGATTTCCTATGGCATATAACTGCTTTCCTATAACTCTCTTGTAACCTTCTCCTCTGAGGAGTATGTAATGTTTAAAATAGAGACAGTAGGCTTGGACCTGAAGGAAATCTTGCAGGCCAAGTGGTTGTGTGTTTTTTCCGACTATATTAACTGATTTACTGATAAAAGGAGCTCACCTTTACCTATTTCCATGACTATTTTCTGTCTGTTTTCATGCAACTTGTAGAAAGTTAATGTTAAGCTTTCTGAATAGCTTACCATATCTGTTGGAAACTGAGACTCACACACACCATCAAAAGTTATCAAAGGGGGCAGACTGAGCACAACTGTACAAGACTTCATTTGGAAGCCAAATTAAAAACCATTTAAATCTGGGACAGAAGCTCTCAGAGTTTTCTGATCCAACAGATTTAATATTACAGAAGAAGAGGTGATTCCAGCTGAAACACTCAAGAAAGGCTTATATAATCTTCCAGCCCTTAGTGCATGTCCTCTTGGCTCCCTCAAGTGGCTGGTCCCCGAGAGTGGACACTTTCCTCCTGTCCCACAGCACGACTGTGTTTCTCACAGCACAGGGGTTTGAGGTCTCTGCTTCAGTGACCACGGCATCAGGACCTGCTAAAGGGTAGCATGTGCTTGTGTGCAGCCATGGTGTGTAAGAAATTGGCACCCAGCTCACCACAGTTCTCTGGTCTAATCATCCAAGAAAAGACTGAAGGGAGCAGGACAGTTTATATGTTTTCTTGTGTCCTTTTTCTTTTTCTTGACATCCTCTAGAGAACTGCCTTGGCATTAGTACTTTTCTCTAAATTCGAAGACAGGTCCTAATGGTTTTGTTGCTGATTGTGGCAAGCCTTCATTAGCTATACTATCTGAGCTCTGAAAAAGGCTGGCTGGGGACCCATGAGACCACATCCTGGCAGCAACCTCCTGAAGTTCAGCAAAAACAGATGCAAAATCCTCTCCTTAGGACAGTCCTGGGGCTGGGGCTGACTGTGAGGAGCTCTGTGGTAGAGGAGCAGATGAATGTGAGGCATTGCAAAAAAAAGTTAAGGCACAGGCTGCAGCGAGGCATAGTTTGGACAGAGGAAGGAAAAAATTCACCATGAGAGAGGTCAAGTGCTGGAGAATAGATTTTTCAGTAACTGTCTGGACAAGGCCCTGAGTGATCAGCTTGTTGATTGACTTTGGTTATCCCTGGTATGGATTGAAGTGGGACCAGATGATTCCAAGTTTTCTGACCTGTTATTCTATAATCGATGAAACACGTGCAGGGTCCGAATTTTTCTGTTGTTCACTGCAGGATTGCTTCAAAAATATTTACACACCTTGGTGCAGACCCTGACACCCAACCAGCCCACAGCCAGGCTCAACCTTGCTCTTGACCTCCCTCTCTTCTCTCTGCCATGTTGTGCAGGAAGTCAAGCTTTATTCTAAGTTTTCTAAGTTCTTCAGCTAGGTTTTGACCAAAAATACACCTAACCTCCAGTGGCTGAGGCCAGAAAGTTTTACCTTACCATTTAATCTTAAAATTCAACTGCTTTTAGTCCCATGGATCTTAGAATGCACTGACCCCTCAGCACTGCCCCCACTGCTCAGGGTGGCTGTGCTGTCCCCACTGCATGAGAAGCTGCCAGAGCACTGGGCAGCACGAGTTCCCAGGAGATGTTGTGTTGGAGTCCAGAATGCAGAGAATACTGCTCTGCCTGTTTTTAAGTATAAACCCCCCCCTGTACATCAGCATTTCTGACCTTTGTCCATGGAGAAATCTATATACTCTCAGGGAAGAATTAAAATTTACACTGGTGTGAACTAGGTGATGGGATATTATGTAAGATTGTCAGGGGTGAAAAATCTAGACTTTTTAGGTTGGTTAATACAGTAAATAGATAAAAGCAAAAAACTTCAAAATGGAGGATAATAGTTGTCTCTTAGACCCTTCTTCTTCTTCTTCTAATACTCCATATTCTGCAGTAGAGGTAGTTTGTAATGATTGGATGGAGAGTTACGCAGTTCCCTTTTGACGTGACAAGGTGAATTATTGAGCATTGGTAGAAAAAGGAAAATATCTTTCGTTTTAAGTTTTAATTGGATAATTTACCTTTAAAAGAGTGTGTTATCAAGATAAAGCAGCCATTCTTGGCATTCCCTGCTCTGTGCTATGTCTAATGCCTGCCTATAGGCTACAGCTCTCTGATAAGACTTAATAAACAGCTATCTGCAAACTAAGAAGACGGAAGGTCTTATTTTTTTACGGCGCCTAGCAAAAGATATTAAAATTCCCTCATCAGGGGAATAATAATTGAGGCACAAAACCTAACAATGTTGCTACAGCTCAAACCACAGACAAGTCCTCCAGGGGTGTTTTGTCACACGAAGACTGAGGACACAAGGTAAATTCACAAGGGCATGAGCCTAGGTTTTTTCAGGAAGTTCCAATGCAAGAAGATGGAGGTGAGTCACCTCTGCCCTGGTAAGCAGGAAGGCTTTTTGTCTCACGCTCCTGGTGAGACAGACCTCTGCATTTATCTCATTTTGAAAAGAAAACTTTCGTATGTCACCTTTAATTTATTAGGTCTTTCCTCAAAGAGAGGCCTCATCCTACAGCCCCTTGTCAGCCACAATTTATCTTCTCTGTTTTAAGTTTTCCATGTCCTTACAGGCAGAGGTTTCCTGCATTTCCTCAAGGACATATAAAGATTTCTCATCAATGCAATATATGTTGCTTTAGTCTCATGAAATAGGAATGCAGCTTCCTCTGTTCAGATTGAAGATCAGATGGATGGTAATAGAAATGGGTACCTAAAGTAAGGAGAAAACTGTAATACAAATGCTGAACCTGAACTTAATTTGCCCTTTTCATATCATACAGTAAGACTTCCTGAGCATTTACTAAACAGCCATACTTTTAAGCTAAAAAGCCACTAGCACAGTTTATCCCTGCTTGTGCAATGTCGCAACAAGCTCCTGGGCTTCAGCATGCCATTTTACATGTGCACAACTCCCCAAGACCTTTTCAAGAAATGGCTTCCCACTTCAATTAGAAAACACAGGAGATGCTGCAACAGGTGCTTAACAGACTTGTGACTTTTCTCTTTTGTCACCTTTTTTTGCTGGATGAGAACTATAGACTGAAAATATGTGATGTGCTTCTTTAATCAGTGTGGAAGTTGTCCTGCTTTGGTTCAAATTCTAGTTCAAATCAGCAGTGAAAATTGAAAGAAAATATCCTGATCTTCTTCGCTTCCTATGCATTGCTTTGCATCATGGCAAACAAACTGGAATCTTTTCAGGTGAAAGTAAACTGGAAGATGGGGGATGTCCCTAATGAGTTCCAACCTCTATTGATGTGACCAGACGGGAATTCTTCCAAAGTAAAGTAATCTGATGGATGGTGCCAGTTTTGGTCCTTGGTACCCGTTCCATCACTCTGCAGATCTACTCCTATGCACTGCATTATGTGTTAATGTAGACAGCTCTTTGTACACTGAATTTCTCCTTTTGGCTCCTTGGGCACAGCAGAGTCTTTATGACAAGCTAGATAGCAGCTTATTCAAATAGTAAAGGTGAAAGGTTTTATATAATCTTTTACCTCTTTACTCTTAGGATACACATGTATGTCACAGCTGTGAGTGGGAGCTTCAGAGTTCATTAGAGAAGCCCTGCCATTGAGTCACGAGGTGCAGAAAGGACCCCCTCTTGCTTTCTAAGCTTCTCAGAGAGGAGTCTGGGTGCAGCTGGATCCCATCTTAGCCCCGGACTTTGTCAGTGGTTTAAGTTACTTAATCCAGAAGAATTAATGATGGCAAATCACATATATTTTTAAAAAGTGAATTCTTTATTGTGACTAATGATTAGACAAAAAGATCTTAATCAGAATTATTTAGTGCACAGCATAAAAGCTTAAACTACTAGCAGTGTATAGTACAGGATAGTGCACTATACAAAAGCCATTATATTAAAGCAGACAAAAAGAAACCATTTTTTAAATAGATGTTGATGTGACTCACCCATGCCAATGACCGTGGGCTTAATTTCTTTCACCCAGCCTTGAGGGTTATCCTTGGGGGGCATCCCCTGCCCAAGGGTGGAATCTCCACACACTCCAGGGAGGAATACGTCAGAAGAACCGAACCGTATGAGAGTGGACTGGACTTTTATAGAATAAAGAGATTGACTGCCAGTCTCATGTCTCTGGCTGCCTCACTATCAGAATATCGATTTGGGGTTGGTGAGCCAGACCCGTTTTAGCATAATTCAACACCAAAAGAAGCACATGTTGCCCCCTCTCAACCCACCACTGGTAGCTTCCAAAACAGGGCATTGTTTGAGTTGTTTGACCACAATCCAAGAGTCCTGCTACAATATGCTAATAGACCAGTAGGATTAGAAATGGAATGAAGATACTCAGGTCCTGCACTTTTAAGGAATTAGGTGATAAGACCAGGATATTTTCAGACATCAATTCATGCTGTTGTACATTTTGAGGCCTCTAATCAAATTGACATGGTATTATTTCAATCCATTATCTGTGGGGAGTTGCAGCATGTTTGTTGAGAACTTGCACTACCAGTGACATATGCTGAGTTTGTAATGCTCAGCCATCTGGAATATCTAAAGTAATAAAATAATTTTGCCCCAAACACCTGGCTTTGGGGTTTGGTCTCTGGTTTTAGACTTCTAAGAGGAAAAACACTGGTCAGCACCCCCTTAGTAGCCTTCCCTTGGTCTCTGCATGCAATGCATCAAAACAGAATAATGCATGTAAAGCTTGGGACTGGGCTCTGCCATTGTGAGTGAGAAAGGTGAGGGACATTTTATTCCCAAACCTTGGACAAGCCTGCCTGGGACAGTGTGGCCCCACAGTTACATGCTGCAGCCTGGTCTCAGGTGTCCAGCAGATTTCTGTGTACCTGCAGTGGAGTGTGATGGCCCCCATCAACCAGTGTCCCATGGGCATGCGAGTGCTGCAGGGAATTGTCTCCAGGCTTTGCTGGTGCAGAGGTTAACCAGCCACCTGCCCAGTCCAGCCAACACTTCATCATTGCTAATTAATCAGTTAAAAAAGCACTTTTCTTCTCTTTAAGGTGTGATCAAATTTCTGCGGACACACACTACTGACTCCCTGAAAAAACCAAAGACAGACTGATGTTGCTAGGAGCCTTGACTTGCCTGGACATGGGTTTAAAATCTTTCTTGAGAAGTGAGGAGATGGCCATGGTTATCCTCTGAAAACACTTCTCAGCCAAAGAGTCATTCCAACAGGCAGCCCATGAGGGAGAGCCTGAGCATGTAGGGCTGAGCGCTGTCATGCAGGAAAACGGATAAAGTTGGATTACATGTATAAAGTGGCTCAATATTCCTCTTGTGTTTGTCATGAGATTAAATTCTTGCCTTTTCTCACCCCATTTGTGTCTTTGTGGTGAGAACAAAGCAAAGATCAGCGCCCACTCTGCCAAATAAGTCTTACAGGGTTTTGTGTGGGAATAGGTGAGTGTATATATCTTTGCTTTGTTTCAAGTGCCATCTCAGTTATTTATTTCTGAATGTCTTCTTTTTTATTACATACTCCCTATTCCAACATGAAAAGAATGAATTTACCTCTTCATCTCATCCCGTATTCCCATCAGTGTGGTGAAAGGACAACTGGTTGTTCAATCATCTTGCTAATGCCACCAGGCAGACCGTGCTTTGCTCTGTTTTGGTGGGCCAAAAGGAATTTATTACTCTTTCAAAAGTAAAAGCTCAACACATGGGCTAACAGAAGGTCACTCCAGACATTATTCCAATGCATAAAACCATGAATGCTAGAGATACCATCAGGTCCACCCAGACCTACTGTGCAGCAGTAGCTTTTGACAGTGAACGGAACACAAACCAAGCAAGACCATACGTGAGAGAAATGCCTCCATTTTTGACCTCCTGAAAACTCAGTCATGGCTTATTCCTGAAAACATTTAACCACCTTAGACTTGAGTGGGCTCTTCAGTACACATTTGCAACATCTGGAACAGTTGCTGACATCAGGAAAAAGAAGGAGAGCAGTACACACATGCAAGTGTACACCCAGGATCTCAAGGTGGTAGCAGTGGAGACAGTGGTGAGGTGGAGGAGAGGTAAGGCCTGATTTGGGGTGTAAGCATAGGAACCCCCCAGTGCACAGCCTGGGTGGCAGTGAGGGGTGCATGGCTCTGCTGGGGGTGCCTGTCTTATGTAAAATACTGATGATGGGATATTGGACATGAGAGCAGAGAACTGGTCACCGTGGTGACCTGAGAGGCAAAATCAAGAAGCAAAAGAACTAACTTAGTAAAGCAGCCCAATTAATGTGGAAAGCCACAGCACTGCCACTACGGTCACATGGTACAGCTCTGTGAAGCCCTGTGAGAATCAGGATGCTCTGAGGGCTGGGGAATTGTCCAGTCTTCCCTGTGAGACAGACACAGGGGGAGCTTCGCTCCTCACAGGATGGCAGATGGCTTTGGGTTTTTTCCCCTCCATGCAGGTGGGTCCCCCTTCTCTCCATCCTCAAGAGACAGACTGAAGGACAGGGACTGAGCAAAGAAGTTAAAATTGCAACCAGTCTTCCTGAGAGCAGGGCTAGAGGGAAGAGGCCCCAGGGCCAGACTATAACAAAAAATTACTGAGAAATACCCAGAGACTGTATAAAAACCTCCTGAAAGCTGAGTCACTCCTAATTACAAATCCTTGTTCCCCATTATAACCAAGAATATCAATATTTGTGCTGCAAATGCAAATTTCTGAATGCAAAGCAGAAGGAAAACCAGTAGATCTTTGTAATGTGCCAAAACACATTTTTCTTCCATCATAAATGTATGTTTTTTTTCAGTGGAGTTTCAGATGGAAGCAGAGCCTGGCCTAGGCCTGGCACATGTGAAGAGCCAAGTCTCATTAAAATGCACACTGGGTACAATTAAACAACAATGATGTTAATGAATATATATGTGGTACCTGGGATTTTAGGCAGACTCCCTCTCCAGCTCAGGAGCTTATCCTAAATTCACTGTGCACATACATCGACTGGTTGTGGAAGCTGGGGAGAAAGGCACATTGCCTTCCTGCAAAAGAGCTCTGTGGACTGTGCCTCATGCCTCACAGTGCTGAAACATGAAGGCCATGGGATCACAAATACCCTGCTACAACCAGGACCAACCCTCTTTATAAGCTGAACAATGAAAAATGAACAGTTTAGTGCAACAGCATGAGTACAGCTCAGAGATGTTAGCATCGAGGAATGAAAAAGGAGGAGGAAATGCCCTTCATCAAAAGGCTGATAAGCGTATTTTTTGGAAAAGGAGATCAAGGTTGAGATGCACATAAAAGTTACATAAATGCAGAACTAGCCACGCTTCCATGTGGAGAAGAGGGGATAAATGCACTTTATTAAGTTGTTTCTAAAATTGGAGCAGATGAGATAAGCCTTGAAGGAGACACTCATTTAAGATTGATGTGGAGTAAGTGCAGAGAGATAGCTGTTGAAAGGACTGCCATAAACCAGTTCTCCAAGTTGTCACTCACTGACACTTCCCAGTGTTTTCTAATAAAAATAATCTGTTAAAATCAGACTCTGGAGACAGCTTGTCTTTGGCTGCCAGTGTAATTTCTCACAATTGTTTCACATAGTAAATGCTTTTGGAATAAGTCAGGGATTGTTTGAAGAAGAGACAACTTTAAGGCAGATTTTAAAGTTACTGTTATTTATACTGGCAAAGCACTTTATACTGCTTTAAAACAGAAAAAAAACCCTGGCTACAAGGAAATTGCAAGCAGCTAGTTAGAGCCACTAAAATTGCTGATAAATAGTCCTTCCACAGAGATATGCACAGTACCATACAGCTGTGGAGAGACATAGTGTTGTGCTTGCATGGCATTACATCAGTCCTGGAGACAATGAAATGGTTATAAGCCCACAGGATAAATCAACAAACACTGCAAAGTACTCTGCAGCCCTGATGCCAACACGCTGCTGAAATCCTTGCTGACACAATCACTGTGAAGTTTACTACCTAGGGCAACAAAGGCTACATCAAGCAGGAGAGGACAGAGACCATGAGCAGCCTGGCTGACATAGAAGTCATCTTTAGCTCTTCCACGTTAGTAATGATTTTGACTTCTTCTAAGCCCTCTTCCTGCCTTTTGTAACCTTGAAATGACTGCCAGCAGGGTTCAACTGCAGAAATACTTTCAGCTGTAGAACTGTGCAACAACAATCTCTATTAAAAATAAAAGAGAAATACTAATATTTTGATAAGGTTGATATAAACCACATCTCAGCTATCTGGAAACAATTCTGCTGTTTTTCACGAAAGAAAAATGCTCATCATTTATGAAAATATTATGGTAAATTCTAAATGAAGCTTCTAGGTGCTTCCACAAAGTGCCTTCTTGCTGTAGCAGAGGATGCTTAAAGAAGCTTTTATATGCATTTTGCTAAGGGACTTGTTCATTATGGGCCATCCTTAGCAGCAGCAGGATGGCCTGGCTAATGAAGCTCCAGCTGCTGCTGGAGAACGTGGGAGGTGTGAGGTTGCTTCAGACCAGTGTAAACCCTAAAAGCCAAAAGAAGGTAAAGGACAGCCTGGACATCCTTTGCTTGGGGATTCCCCTTGGAGAGAGGGAGGGGCTGTGCGAGTTGGCCAGCAGGAATTCACTTCTATAAATTTCTGAGTGGTCTGCAGGCTTATGTTCCAATTATTAAGTCTGTGGACAGACTATGAGTACCCAGGTGTGGATCATGCACCTCTAACAGGAGACATCCATGACTCCAACCCACAGCTTCTCCAGGACTCACTTTCCCAATAATGTCTTTGTCCCAACTTGTCATGGATGTATCTTTTGTATGGCCCACATGATATTTGCAATGTGCTTTGCTGTGGACAAAAAGGAGCTATATAAATGCAAATTTAATGTATTCGTTTATTCTATACTGAAGGTTGTACTGAAGGCCAGGTAGATTACACCCATGGCATCTACCAGTCAGCTCTTAGTGTCATCCACTTCAGGAACAAAAACTTTCCATAAAATTTGTTGAAGATGATTCTCTTTTGTTAGCCCTTGCAGACTCTTTTAATCAAATTACACTTCTCCAGGTGTTTTCCACCCGTCTGGGCCCACTAGCTGCTGCATTCAAGGACCCTGATTCATTACTACCTGCATCATTTGCTGACCTTGCTACGAGACCACAGTGGCAGCATAACAAGGTCCGTCCATCCAGCACAGCCCCCGCTCCTCAGAGCTGATTGCTGAGATCCCCAGGAGCTGAATCCTTGCCCTGAAACTTTAACAATCTGCAACAAGAGCAAGTCCTTCATCACTCACTCTGGTTTTACCCAGAGTCCCTTCATTATTTCTTTTATTCCCCCTGAAAGTGTACGGCTGTCCCCAGCACTGCTCTCATTATCCCTCTGTGAACACTGGAAAAAGAATGTATTTACATTTCTTGATGTTCTTAGTATTCCTGTCATCACTGTCTCCCTGAGCCTGCCCTGACCTTTGCAATGACATTTTCAGCAACTCTATTACCAACACTTTTTCTTTGTTGCTATTTCCTGTGCAATTTGGGCTTCATTTTTCCTGTTCTATTTTTGTTATTATTTTCTTCTTTGCTCTTTTATGCTCTCCTGTATAGATCCCTGGCCATAGTGATGGCCCGGTGGCCCTTCTGGACATCACTTGCTCCCTGCCACAAGCCTCACTGTGGTCTGTAATGCTGCTGGGTACTGAGTACAGGGAAATGAGGGGTCTGCTATGAGTGAGGCTCAGCACATGGAAGGCAGTTTGGTTTGTGTAACTTGGGAGAGCTCAGCTATTCCACTGCTGAGATGTATGTGCCACTGGCCTCACACAGGGATGGGATGTCAAGAGAAAGACTAAGCTTACAACTGCTGGCATCACTAACTCTGTTGTTTTGGCCTCAGGCTAAACCCAGCTGCGAGATCTGAAGCTGTGTGCACCGTGTCCCCTCAGCTTGTCACACCTCTGTGCTTCTGTGTCTCAGGGCCCGCAGTGCTGCACACACTTCAGGCCCCCAAGGAGCCTATAAGATGCAGGAATACAGTTTCCTTCAGGCTACTTGGGAAAAATCATTTGTAGTGGTTGTGGACCTCTGGTTTTGTTTTGAGGCTCAAACTCTCAAACCTTGTCAAGTCCTTCCGTGTTTGGATTTGTCTGTTGAGTCAGTATGTGGAGACAGACCTTCAGTTGCCATAAAAAAGTAAAGCTTCAGTGAGGGCAGTGGATTGGCAGTGATTGACATCGGCATAGCTGACAGTGCACAAGAAGAAAGTTTATTATATTCCTGAAAGATACATTCTCTGGAAAGCAGATAGAAAACCTATCAGTTACTTATTAGGACATCCTTATCACCACAGTCTTTTAGTCATCCCTCCTCCTTTACCAGTGTAACAGAACTGATGTGGTTTGGGATGGCACCTATTCATTATTTTCATTTTCTGTTTTCCCCTTTCTTTCTTTTTTCCCTGGCAGGCATTGTTTAACCAGCAGTGCTGCTGGAGAAAATTGGTACTCTGGTTTTGTACTATCAGTGAGTGAGTTCCTCACGGCTCAGAAAGAACAAATACTACTCTTGCAAAGGTCTCTCCAAATCTCTGAAAGAGAAACCCTTAATCTCTGGGAGCACCTTGGGGAAGCAGCCCAAGAAAGACAGATGTGGAACAATGCAGTTAAGAGCCTCACTGCAGCAAGGGAAGACCCAGCTAAGCACCTTGGCTGAAGCAGCACCAGGGTTAGAGTGAGGAAGAGTGAGGAGAGCAGGAACAATATCATTTCATCTAGGCAAGCTGAACAGCAAAGGCTGATGCTTTTCCATTGCTGAAAGCTGGTATTATGTTGACACAGCTAAAGGGACAAGCCATTTCTCCCCTGAAACCAAACAAAATCCTTTTGGTTTCTGATGATTTTTGTAGCCTCACAACTTATTTTCTGTTATCAGAAATAGATGGAGTGCAACAATTCTGGTAGCAGTTCATACATCTGACTGCTGCTATGGAGGGAAAGGGGTTGAAGGACACAGGGAATTTGCTAAACAATTCCTTGGAAAACAGATGTGGCAAACAGATGAAATAAATCCAACACTGATAATGCATTCACCTAAGAGGTGCCATCCTGCACAAGAACTTTGTCTTTAATTATGTGACTGCTTTTATCATCAGTGGGAACACAAATCTCCCTCTGGATTAGTGAGGGAGCTTTGTGCTGGCCATGTACCAGTGTCCACACATGGCTGCCACACACAGAGCAGACACTTCACACAAGCTTGATTTGGTGAGGTCCCATCTCCTCCAAAGCCTCCCTTCTCCAGAACTCCCTAGGGAGAAAACACAGAGAAAGTGCCTGTTGACATCTGCTCAAGCAGACAGGGATGCTTGAGAATGACCAGCAAACAGCCTTGGGATGTACTTTGCTGTCCCAAACAGAGGAGTGCTGGTAAAGCAAGGAGCAGCTGACAGAGTCATGTGGCACAAGTCACTACAGGTCTTGTAACTCAATAGTGTGAATCTTAATTTCTTCGTCTAGATTAGTGCAAGAAAGTAGAGGGAAGACAACCTCTGCCCTAACAGCTGCCTCACCAAAAGAAAATACAGTAAAAATTGCTTAAACTCTAGCTCTACCTTAGAAAATAGTTGCAACGGTTACTGCTTACCTATGTTGCTAGAGCTTTGCTGTCCCCTTTAACAAAACATTATTAAGCTGTCTGTTTTCTCTTTGCAAGTGGAGAACATAAACTCACCAAGTAGTAAATCTTTTCCTTGTTTCTGGCTCACTCTGCTATGTTTGAGTGCAGCCCTTGTTGTTGCCAGTTGAATTCTGGCAGATGGGTTACACTTGGAAAGTGAGGTTTCCAGGACTGAGCAGCAGGTGAAGTAGGAGTGTGAATGCCGAGATCTGGAATCAGGCAGTAAATCTTTTGTAATCTGTCACCCTTAAAGATTGCTTATTTCTTTATGGAGC
The DNA here is from genome assembly GCA_013399195.1 of Dicrurus megarhynchus. Lineage (NCBI taxonomy): Eukaryota > Metazoa > Chordata > Aves > Passeriformes > Dicruridae > Dicrurus > Dicrurus megarhynchus. The sequence continues at coordinate 1,875,209 of VXAD01005924.1, read as the reverse complement.
AGTGTAAGGAGCTGCAAATGTGTTGCTGTTTCCTGGAGACCACACACAGAGCTCGTCCTCTGCCCAACTGGCCAAATCCAAGCAGAAGGCCTTACAGGCTTGTTAAAGCTTGGTTGGATGAATTACCAGGCTTTATGGAGCTGTTTTTCAGCTGCCCTTTCCAGTTGCCTGTTATTCAGCTACAAGAGAGCCCAGCAGCACAGCTATGGAAATCAGACCTGCTTACTGGGTGTGCTCAGCAGTGCTTTGATCTACTGTAATAAGAACATGCAAACCAGGGCATGCACTGCCATCCCACGAAAGACTTGAGAGAGCACTAAGTGTCCTAAAATAGATAGTTTTGCTAATTCTGGGTAATCTAGACAATGTATGAGTACCACACCTCTGTGGACAAGTATCAGCAGTGAAGTGTAGCACTTTGCAGAGTTGCTCCAATATACCTGTGGCAAAAAGCTTCTGCATCTACAGTGTATTCATGTCAATACCACAACAAATCCTTCCCAGGGTCTGTGACCAGTGTGACGGTGGAGCAGTGCCAGTGCTGCAGTGCTCTCAGATATCCTATCCTATCCTCTCCTATCCTATCCTATCCCATCTGTAACTACGTTTCTTTCCAGCCGTGGCTTATACTTCTCATGAAAACGAAGCAAAAGAACTAGAAGCAAGAATCAGCATTTCCCAGTTCTGCAGTCTGGAACAGGAGGGGACAGTAGATAATTTGGTGGGTCGGGCACTTGTTTTCTGGAGTCATGTTTCTTTTCTCAGAGAAAGCTGTGAATGTGCTGCCTCAACTCCAGGTATCAGTGTTGGGACAGATGTTTGTACGATTTACTCTACAAAGAGCCTCTTTGCTTGGGCTGTCAGGAAAGAATGCCTATTGCCTTCCCGTGGACAAGAACGCTGGAGCTGCAAAGGGACTGGAATGCCCATGGTTCAAGAAAGGGCAGGTTACACATAAGTAGCCTGGTCCAGGCTGCCTCCAGTAGCCTGATGTACATATAGAGTACAGACAGCAAACATTTGCAATGCTTAAGGTATAATTTCCAGGCACTGTTCACTTCCCACATATCCCTGTGTCCTACTTCTTTGATCTGGTAGTCTTCATCTGTGGCTTCAGAAGATGCTCGGACTGTGTTGGGGGTTAGTGACAGCTTCAGCTCCCAGAATCGGGTCAAGACCTTGTCTCAAGGAATAGCCATGAATTGTGGATGGACTTAGAGCTTTTCAGTTTGTCCATGAGCAGTGGGTGTATTCTGGCAAGCTATTGTAAGTAACCGTTCTGGCCTCCACAGTGGATGCTCCATCCTTCCTCCATTGCTTCTGTAAGGAGCCAGAGACAGTTGTGGATAGTAGCTGGTCTGAATTACTGGAACTAAGACATCAGAAGAAACACTGTCTTAATCTGAATAGGCTCCATTTAATCAGTCAATATAAATTATTTTAAGCAGGTAATTAAAAGAAGTAATAAGAAAGTAATAGGAAGAACATATCTGAATCAGGCTTGTGGCTTTGAAATACTTTTCAAAGTCTGAGTCGTGCCCAGTGCGGAGATACTGGAGATACTGTAGTTAGAAAGGGAGCTCTGTCTGACAGCTTGTCAGGGGGCAGCTACTGAGAAGTCTTTCTGCATTCACCCAGCTGAGACCCTCCTGCCTCTCTCCTCGGTTCTGCACAAGCACAGACACATCTTCCTGTCCCAGCTGGGAATCGCTCTTCTCCAGGGTATCTGCATCTCTGTGGAATCACATTGTCGCATGCTGTCACCTCGCATGCCCTCCCTTCCTGACATGAGTGGAGGCTTGAATGCTCCTCAGCATGTGGGCCTCTCAAGGGAGGGGACCTGCATGCAGGGATGCTAAAGTGAAGGAGAAAGAGGAAACACTTTCTTGCACCACTGTCATTTCAACTTCAAAAACTTCTGAGTCTTAGTCTCTGGGGAATGGAGCCAATTAAACAGCAATCTGGAAAGCCTAGCAAGCATCTCCTTTCAATGGAAGTCCTTCTCTGAGTGACATGAGCTGAGCGGGGGAAGACTAAACAGACAGGAGCAGCAGCAAGTTGTTTCTAACTAACTTCAGCGCTTCATATTTTGGTGCATTGTCATTGAAATGCAATCAATTTTTCAGAAGCAAATACACTGAAACTAGAGAAGACTTTGATTTCTACTTTTGCAATCAAATTTGGCAACACCTCTGAACATATTTTTCCCTGATTACCTAAAGGACACTGTAGCAGAATTCAGAAAGATAGTCTGCATCGTTTTGCTTGGAAAAGATGGGCAGTCACTTGGCTGACACTCTCAGTGGGATGCTTCGTAGGAGTACACCTCTTCAATCAACTAACATTCACCCACGCATTTTCAAACACAGAAAAGACTCTGCTGATGAGAATAACTGCTTCTTGCTTGTGTTGCTGCATAAAAACCATACCTGCAGAGCTGCCTGGGAAACCAGAAAGGATACTACAGGCTACTGCTGTGATATACAGGTTACCCTGTACAGATCCTTTTATTTCACCTACTGAGCTCTGCACTGAGTCCAGTGACTGGAACTTTGTAGCTGCCACTATTCATACTCATACCAGTGGAGGGCTAGGGCCTGTTTGCAAAGTTTTGATTTTCAGACCAGCAGAGGCTTAGAATCAATGTCTTCTCTTGTCCCTATGATTAAACACGCCAGCCTGAACATGTCTGGAGACCTTGTCAGCTGTAGGTTTTGTTACGTGCTTTATCTCGAATTCCTTCATTACCACCTCATGTTCTTGCCTTCTCTCCCTACTGATGAGAGCAGTCACATTTGTCTGATTGCACCTTTGACTTTCTCAATTGCCAACATCTCTTTTCTGACTCCCCCGCCTCTTCAACCTTGTGCACTAATTGCTGTCATGCAATAACAGTACAGTGCTTCTCTGGGAGATGAGTGCTGCACGTGGGCTTACCTGTGCTGATGTATCCTGCTGGTTTGCCCTCTTGCCACATCACTTCTTGTTCATTATGGACATTATACCACCTGTCATAAATTGTTTTTTCACCTCTACACCCTTCAGAGATAGCTCTGCTGCCAAACAGGTACACTGCTGGTGATCCAGCCTCTGGCTAAAGCAAAGCTTATTTAATGAGAATAACATCTCAGACCATACTGTTTATCCACTATTTATACATTATTTTTCCTAATTTCCCTTAATGAAGGAGCTGATATTTCATTGACAACCATTTGCTGAAGAACTCAAGCTTCACCCTCACACTGGCAAACCTTAAAACAAAAGAGTAATTCAAACAGCCTTACAGTCAGCCTGCTGCCAGATCAGGGGCTTTTCTCTGAATTCAGTTCAAATTCCTCATGGTGCCAATACAACGAAAGGCACTTGGCTTATTAACATGAAAAGAATCGTCCCTTCTTCAGTATATCTTATTATCCCGGGAAGGGAATTCAGGCAGTCTGCTCCATTATGTTTGATGGCTGATGTTACACTTGTCAGACCCAGTGTAAACTCAGACACATTTAGCAATACTCAGATATTAAAGAAGGGCCGAAACTGTGAAATCTCTTATTCACATTTTATTTGCTGAGTAGGATGAGGAAAATCACTTTCTCCCCAGCGCTTTCCTGTGCCCTGCTCTGGCTGAAATCAAATTACTTAAGGCATGGCCCTAGTGCCAGCAGCTATCACAAACATGAGGTCAGCCACACCAGCCCTCTCTGAATTTACAGAGGCTGGCACGTTTATAGTGTTATTGGTACACAAAAGACTTGAATTGCTGTTTAGTTTGAAAGAGAACTTAAACCACTGACATACACCCACAGGGATAGCTCTTCTTTTTTTCAGAAATGTGTCTCTTTTTCAGGGCTTCGTACCTGCTTAAGGGAGGTATCCTCAACACCAGCTGGCTTTGAGGTCTACAATTCTCTTCAAGGCATTTTGCCTCTTCCCCTCTTTATCCTGTGCTCATCTGGAGTTTCTGCCTTTCTCTTCATGCATCCCATTCCAAGAAACAGTTTCCTAATACATCTTCACCCACAACATTCTTGGAAACATAACCATCTACTGAGCCCAGGGAGGGCTGTGTGGTCCAAGCGGAATGAAGCATTCTTTCCTACCTAATCCACCACAGACAGAGCTGGAATGGCCAGAAGCAGTAATTGAGAAGTCCCTGCTCTATCCGGACAGCCAATACGAAGCCACAAATCCAAGAGTGAGAGCTCAACCTGAGAATTAAACTTACCACCAGATGAGTTTTTGTCTTGTTTTCACAATTCATGCTGAGGACAGTGGGTTTAAATGGGTGTTTAGAGGCCACATTGGATGGACAATGGCACATGCTGTGCTGCTTTCAGGTCTCTATACCTTCAGGCTAATCAGTTCAAGGCTAGTTCCCACTGGGAGCACACACATCTACCCAGCAGGACTGCTGTGCTGGCTCCTGAACGACGAGACAGGAGAGAAGCAAGTCTGCTGACATACAGAACATAATTGGACACCCTGAGCCTAGCTGCTCGCTCATTAATCAAGACAGGTTCAGAATATACCTGGCTCCTTCTGCCTGCTCCTAGTCTATAATTAGCAGCTCATGCTTAGGTAGCAGCACCCATAAATTGCTTCCCATCTTTGGTGACAGTAACTCGTATCTGAGAGAAGGATATGACAAAGGGACAAGGAATAGGGATAAATGAATACAATAAGGCAGAAACCATTAGCACTAAGCAACAATAACACTTCATACCTCAGTACTAGTTCTGTCTTCATTTGTATGAGTCTCTGATGCCTTGTTGGAATTATGGACAGATGTTAGCAGTGGGAATGCAGGCTCCTTTCACACAGTAGCACGAGCTTTGAGGTTTTACCCTTTGGAAAAAGCCTGACAGCTGCTGGAATGGCCCTGGACCACGGTGCTGGGCTGCACAGACCAGATCACGGCTGTCAGGCAGCGGTCCACCCCATCCTCACCATCTAAAACTGTGTGCTTGACTGTTCTTGCTCTGTGATCCAACAAAATCGCACCACGTGCGTCCTTGGGGACATATTTCCCTCAATCACCTCCTTTCACTGACTCTGAATGAGACATCCTCTCAGAAACAGGATCATGTTCTGCCTCAGGGGCACTGCTAGCATAGCACTGCCCATGTGAGGCCCAACCATAGCACCTGCAGTTCTTACAGGTGGAGATGGGACTGAGGCTCTGCTTTTGACCCAAGGTCCTGTTGCTACTCATCCTGACCAGATTCCATCACCATGGACCTGAGATGTGGTCCACACAAGGAGGTTTGTGGCGCTTCTAGTTGGTGACTGCACAAGGAATAATATCTTCCTGCTCTTGGGCAACTTTAAATGAGTTGGTGCTGTACCGTGGGGAAATGGAAATGTTCATAGGCGTCAGAATGCCGCTCATTATAATTCATGGGAATTGTCATTAAATCAACACATCCTCAGGTTCTGCAAATCCCTGAATCTGTTGCTGCAAGAGAAAAAGTCAAATCTGTCTAGGCTTTTTGATTGCAAATGAGTATATTGAAAGTGTGCTTCCTTCTCTGAGAAATCAAAGCCTGCCTGATTGAAGCTCATTTTCACACAATCAGCTGATGCAGCTCACACTTTAGACATTTTCAAATTCTTTTTACTTTTCTAGAAAATACATAAATCTTGAAGAAAAGTGTTTTTCTTCAAAGTCATCTGTCCAGGCTTTTAGTCTCTTACATTTTTTGCCGCAAGACTTAGTTTAGTAAGATGAAAAAATTGTAAATTTTCTCAGAAAACAATAGTGGGATGACCTTTCTCCTATTTCTTCTGAATATAATGCCATAATAAAAAAAGTGTTTTGATGGCAAAGAATTAGATTCAGGTGCTGATAATACTAAAATACTGTAGATTTTTTTGGTAAGAATAATGCCTAAATGATCCTTCACATTTTTCTTAGCCTTACAGATATTTAATTTTGTAGCAAGAATTCTGAAGACCTGTCCCTTCTTTTGGCAGCTGAAAAAACTTGGTTTTTCTGACTTCATTCTCTGGTGTTTTTGCTTTGCAGAGTCTCTTTAGCCAGAAGGGTGGTTTTGTCTTGCTGTGAAGTATTGCTTGATGCTTGCCTTTCATTCCTAGGAAGAATCTTGTTTGCAATTATTTCAAAAGCTCAAAACTAATCTAAAATGTAGGGAGCACTGGAAAGCATAAGGGAGGGAAAGCAAAAAGAGGAGATGTGACAGAAATATAGCCCTGGTGTCTATTAAGAGGAGTCTGCTAATAAATAAATAGAAAGTGTAACAATTGATTCAAAGTGTCAGAATAATTTTACCTATAAGCTTTATGCCTGTCAGGAATTTTGAGAGACAATTTTCTAAGATGTTACGGGGATGTAGACACCCAGTATGCACTTAGAAGAAAGCTTCTTAGAGTCAAATGCAGAGAGAAAAGGAAAAGGGANAAAGAAAGAAAGAAAGAAAGAAAGAAAGTTTTCATTATGAAAACATTGGAGTACAAAACATTTCACTAAGAGTTACCATAAACTCCAGCAGAGCAGAAGCTGAAAGAGAAGCTGCACAAGAGAGACCTGTCAGATTAGTGCGTGGTGACAAAATGTGTGACATGGAAAGAGAAAGAGAGAAACAAAAGGGTAGAATTAGAGACATCAACAACTGGCCAGAGTTTTCTGTTGGTTCAGGTTAAAATACCCCACAAATGCACACCCTTCAGAGCTGAAAAGAGTGAAATTATGCTAGTTTCTCCCCAAAACCATGTTTTCTGCCCTTTAGTTCTTTTTAATCTGTGTCAATTTTAATTAAATTTATCTTTTGGTTATATAAACCTGTATTAATTTATTTCAGCTGATTGGCCCACCGGCTGAGGCACTGTCTCAGTGGTTGGAGGTCTTCTTAGACTTCTGAATGCCTGTTGCTTCAAAGGTGGGGCTTCCAGCTCTGAAAACCTACCTCTTTTATGAGCAAAGAGTCCTGTGCTGTGTTTTGCTCTGTACAACAGCCCAGTGCTCCCTGTTTCACTGGCAGTTGTGCAGCAGTGAGGCTGGCATTCACAGCTAAGAACATGATTAGATGCTTGATGGATTTAGGGCTCATTTGGTCTACTTTCAATTGGGCCTTTCTGCTGTCTACTACTCAAAGTAATGCATGTTCACTCAGTGCAGTCGAAAATAATCTGAGCAGACACCAGAAAGGGCACGCCGCTAAAGAGCAACCTCTGAAAAGCCCATCTGCACTGACCCAGTGATGTGGATTGGTTTTTCCACACAGCGGTAATTAACCGATATTTATTGATTTAATAAAATCAATAAGTTTAATCACATCACTGATACCAAATAATCTATTTTTTCTGCTAGATCATGCTGAAAATAACTTCAATTTTTAACAATTGTAAAAGCAAACTTATCCAAAGAGGTGGCAGGCACACAGCAGTGCTGGTTTCTCTCATCACAGTATTATTGTGGTCTTTTCCACAAATGCCTGGATGTCTTTTAGGTATTACTTTTTAATCATCTACCCTCATTACATGTAGTGTTTGCTCCTTTTTCATTTTATAGCACAAAGCCAGAAAGAAGGCAATTAAATTTCAATAATGGTGCAGTGCTTAGACACTCATTGAGTAGTCATTAGGTAGTCTGGAGACTCATTGTCTTTACAAGGGTTTGCTCTCCATGAATCTCCTCTCTGCAGTATGAGTCCAAAACAGCAAGCACAACGTGAATGTGAATGCAGAGGATCCCTGAGTCTCCTGGCCCACCTGGGATGCAGCAAACCTAGGGAGGTCCTCCAGCAGCACCAGGGAGATGCTCAGGCCTGGGGCTGCTCTGGCTGCCTCCTCTCCCACTGTGCTACCTGGAAGTGATTACTGTTCTCCTCAGGCGATAGAAGGATCATTCCAACATCCTTGCTTATGCTTTTTGGAATACCACTGCCTCCCAGAAACACAGTCCCCAGTTGCCAAGACAGTTTGTAGAAGGACACACATGAGTAACTCGCAAAATTAGGCCTCTAGGGAGTCAGAAGCATTTGCTGTCAGCATCAGGAGCCAAGCTCCTGCCAAAAGAGCATTCAAAACAAGCAGGCTTCATTTTAAGGTGGGGAAAAAAACACAACTCACTGGCAGAGACAGGATGGCAAAAGTATGCCACTGATTGCCAGATGCCTAAAGGCATCAGTAAAATTATGTTCACACTCAAAAATTGTCTTACAAAAGAAAAGCAGCCTCTCTTGATTTAAAGTATTGCCTCTGGGCATTAAATAAGTGCATCTGTTCTCCAGACTCTGGGCACCTTGAGTTTGCTTTGCTTTCTGTCCTTGAGGAGTTGGGGAGGAAAGAGGACAAGACAAGACAACTGCAACAGTTCCACCTAGGAAGATTCCATGGCAGTTCTAAGGAGCATTTCCCCAGGACTCACTGAGAGCAGAGGGAGCAAACTCCAATGCATTATTTAAGACTACTCTCACACTGCCAACCCTTTACAGATGCAGATCAATAGAGCAGCCTCTGCCAGAAAGAGACTTCCATATGAGAAAACCTGAAATAGAACTCATATTAGAGGTGCTGAGAGGAAATAACACAGCCCAAGGGAATATCCACATGCCATGGTACAATAAGGCAGTCCCTGAGGGGTCAGCAGATGGCAATGGAGAGAGGAGAGCAATTCATAGATTCCCAGCTTTTTCATAGCACTTGGTCACCTCTAGGGCATAAAGGTCTGGCACAGAATCACCTCATTGATAGCCCATCACACACACACTTCCATGCACAGTCACAGAGTCATATTTCATTCAATAATGGTTTTCTGTATTAAAATCCATTTCACAACACTGCATCCTCCTTTATGCTTTGCCTTACCCTGGTACCCACAAGCCACAGCTGACTGCCTGGCACAATGTCAGGTGAGGCTCAAGAGGAGTGCTCCCCTCGGTTGGCTTCACTTTGCACTTTGCTACACAAGGTCAGGTTACTTCTCTGAACCATCTTCCACTCATATTCCTGCTGGAAAATTTAGCTGGGAGGCCTGGGAGGTTGGGATTGCCTTGGAGTTGTTTTGTACAGTGCCAGGTGCAGTAGCTGATCAAAACATTCAGGCTTTTTTCTGCTCAAGGTGCATTCAGCTGTGTATTTACCTGCTTATAAGAATTTTCTGGAGCAGCTGGCTCTTTTGTTTATCAAGAGAGAAAACGTATTCTTGAAGGTTTGGTAAGATGCTGTGCATTGGGATATATACATGCCCATATGCATATAAATATGTTTGTGTGTGCATGCATAGATGTAGAGGGAGATGGCTGATAGCTCATGATAGAATCACAATTCACTTCTCTGTGTAGATACATGTACATAGACACAACATTCTCAGGCTCCCTAAGACAGACTGCGGTTTCTAAACGAATTGATCAATACTTAGGACAGTTAATTAGTACAAAGCAGTAATCTTCTCTTTCATTTGCCATTTTCATTCAGAGGTATTTTGTCTTATTGTTTGCACGCCACTGCCTTTGTACTTTGATTACAGCTACCCATGTAATAATAAAAATGACAACAAAACCAAGCCCATTTCATCTACAGGATGATAATCACAGTGTGTGTATTTCTGGCACATTGCAAAACATTGGGAATCCCTGGCCAGGTGTCACTAAGTGGAACGGAAAATATTCACCCAAGAGGTGTACTTTTAAACCAGCTGACTAAATGTCTGTTTTCCTCAACTGATCTTTCTGCTGGAGTTTTCCCATGACCTGGTTTCTGCTTTCTGACCTGATGGGGGAAGTGACCAACTGCACAGTATGGGAACACTGAAAGTCAGGAGGCTGAAGTTAACCATTCATGAATAACTGAGGACTGAAACCTGTCTGCAGAGCTAACATGGCAAATTATCTGTACATACTAACTAACTTTCCTGCCATGATGGCCATATTCCAAGCCAGATCGAAGAAAACTGGACACATAGTTGTATGGGACCAGAAGCATTTGCACAGTCTTCTCTTGCTGGGACCACTGGTCCTGAGCGACGTCAAGGTTTCCTGTTCGGTTTTCATTCTTAGTCTCATTTTAGATAACTCAGTGGCCTTCAGAAAGTCATTCCCTGTCCCTTTATTGCCCCAACCATAAAAAAGTGACAAAAATAAGTAGGACTGGGTGTGGTTATTAAGTATATGAGGAGAAGGTGTCAGAGGAAGGAACCTACAACCCTCTTCATCCTCTTCCATCCCTTCCCCACCCTCTGTGCCTGATCAGTCTGTACATAAATACATCTGTCTTTGCTGTTAACCAGCTCTTCTTATGTGCATCTATCCAGCACATCTGGATAGTTATTATCAAGGCAGTCATATTCCTGAACAGGAATGATCATCAGCCAAATGAGCATCTGGAGACTGTATTTTCATTAGACTTCTACTTACTACCAATAATCATATGCAGAAAACTTTCTGCTGGACTTCTCCCTCCTGAAAAACAAGAGTAATCAGTGGAGACAGGATAAATAGTTTTCAGGTTAGGCTGTGTTGTGCACACATATTCAAACAAAATACGAAAGATGAATATGCCTCCATGCATATTGATCCTCTTTCCAAAGAAATCTCCTGTTTGAGCCTTTCTTCTCTTGCCCACTAAATTCCCTCAGGTAACAGTGGTTGCGCCTACAGGTCAATCTGAGCTGACATATAGCTAAGATGAAAGGTCAGCCTTTGCATTATCCATTTGGCCACTTTGCTGCTTCCTACCCTTTTTTTCACCCGTGTATCTGCTTGATGCTCCCTTGCTCTGGTTATATGTGGAGCTGGAGATCCAGCAGCAGTCAGGGGTAAGCTCCTGCTGTGCCAGCTGCAGGTTTGTGGTTCGGCTGTGAGAGCACCTCGGAGCTGGTCATCACAAGGCAACAGTCACAAAGCCAGGTCCTGGAGGAAGGAAGGTCCTTTCCTGCAGGCAGGATTTTCAGGCACTGGAAACCTCTAATTCATCTTACAAAGAAGGGATTCTGATGCTTTCTAGAAATTATCTGGCAGAACAATCACCTCCAAGAAAGGATTTCCTTTTTGTTTGCTGTGAAAAATAGAATTGGTCTACCTCCTAATCCAGCTGTTGACAGTTTTCTTATCAGAAAACTCAGATGTTGCTTTTCCCTTTATAGTTCAAGCACCTTTATACCAGGTTTAAGGCCTCAAAGCATTAAAAAAATACTCACCCCACTTCCTTTGTTTTCAGTATCTCTTCATCAAGCAATTCATCTTGTAGCATTTTAAGAGAATCAATAAAAAAGGCAGCAAGGTTGCCTCACGCTTCCAAAGCTTTTGGTACAAATCTGCAGGTTAAATGGAACTTTTCATGAAGATCTATTAATGCCTTTACATTTATTTCCTCACATTTACTTCCAGCAGTTCTGTTGCTTTTTTATTACTGAAGATCCACAATATCAACGTCTTCCTCCTTCCTTTCAGATTTCTACTAATGGCCACCAGCAATGGGATTTTGTAAGTTAAACAATGATGTAAAAATTTCTGTCAAATCCATGGGATGTATTTCTGTGCTTTTACTACAGCTCAAAGACAAAAATTTCCTGCTGTGTTTAACATGTATACTACATTGGCTAATTGTGGTATGATTCATGTAAAAAAACCCACAAAACAAAACAAAGTATGGTTTAAAGCATATAAGCATAAACCAGTAAGCTCCAGATCCTCACGTGCCTTGAAGGGCATTCCCTGCAGAAAGCAGAAAGCAACTAAGTAAGCGTAAAAGGCATTGTGAGTTCTTTTTTCCTGTGCAACAAATGAAAGAAAATACTGCTCATCAGAGAGCAACCATTTCCCTGAAGTCAATCTGAGTGACTAAACCATGTTTTTCAGGTTTTAAAGGTTTCCCTTTAATGATCTCCCGAGTCCTTGACTGACTTAAGGAGCCTGACCCATTCTTACCCAGGTATTTTTTCTTGCAAGCTGCATGGAAAAAAGCCTGAAGAAGTCTTTGTCACTAATAAAAAAGGAATTGACTGCTTAGAGAGGCTGTTTTTGACGTTTTTGGGATAAATCACCTTGAACTGCAGCAGAGGTAAATGAAGGAGTGAAGATTATCTTCTTCTGACATTATTCTCACTGTGTCAGTTACTCATTGTTTGCTTTTGGACTTTATAGTCCCTGCAACACTCAAGCACTCCTCCTGTATCTTGGACTTCAGCACTTCAGTTTTAAAATGGTCTTCAGCTATGTGCAAAAAATATCGAATCAGGTACACATACACAACATTGAGAAGGATGGGAAGTGTAAGTCAAGAAGAAATAATAGGAAAGAGACTGAAACCTGACAAGCAAGTATGTTTCCCTACCTCAGTGAAAATCATAGTGTATTTTAGTCTCTGGCTTGTAACACCATGTATTCTAAATAAAAGCTGAAGCTAGAACAAGGTGAAACATACCAGAATCTCTTCTTACTTTGAGCTGGAAGTATAGTGCCACATCATCTGTAGCCGGGCATGCCCTTTGCTTCCTCAGCTTATGCTGATGCTAAAGTAGATTTAGATGACTCTACTTGCCTTTTGTTTTGAGTCTCATAACAAGTCATAAAGATGAATCAGTAGCACTGCTTAATTGACCATCAATACTGGTATACTTCACTATAAATAACTCATCTCAGGTCAAATAGAAATTTTTTTTTATATTCATAATATTAATTTCTTTTAATTTATTTAACACAGTCCCCAAGTCCTTTAAGAGTTGTGGTGAAAAAGCAGGAAGCATAAGGATTATGAATGGCTTAATGCCTAAAATTCATTTGGTCTACAATTCATTTTAGATTCCTTTACCAATTATATGACTTTGTTAACCTTTAGTCTTTTGCACAGATGGAGGAAGAAGCTCAGAATGCAGAATAAGGAAGGAAGAGGTAGAAGGAAAACATCAGGTATACAATCAGAGCCTGATATACAGCTGAAATCAGGAGTGGGATGCATATGAAGAAGGGAGCATAAACACTAGAAAAGAACATTAACGGTAAAAATGTGCAAGGCAAGGAAAAAAACTCCGTTTATTGTTCCATTTTTGAAGAATGAATTTAATCCAAAACTCTTTATACATGTACAGTGTGTGACCAGACATGCTTCTGCCATTAGGAACATACACACCTGTCTCTGTGTATGTGAGCATGCATGTATGTACATAAATATGCACAAATGTATGTATTTCCACAGTTCCTTTGAAAGTTAAACAGATTAAATGCAGCCCCTTTGAACAATCAATAATAAGACAATCAGGGGATGAGTGGCCATACATATACATACATGTTTAAGGGTAAATCTGCCAAATTTACAAAAATTATGGGCTTAAATATCATGAGGACCAGTTAGCACAGAAATCAACAGCAGCTGGAGTCTAATCCTGCATCATTCCATCAGAGGCAGCTTTGCCAGTGATGCTCTGAGTGTGAACTGGCATCCAGACATGGCCCAGAATACCTTTCCTTATGCTTTAACTAGTAGAAAAAGGGGACTCTGGTAACTGTGAACCCTCCCCTCCACTGTCACAGACATCTGTTCTTCTTCCTGCCCCTGTTATCCGTGCCATATTTACCACTTCTCACTGTAGTGCGGACTCTCAAATGGCGCTTACCCCCATGCTTAGGTACTACATTTACTTTCAGCAGTGTCCCCCAAACACCGCCTGTACTTGCCCGCTGGCCTGAAGGAGGCCCCTTCCCCCTCCGTGCCATTTCCAGCTGCTGCTGATGCACTGTTACAGCTGAAGACGGGGCTCCGAAGCCTGCAGCTGTTCCTCGAAGTACAGCAGCTGATCCACTTCGAAGCAATCGCTTGCTCTAGACACCAGTTTCTCCAAACACCTCCTGATCTCCTCCTCACTGGCATTCTGCTGTCTCGCTTGCTTGAGACAGCTGTACACGGCCTCGAATGCCTCCACTCCCAGCTTCCCAATGGCAGATCTGGGGATAAATATTACAGAAAAGGTCAAGTAAAAGTTAATTCATGTTATATAGTAACACAAGCATTAACTAGTACAGATTTCTTCTAAATGTTGTTGGTTCGATTAAAATGATATCATGATGCACCTTGTCTGTCTGACAGTAAAAGGAACTCCAGTTTCCTGAAGAATTTCTCCATGATTGTTTGCCATACAAAGAGCCCAAGCGTAAAAACCTGGCCATAGTAAAGTCATGGGAAGCAGGGCCATCGTCATTGTTGCATTCCAAGAATCCTCTCCACGCTGAGTCTGACAGACTCTTCTATCTACAGCAAGTCTGGTAAACACACATGTATTACTGCCTCTAGATTTCATCAAAACCAAAAGGAGCAACCCCAGTCAGCCAAACACCGGTGGCATTTCATGTGAGCACACTTTGTTATTCATTGCTTTATTTTAGCTTCTATCAAATACAAGAAAACCGTTGTACAAGCTCAGCATGAGCTAACTTGACACTTTTTTCTTTTCTACAGTGCTCTCATTTTATCAGAACACAGATCTGTAACTCTGTGACAAAATACACACTCACAGCATCGTAATGTTGATTTATAAAAAAGATCCATTTGAAAATGGCAAGACAATGAACAGCATTCCTTCCTCCTAAAGGAAAAAGGTCTTTAAATTAATGTATCACAGGTAACATAAAATGTTTCACTCAGTGATGGCTTCATATTTTGAGGAAAATACCGGGGTAATTTTCCTTCAGCGTATCAGAGACTATCTGCCTGCTCTTCATGCTTCTGACACAGGATTTGTTTTCTTTCACTAAACCTATACATGTTAGACCAGTTGAGAGTTGGTTGTCTTTCAGACAAAAAGGAGGTTTTTGGAAGGGAACCATGTCATATGGTGCCTGCAGTAGGATCCCCAGCCAGTGCCTGAGGCAACAGGAGCTGGGGCACCCTCAGCTTGTGGCTGTACCAAGGATGAGCTGTACAGGAACAGAGAAGGGGATCAGAGGTGTCTCCTAGTGACAGCACTAAGGCTTAGAACTTCAGTAAGTGTGCATGTAGGTTCAGAGGGAGCAGGCACACTTCCCATAGTAGTTTAAAAGGTCAAAGGTTGCCTCCCAACAACAACATCACAAACTCCAGTTGTAGTTTTTCCTTGTTTTGTACTGGTTTTGCTACATGTCTAACACCAGGGCAAGGTCAACTGTTCTCACCCAATAGCATGATCAACCTAACAGTGTAGTTGCTTTTCATCAGTGGTCATCCTGTTATTGCTGAGGAATAACATCACCATAGTGAAATGTCAGCCAGTAAGAGTTCCATACCATGTAAATTCCTCAGTTCTTAGGAAAACATTGCAAAGAATTTTACTTTATTACTTCTCAAACTTCTCCCATCCTACTTGCTCTTTGCTTTTCTAGCACCTCGGTCATGCCCAGGTGTGATCCCCCTTAGGCTTCAAGTCCCCCTCCTGCTGGCTCCTGACACAGAAGCAGATCAGGAACCTGGGGCAGAGAAAGCCAAGACCCAGGATCAGAAGTCACAGGGCCAAGCTGGAATCTCTACAGGTCCAGACCTGACTCAGTCCTGCCTCCTAAAACTAGAAACTGCCTTTTTCTTTTCTACCAAGAATGTAGTTTAGGAGAAAATAAAAACTGTTGGAAATAATTAATTCTCAGATACTGGAAGCCTAGGGATTGGATTACCACTGAAAACTAAAATAATGACAAATAATTGAAAAACAATGTACATTTCTTCACAAAACATCATCAAAAATACCACCATTTCCCTCCAACAGTTAAAAATCAATACATGAGAAGCTATCCTGAAATCACTGCTACTTCATCAGTGCCTTTAATGACTCCTGTCACCCTCTTAGACAAGTATGTTTAATTTTTTGGCAGTCCTGTCTATTTAAAGATGAAAAATTAAGCAAACATGTACCTTGGGAGTATAGCTTCTGCTAATAAATGTGACCTGCAGACTTGAATCTTCTCTGTTCAGCTTGGTAGAGCATGCAAATCAGCTAATCTGTATAGTAGCTGATACAATAGAATTAAGGGGGAAATGTTCATAGGTTGAAAATTACAGGGTAGGTAACAAAAATTATAACCTGCTTTTACAAAAAAAGACATCAGGCTCTGTTTGGACTTGAGAGATGCATTAATACGACTCTGCTACCACATCATGCTTCACAGAGGCAGAAGTGTGGGATCTCAGAGAGTAAATGTCAGAGGCATCACTGAGTGAATCGATCATCCTGATGGAGGGAGGGGGGAAGGCGCTTCCTGGAAAGAGAGGTTTGTCCATTATGGACCTGATCCTGTGCTAGGGGATATTTGTCCATCCATGTAAGATCCTATAGAGGCACAACTACAGATTGCTATTTCACGTGAAATAGGGGATACCTGCACGAATGTTTTGAAAAGAATAAAAGCCTTACCACGAAATGTGCTGTGAGAACAAGTGCAGAACTCCCATTTACAGTCACATGTGGCTGTCTGATTTACTGGCATTTAGTCTCTTTGTGCTACCCTATAGCTCACTCACCTACAAACTCACTGTGAGTCATCATCACTTTCTCAGCCAAGACAACACAAGCAAAGGTGATACCTGATCTGGGATTTCATTACTGTGACAAAAATTGTGGGCCACACCTCCATCCCACACCGCCCTAAATCGTTTTTCAGTGTGCTGAAATCAAAGGAGTTACATTGGGCTCCACCAATCAAGGGTCTGGCTTCGGATGATACACAGTAATGTGCTTCAATGTCATATCTCAGATTGTTCTTTTGTTTCTTCGTTACAGAGTCTTAGATAGATGGAGGGATTCATTGAGCTCAACTTCCCTCACTCCTGGCTGTAGAGAGCAATCCCAGTGCTCCAGGCAGAGGAGGCACAGAGCTGGAGGCATGCTCTGACCACCAACCCGCTGGCTGCACAGCAGATATTGCCAGTCTGAGGACACTGTCACCCATGGAAGCTGTGGCCTGAAAAAAATGCCTCTTGTTGCCAGCTCTCATGCAGCACACAACACACGCCTGAGAAAATTAAATGTAACAAGACCCAAAGGCCATATTGATATTTGATTTGTGGATAAGGATGGAGCAGGGACGTAAAATAGAGACTTGGTCCTATCAAGGATAAGGTGCTTCTGAGAATGTGAGACACAGTAAAGAATATCAGCAAAATCACAGGCACTGCTGGAGTTAGAGGGGAGCTAAATAGGACCCTTGAGAACTGCAATTTTTAGACACAGGGTGTCTAAAATCATTCCAAGTCATTTAGTGGATCTGGGCCTAAATGAATTTATCAGGCTATCTGGTGATTCGCAGTTGATTTCCTGCACAACAGGGCAAAATTGCTAAAATTTGACAATATAATAATGTTGTGTTCTACACTGGCTGAAGAAGTTGTAAATCTTTCCCTGGGTGAACAAAGAATTCTCTATTATCCCATGGGTCTTTATTTTGACTATTCTGCTACTAGCTACATATTAGCATCTCCTTTCTGGCTTGGAGATCAATTACAATCCACCTACCTTTATGCCACACTGACAAAATACACAAAGCCAGATTAATGCTGAGGTTTGTGCTCCTGCATGGGCATCAGCAGCTGGGTTAATACCTCTCAACAACTTGTCATGACCTGCCTTGAAGGGTAACTGACACAAATCAGCAGCTAAGGGGGTTTTCAGCTTCTCACTTTCCAATGTCATTCACCATGATGGCAACTATAATTTAAAGCCATCCTGGTGTCACTGGTGCCTTCAGGGAACTGTGTGTGGTCCGTGCAAGGAGAGGCTCTGCACAAGCCGCTACTGAACACACCAGAGTAGTAACACCATAGAAGTCCCTCTGGATCAGGCATCAGCAATAACATCTCACCACTGCCATAACAGGCAACAAAGGCACTGCTCCTAGGACAAACACAGAAAATTCAGTTATTTCAAAATACTAGTTACTCATGCCTACATCAATGTAAACCTTAATAAAGAAACTTTCTGGACATGGAATACCCATTCCAGTGGGCATTTATTTACCCTTTTAAATGCAGCCAGGCCACCTGCATCCACCACCAACGAGCACATTGTAAAGTAGAGAGCAAATCTGTGTTGATTTGGGCTCATGGGGCATAAAAGCAAGTGCAGGGATCTTTAAAAGAAAAATTTCAGTGATGCCTCTAAGTTATGTTCTTCCTAACTCAAGGGTATCCCCATGGAGTCCAGCAGTACTACTTAGGATTCTCATCAACACATCCAACAATGATTTGTCCCGGAACTAATGCTATTTCTAAGCATCAATTTATTAACCCTATATTTCTCTCTAAAACAGTAACATCATGCCACTTTGTAGCTAACCGGTAGTGACATGAATCTCAGTGAAAAAGATTGTTACATTTATCTCCTGAGATGACTCTGCAAAAGAATCAGGAAATTACATATCCTTAGTTTCATACAAAATATTGTTTTCTAACCGTACCAGATAATCTTAGGATATCTGCTACAGCATCTCATGGTTCAGTAAACAAACAGTTTTATCTCAGTCAGAACACGAAAGATCTCTGTCCTCTCGAGTTATCTTTCTGTCATTCGGTTTGCTGGCCTTACTGACTACGAATGATTAAAACTTTGACACTTGAAAGAAATGGCTCTGGGTTCAAATCTTCATTTGCAGTAAAACTTCTCTGTTGGTCTTTAAAGACCCTTTGAGATCTGCTAGGAGAAGGGTATAATAAGTTCCATAATTTGGGTTTTAGAAACTTATTTCTAAAGGTAGGGCCTTTCTAGTTCTGACAGCTGTTCAATCTCGGAAATGTGAAAAAAATGGCTAAGTCTAAGAAAAGGGCTTATTGAAAAAAAAAAAAGGTAATGGAAAGTATTATTATATAAAAGCTAGTAAGAAAAGAAATATGAATTGCTAATATTAGCCCCCACCTTCACCTTCAAGCCTCTACGGACTTTGACTTTCCTCATATTACTGCTGAATGAAAATTTCTTCACTTGAAGACACAATGATAATTTTCATAATTCATCCTTAATTACTTCATAATTCCTGAATTAAAGCACCTTAATTTGATTGCAAACAAAAATCTCTGATGTCCTACTTCAAAGACCTGCAAAATCTAAACCATATTTAGGACATGTTTTCCCAAGAGCTAAGAAGGATCTTATTATTAAAAGATGTAGACACAGAGGTGAAGAAATTTAAACAATAGTATTCTCCATGCACCTAATTTTCAGAGATAAATGAATTTATAAAATGCGAATTGAAGCTGACATCTGCTCTTGGAAGAAGTGTTAATTAGAATTTAGAGCTGCTAGTTGAATTCTAGCTACTATCAATTTAGAAGATGCTTTATCATAAGATAAAATGTGGGTTTTTTAGTTTTTCCCACAGAAGGAAACAAATTACAACAAAACATAGTCATTTAAATCAAACCTGAATATTGCAATTGTAAAGTCTTCCTATATTAAGAAATTTACTACCAATACTAAAAATAAGAGAGGAAACATGTTTGCTTCTATAGAGGTATTCTTCATGAGGTAGGGTGGGTGAAAATTACAGTTTCACTGTGCCCATGAAGAATTACCCAAAACATACTTCAGTTGCAGTAGCTGGGCTGCAGTAGCTTTATACACAGTCCGAGATTTCCTAGCCTGGCTATAACTATTTTAAACAACATCCTGATTTTTAACAGTGTCATGGCATACAAAGAGTCTGTGAAAAGACATCAGTTTAATTCCTTCAGCATCACTGATCAAGATCAAGCAGAAAGTCATGGCACATTTAACACATACCTGATGCTATTTGCTTTGTTTATCAATGCATTTGTTTTATACAGATGTGTCTGACAAGCAGCACAATATACAGCTGCTTCTTGAATGTGGGCATACAAGGATACAGCAGTTACCTCTGAAAAGTCAATAATTATACGCAGATCTTGTAGGAATTTGGGAATATAACTGCATTCTCCTTTGTTCAGCTGTGTGGTAATACAGAGTTAATGCTGATTTCCTTTTACATGGCTTGATACTGGGAGGGACTCTCTCCCAGTTTAGGATTTCACACCAAAAGAACAGTTATAAAACTAACAGAGTGCCTATCAGAGAAAGGAAAAGGTACTTACGCATTTCAATGAAACAATCAGAATACTAAATATTACTATATATATGTTTTCTCAATCCAAGCATTGTCTTTACCCATATTGTATTAAGTGTTACTACTGGATATAAAACAATGCATTTCTGAGTTAGCAATAAGCCAGTCTCATTAAAAGGTTGTCAACATATCAGGTCCATCAATGAAGAGATTAATGTAATCAGCTGGCATGGAGATGGACAATTCTTGATGAAAATATCACGAGCACCACAGTAATTTACTCACAAAATATCCAGCTGGGCTTGTGCTCTGTACAGCCACAGAGGGACATGAAGCAGCATTCAAGCTCTGAGCTTGACATGACAAACACCCATACAAGGTTACAGTAAAAGTAAAAATATTCTTACACAATCCAATCAAAAAGACATTTTAAAAGCTAAAAAAAACTCCAACTCCTTGGAATGTGAGATGCCCAATTATGGCAAATACATAAGCATGTATATGCATATACATAAAACCAGACACTAATATATAAACAAACAGCCCTCCCAAATCTGTTTGCATAAAGTTTTATGCAAACAGTTTTTTGAACATCAACCATTCAGGCTTAGTTTGCATCTAAATCCACCCAAGGGAGCCTGAAGCTAGATGGGTTAAGTCCACAACTTCTTTCAGGTCTATTTTCACATCTGTAGCCCTTTAAAAAGTTCCTAGCACAAAACAGGACTAAGGAAAATTCATGTCTTCGTAGAGCCATACAATTCCATGATGACACCATACTATAGAGAAAGAAAGAAAAGCAATTACCAACTATGGACAGTAGATCTGTGATTTTCAGAAAGGCCTAGGAAGATTTATGCATTCAGTTTCTTCTGGGTCTGCATCAAAATAAGAAAAGCTTCACCAAGCTGTTTAGGCATTTAAAGAGGTAGATAGAAGACTAGTACTTTTATTTTTTTCCTAAAAAGAAAACATTTAGTATATTTCAAAACAGAGCCCTGGTCATTCCTCCATCAAATCTCTTGGAAAATTCCCTATCTATATTTCCCTCAAGTAAACTTCCCAAGGTTGCAATGCTGCTTCTAGTAAACACTGTCAAAATTCTTCGAGTGGTTCTGTATTGAAAACAGACTATGTAATTAATGCTGCATGAAAGCATTTTCACATTTGCAAACTATTGACAAAATCAAGGTGCTGGAAATCTGAACAGCTCGATCTATGCATTATGTATGCACAGCACGAGAAACTAGGGAGGCCATGCTTTGTGCGCAAAACAAAAACAAGTCTAACTCTCTGAATGTTTTGAGTGTTTGGGGCCACTTGACATTTTAAAATGAGTGAGTCTATAATTAAAATTTTAGGTGTTTTGCTACTGAAATGCAATTTTCAAAGTGAATAAAAACTCTCTCCGGTGCTAAAGCAATTACAATGTTACTGTCCACTTTAAAAAAAGTCCTTAAAAATTCAGAAAAACAGAATGACTCATGGATCTATGACATACAGCTCAGCAGAGAAGCTGAAAAAAAATCTGAGTTTTCTTTACATATCTAAGCAAATTCACAAAATATTACACATTGTTTTAAGGGTAGGACATGAGGTTCAAGTAATATGCAAAATGGGCAAAAGATGAGCATCCCAAGAAAATGCATCAAACTTTTATTGTACCCCAATACTCACTCACTCTAACTACCAAGTTTGTTCTCATTATTCATTTCAAAGTGCACCATAACAAACGTAAAGATGCTAAGAACTGCTGAAATCACGGTGTTGACAGGTGATGTGCTCTTCCCATCCTCAGATGCAGGATGGAGAGAGGCAGCGTAAGAGACAAAGTGCCAACAAGAGAAGCAGCCCATTTTTGTCACGGAAAGGGGAAGAGTATGGACAGTGGGAAGAAGCTGAATGAAGACCCATGGAAAATGCCTGAGGAATTAGACTATCAGGTCCAACTTCAGTCTTGAAGGGTACTGCTGCTTCTGCTGCAGAGGACTCCTACACTTCTGAGCAGTAGCCACTGTCTCATTCACCTTCATTTCTTCTTAGGCAGGAGGAGCCCAGGATTCACCTGTTCCCACTTTCAGTCATTGCCTTGGGACAGCAATCACTCCTGAGCCAGGAGCATTCACTCATTTCTCCCAGACAGAAGTCAAGAACCAATATCCCACCTTGGTCACACACAGGCAGGGTTCAATCAGGCTGAGTTTACTGTACTCTCACTTGCTTGTAAAGCAAACAGCAAACCCAAAATACTTTCTTCAGATTTGGGTCTGGAAGGTAACGGTGCAATTATCTTAAAATAGATTTTCAGTAAAAGAAAGAGAAACTCATGGACTAAGATGTTTAATGTGTTTCCATAATGAACTCATTGGGCTCATTTGAGACTGGCCTTTAAAAATGAGGTGTAAGAAGCTGTGACAAGGAGGACGAATATGTAAACAAAATTTTGGCTTAGCCCATGAGATGCAGAAAACTAGTCATGCTGTAAGACGTCTTGGGATCACCAGACAGAAATTATTACCTGAAATTGGAGTGTTGGACAGTACACAGTGGTGAAGAGGAAATTCAGTGCTCAAAAACATTTCAGGATCAATACCTTCAAGAGTACTCTATTCATCTGCAAAAAACATGGTAGCTCAGACAGTGTCAATAAACTTCCTTACCAAATATGTCTTTTATCCGTAAGAAGACATCTTATTCCTCAAGCATGTTTATATCATGACACCTTCAATGTGACAGTCAATGGCAATCAAAAGGTCACAGAGAAGTTTTTTAATCAGAGTCTTAAAAACCAGTTAGCTTTTCTGTATTTGTTGCTTTTGTCTTCACTAAGGATGCCCTCAATGATGTCAATAACAAAACCAGTTTCAGTTGGCTCAGAAAGATCTACTCAACATATATTGAAATACTATATGAAGTAAACAATTTCTTTACTGTAAGAATTTTTAAAAACTGCTCAAATAAATGTACAAAAAGTCTAATATACTTTAGACATTTTAGGACTACTTATCTCAAAGATCATCCAGTGCCTACTGAATGACCTCAAAACGACCTTTCTTTCTGAAATTTTAAGATAAATGATGCATTTGATGGCAGCATCACAAGCACAAGAAGCATATATACATACTGCTCCCGAGTCTAAACCAATAGCGTTATGAGCATTCACAGGAGCAGAATAAAAATATCACCCAATGCCTTTTCTTCATGACTTCTGAAAGACTGCTTTACTTACACTCAGCAGGGGATGATGAAGTCTTTTGCTTGATCATGGTATGCTGCTGTGCGTAAGACTTTGGGGACTGACTAAGAGGTGCTTACTGCTGGGCTAAATGATTTTAATTTACTTAAAATTTGGGGCATAAAAGCCTTTTCCTTTTACTGCCACACATTTTATTGAATTCTAAAGTGCATATTAAAGTTCATGGCTATTAAAATGACTGATTGTAGATATTCATGGATATCTCCACAAAGGAGTACTGAATGATCTGTACTAAGTTTTTTGTATGGACCTTGGGGGAAAAAAATTAATAGCTGCTACTACAATTTAATCTGACGGGAAAAATGCTTTGGCTTGAGGAGTTGCTTCTGAAGAACAGCATGGTTCACTTCTGAGATCCAGAGTTGGAAAGTCTCTATGGGGGAACATCAGTGGAACAGTCATTCGTTTGTCTTCATGGATCCTTCCATGAAGGTAACTTGGCTTTGGATAGCACGTGACAATAATGCTTCTCAGACTTGGCATGCACCAAGTTACCCAGCACCATCAAGGATGGGAAGCACCATGAGAATGAGATCCGTGGGCAGGACAGAAAACACCAGGAAACGGCTCCTCCCATTTTCGGCATCTAACATGATTCCTCAGTTTCAAAGCCCAATATGAGGAATAAGAATCTCGCAGCTCTGATTTCTATATTTGGTTGACTTCTCGCTGCTGGCACACAGGGCTGGGAAGGAGCATAAAGATAACCTTTGTGGGAGCTAGTTCGAAAAATGGAGATTTCTTATTGACACTGCAGATCCCAATATCAAAATGTTTAGCACTGGAATGGAAATTTTTGTGGAGAGAATGAGCTCTGCTTGAAAGGTAAAGTTAAATCTCTGCTGTTATAAACTTTATAATGAATTCTGATACCAAATATAACAAACTAGAAATTGTTGTCACTGGAGTAGGTGAATCTATCGTGACTTTTTACTGAGAGGACAGCAATTCACATTGATGCTGGATGTGATCAGCTGGAACAGAGAGTGCAATGGTAGTTGGAAAGAAAAAGTCTGGGGAAATAGTCAGGGGTTGTAGTGAAGAAAAAGCCATTTCTTTTCACTTGAAATAGGAAGAGACTGTCATGGGTTAGCATAGTTTGAGGTTTTTTATCAGGAAGGCTCCATCAGCCACGGAAGTGATTCTTTTGCAAAGAGGTGCTTACAGCTTCTTCTAGACCTGACAGAACCAATCAACTGGCTAGTTTGAATATTGACAACTTTTAAAGCCACTTAAGAAGCTTGACATGCCTCTGTGATCCACTTTTAAGAATGAACAAACCCCAGGAACTCTCTCTTGCTCCCGTCTTTTGGACAGGTAACTGGGGGGGGCCCGGGGCACGGCCCGGCACGGCCCGGCCAAGCCAGGAGACAGCCACCATGGAGCAGCCCTGTTCCATCTGCAGCCTGGCCAGGAGACAGCCACC
>VXAD01005924.1:1704673-1849674 GCA_013399195.1 Dicrurus megarhynchus | reverse complement strand
AAACCGCAACCATGGGTAAAAGTACCTGCGCTGCATTAAGCAACTACTGAAGTAGCTGTGATTTAATGAGAAGTTTTAACAGAGAGAGTTGAAAGTGATGTAGACTCTCTTGCTGCCAGAGAAGAGGAAGAGCTCTGTTTCTAGAGATGAAGATGCACTCACAGATGGGTAAAGAGAACTTTTGTTTCTGAACAGTTCATCCTTAAAATGGTACCCCATTAGCTAAAGATGGAACCCTCAAAAGCAGTTGTGGGGAAAGCTGCAAGTTGAGGGAAGGGACTTCCACAGGCAAGCAGAAACCATCCCGGGCAGCTGCCTTGCTCTGACGCTGAAGCCACGAGAGAACTGTTCTTTGTGGAGATGTCTCCATGGCACGAGCAAGAGAGACTCCTCTCCCTAAGTGAACTGAGAAAGGTTATTATAGAGATGGTAAACTGACTGAAAAATCTCGAGGGTTGTATTTTTTTTATGTTGTCATTGGGAGGAGGGAGGAAGATGGGAGGAGGAGAAGTGTTCTGAAGGTTTAGTCTAACTTTTTTTCTTCCTTTTAGTTCTGTTAATAAACTTCTTTATATTCTTTAAAGTTTTGTGCCTGCTTTGCTTTCTCCTAATTCTTATCTCACAGAAGGAAAATAAGTAAGTAAGGGATATTTTGAACCAAACCACTACAGAGACCAAGCACTCTTACCTACCATATTCAGGAATATCAGTGGTTTCCTTCTATATTCCCATAAAGATTTTTAGCACAGCTTCCCTCTCACATGAGTATCCTTGTCAAGTCCTGCATAAGAATATAGTAGAAGCCTCCTAAATTGCTGCTCTGAGACACAGCAAGTCAAAGAAGGCATTTAGTGCAGCACACTGCAGTAACTCAAGCAATGACACATAACATCTTGTCAAGTGACGGTCTTGCTACAGTTGTTTGCAAGCCCACATTATTCACGTGTCAATTGGAAATGGCTAAAAGGCACTTTTGCTGTTAGACCCTGTGTTATTTTAGATGAATCTACCATTTTATCAGAGTTACTGACCCTTTCTTCCAGTAAGGTCATCTGTAATGTATGGGCACGAAGTTTGTTTATGAGCAGTTCATGACATAGGAGTCTCCCTCATCAGAATCTATTGCTCCTAACATCTGAAAATGGTGCAAATCCCAAACCTTCATACTCCTCTTTCTAGAGTGACTTAGCACCCAAACAGATTTCACTGCACCTCCACATTACCTCCCCTGCTCCGCTCTTCTCTTTCCTTATAGGAACTCCAGCTACTCAGTTTCCATAAGACAAATCCCCCACATTGTCTCTTCCATCAGAAGCTGTCATCTGGAAGACCCCCCCAAAAGCCTGCATCTACCTGAGTAAAACTGAATAGCACAAGTCTAAATTATATTAGCCTTGCTTACATGGCACTGCTGTGTGGATGACATTCGACAAACACATCATATGAAGTTTGCTGAGGGATGAGCAGAGAAGCTGTGGCTTTATGTATTGATTCACAGCCAGATGTGTTTCCTTCTCACCACTGAAAACCCCACTATGCCCGGTGTGGAGATTGGCCATGGGTAAGAATTTGCAGGGATCTCCTTGACTACCTACATGCTGGGTACTGTGCTCACTCACTTGTTCCTTAACACTTTACCTTTCAAGCAATTAAGTCCTTTCTCACCTTTACATATTCAGAAAATGAAAAAGTCATGCTATCTTTTGGAGGAAGGACAATAACATGAGTCACAACATTGAAACCACGAAACAGCACTGGAAAAACAGAATTTGAAAGAAGTGATCTAATCATACCTCAGCCCTAAAAGCAATGACCATGAAGTTCAAATATTTTAAGTTTTATCCAGGAACCATGAGAACACAAGGTGAAATCTGTAAGTTTAGTGGGCATTTTGACTGAAAACCTCACCTTGCAAGTAGCTGGCACAACACAATGCATTAATTTATTTGTATAAGTAGCTTCCATGAAAAGAGAATGGAAAGCAATACAAGTGGAAGGCTGTGAGACCTGGGACTGGTTGCACAATAAAGGCTAAGCCATGAAGTGAAACCCTAGGAGCTGTTGCATCTTAAAATACCATAAAACCAAACAACTTCTATCTCGAGTAAATGTGATTGGTATTTTCCTGAAATACATGGTGATTGTTTTAAACACTGATTGCTACCAGTGCTTTTGGGATTGTACTCATTTTCTTTAGAGGACTCACTCAAATAACTATTAGCATCTACTGCTTGAACTTATTTGCAGTCCAATAACATCCACCACATTATTGGCACTGTCCACATACACAAGAGAAAAATTGCCCCTTTTAAAGAGTTTACAATCTGAGAGCAGTTGAATCTTGCAACATTGCAAAGAATATTTGAGTTCAAAAATAATACCCATCACTATGGTTATTAGATCAGCACCTAAATTAGGATGCAATAAATCTTGGAAGGCCAGAAATTACTGACTCAAGATAAGGGCTCAAGATACATTAACCAGTACGTTCTAGAAAGGAAGCACAGATCTTTGTTTCATTAAGACACTGAATCCTTCATAAATAAAGCTGGGGTTTCAGCAATGCTGAAAACAAGTAGACAATAAGTTTCAAAGGGAACTGCCCGTGTAAATTCCTCTGTCTCTTTTGAAAACCCCAGCCAACAGCAGCAATTTTGTTTGGTTTAAAACATCATATCACCATGGGACACAAACCCATTCACTTTTCATTCCAGGCAAGAATGAAGTGTGGGTGAGGGAGCAAATGTGGTCGTAATGTGTACATCTGCAGGTGATTTATGGGCATGTGCTGTGCTAATAAAGAAATTGAAATTCAGAATGACACCAACAGCAATGAAGGCAAACTGGATCCTGGAATGATATCAGTGATTGTGCAGCTTACAAGAAAACAATGAGAAGTGAGGGTTGACTTGCATCCTCTCTGGAGATGAGTAGGCAAATCTGTAAACACCTTACCATCCATTTCTTTTAGTTGATGGGATTTTGGGGTTTTATTTGCTGTGCTTTGCAGTTTTTCAAATCCATATTCTTTGCCTGCACATTGGTAACACATAAATATGCTACTTACTCCCTCATGCGTTTCAGCTTGGTCTCAGCCATTGTACTGTTGAGAGCTCTGAATCCCTGGGGCACCCCTGGAGACACTCTGGTGACTGTCGTCGAGCCTACAAATCAATGCACAGACACACAACCTTATTCACCTTCATCCCCTGAGCTCTATTGCAGAATCAAGGGCAGTCAGAAGGAGGAAGACTATTCCTGTTTCTCACAAGGCAGTGCCACATTAATTAAAGGTGAATTAGATTATTAAATGCACATTAAGGGCAACTCCTTTCTGAGGGACAAGTAGGTTTATAGCTTAAAGGCACCAGAATTGTAAGAACGATTTTCCTTCTGTGTGATACACAAGGAATTACAACAGGACAATCACTTGAGGAAGTGCTGGGACAGATCAACATCCAACAAAATTAAATTTGTTTAGACAATATGCATTTTCTTTCATTGTTTTTGTACTTATTTTTAAGAGCAAGAACATTCTTTCTAACAGGCAAGTCTCTCCTTTAGCTTCATCATTACTGTAAACTGGAAGTATTTAACTTAGGACATCCCCTCTCCTTCAGATAAAGGTACTCTTTTTATGTATGAATATATATATAAACATACCTGCATATGTAAGTACATATGTATGTGTGAGAAATATACATATGCATAAACACACATGCCCACTCTTTCTGTTTGCAGGCCTTGTGAGCTGTTACAATATTTCAGGACCTAGGGCTCACATACCACTGAGGTACTCACCCACAGGAACACAGAAGTGCTGAATCACAGAGGACTGTCAGGGTTATCAGCTCAAATACGCTGCAATTTCATGTAGTCATACCATCATACAAGTCTGTGGTTTTCCTAAAAAATTTATGTACTTTTTGCCCTGACTGCTCCCATCGAAAGACAATTTCAAAGCCTCACTGGGAGCCAGTGGCTAAAATCTCCCCTCTTATTTCCTGACAAAACTTCTTTATCGAGCAATCCGTGCTCATTTTCCTCCTGTGCCAGTTCTTTTCTTTGGCTTACACAGTTCTTTCCTTCCCTTTTGCATACTCCTTTCATTTCTTTATAATTGGAAAAAGAGATCCTATTTCAGCTTTCATTTTAAGCTAAACAAAGCAGCTATTTTAGCTTCTTCTTGCAAATTGTTTGGCATTAGGATTTCACTCCTGAAAAGAGGAGAAGATGTGTCAGGGTGGGACTACACCCTGTGTAAATGTGTGGGCTGTGGCACACAGGACTCAAGTTCTGAACAGGCGTGGGAGGGCTCTGCATAGGATAGGAACAAGCCAAAAGTCAAACATGTTAACACAGTGCCTCGTCTGAATGAACACACACTCCCCTCCTAGCAGGGGTTTTTAACTCGCACTCAGCTGCGGGTTGGCTGAGTTTGGATTGCATTAAGAGAGATCACATGCAGCCAGAGGGAGCTTGCAGCTACCCTCCCTCTATGAGCTGGAATAGACACCCCCAGAGAACACCAAATGCTCTGCAATGTGTAATCAAGGCTCTCCCAAGGGTTAAGCTCCTGTGTCTTAAATTATTCTAGACCCTGATCACATACTTTTGAATACTGAAATTAAAACTTCCCATTGTGAGTGTCTGCTGGATTCAGAAGCATCCACAGAAGAAATGGATTCCTGATTCTGTTAGCTGGATGGACAAACAATTGCACATTTAAAAACATTTTCCTAGCTTATCTTTACACCTAACGTCTAGGAGTTGTCTGGTGCCTAGGTATTACAACTCAGGTATACTTAATGCAGTTTGAAAGATGAAAAATGGCAAGCCCAGTTCTTACTGGCAACCAATTATTTCATCCATTAACGCAAAAAACATTCCCTGATCGTTTCCTGTAAGAGTACACGTAAGAGTACACATGTATATCCATATGTTTTTACATGGATTCCGTAATCATTCGACTGCTTTAGCAGCACTGGAAAATTCAGCTATCCTCAGGATAACCCTGAGGAAACTCCAGGTGTTGTGCAAAGCAATGCTCATGACTTACTGGGTTGCACGCTCCTCTCTCAGTTGGCACAGCATTAAGGTCCAGATGTAGGGCTCTGGTGCTTTGAAACCAATTAAAAATTGATGCCCTGAGCACCGAGCACCAGTGGCATAAGGAAAATATAAGCCTTGCAGTCTCTTAAGAAAGAGTATGCTTAATCACAGGCACCAGATAAATTCTGGCATTGCTATTATTACAGGATATATCACTATAGTAAGAGCTCAGCATATTCTTTCTGTTTAGTGAATTCAGTATATTTATTACTACAATATTTCCTTCTCCTCTGACGTTTCATTATTAAAGACATCCTTCTTGTTTGTTTTGGTTTGTTGTTTTAGGTTTTTTTCCCTGGAATTTCTGGCTAAATAATTCCTATTTTGTCTGCTTTACACATTGGCAGTTGGCCAAGAAAACCTTCATCTCTATGTGCAAATTCTCTATCTTCCTCTCCATTTAATATGATTGTCTGGCTACTGCAAGACAGCATGGACTGAAGATTGTAGGATGCTGCAAAGGTGTGGTTAGTCATTAAAAAAATGAATTCTCAGTGAAGACTGCTAAGAGCTTGATACACTGGTGCTACAGCACACCTCAACAAATTTTGCTGGGCTGATTCATAACCATTCCAACTTCTATATCAAGGGTATTTTCTTAGAAGCAGCTACTTGATTGATAATATATATTTGCACCCAGATTCGGGCAGTTTGCGTACCCACATATCAACACACAACAAGGAACTACGCTTCTTCAAAAAGTTACCAGATAATTATTTGCATTTTTTATCCAATATATCATTCTTGATCCATTAAACAAAATCAAATGAAACAACAAGAGCACTGACTTTTCAAAACCAGGTATTGTGGCTTTCTAAATGTATTTCAATGTCTCCAAGTGTCTAACCCAGTATTGCAGAGAACAACACAGGGCAAAGGGCAAAAGATCTTTGTCCTCTCAGGTGACAGAGCACCAGTTTGAGGTTTTTACTGAGGATCTGTAGGGAAAGGAATTTATTCACAGGTGCATTATCTGGTAAAAGGTTTCATAAATTATGGCCCAAAGGCATTCCTACAAACATTTCTGCTAATGACCAAAGAATTGGTGACACACATCTACTGCATCTCTTTGTAAGCCATTATGTGTTGTGAAGCTGTTATCTTCACTGAATCACAAACTTCCATCTGTATTTCAGGCTTCTTTTCTTTAGCTTTCACTACCATATATGAGATCCTACAATGCCTTTTTGTACAAGCTATAAAAGGTTAGAATCAGATGTATTTTCCTGATCCATAAATGACACAAAGTGACCCAACTGCCCCTAACCTTTTCTTTCTTTATGCCAAGCGAATTTAGTAAATTGTAAAATAAGTTTTTAAAACTCCCTTTTCTTTTGCAGCTCTTTTCTGGGATCTTCCTAATTTTTCAATTTATCAGCATGGCTTATCTTATTTCAAATGCACTCCACACGGACCTGCATAGTCAACACAAAAGCTATAGCACCACACTAAAGCTCCGGTATTTGGAGTGACTCTGTGGAACTTCTTGAGGAGAAAACTCAGTTACCTCCCAAGTCCTTTTATAAACACTGAGGTTTATACTAAACAAATTCCACCTGTTGAAAAACAATGTATATTTACTGCATGCTTTTTATCACAGCCTTTGCTGACATAAAAGTTCTATTTTTTTTCTTCTTGGTTGTTCTCTAACAACCACTTGAAATAACTCATCATTTTTTCGTAATACTTTGACATTGAAGGATGCTACAAGAAATTCTGTCCTGGCCAGATTCCTGCTTCTATTTCCCTATTATTGCCATGAAATCCATACTGTCTTCAGGAGTAGCCATTATAATTATGTTGCAGCTCTGTAGCCCAGTAATACGGTATTGCCACTGCTTGCACCAGGCCACACATCTGGAAATGAGTCTGCAAGGCTTCAGGCTTTGTCTGATCTTGTCTTGTCCTGACAGAAATTTTAATTTAATTGCTTAGGCTATAGCTGCAGTTCTTCTAATTACTGCGTAGTGAGCTGTTTTGTTTTGTTTCCACTTATTCTTGTAACACATAACGTCTATTTTTAGATGGATGTATTTCTTTGGAGAAAATCATACCTCATTACTACCTTAGCTTGGAGAAAGGCTATAGGTTTCAGCATAGACTGGTTGGAGATTTTTTTAATGATAGAAGTACAATTTAATTCTTTAATATTACAATTTTTAAAAGGCTTCTTCTTGCTCTTAATATTGAATGAAAAAGATTACGATAAGGAAATTTCTATTACTAAGATTGTTTTTAAAACACCACTGTTTGGATTTGGCCAATATTCTTGTTTGTTCTCAGCAGCTTTCAAGGCAATTCCTCTCTTTAATTAAAATAACAAAATATCAAAGCACAGAGCAAAATTTTGTCCTTATTTCAACTTCTGCATACCCATTGCAGACAATGATGCTGCAAATGCATAAATGAGTGCAGAATTTGGAAACAGGGGGTTCTCTGCAAGTGTGAAGAGAAATTGGATGTAAGTGTTCCTTCCTTCATTCCTGAGGGTCTCCCTGACATGGGACCCAGAAGGTGACCAGCGGCTACAAGACTATGATGGCCACAGCTTTGATTACTTCCTTTCATCCTTCTTCTTTGGCTCTCTCTTCCCATCTGTCCATGCTCACAAGCAGGGGTGAAACAGAGCTCAGCACTGCAAGAATCTCTGGAAGGAGGACTTTCTAGGATTCTCCTGTGTCGTGGTTTTAGATAATACCAAGTCAGGTTTATCCCTACTGAACGAATGCAAATGAAGTAACTAAATGAGACTGCAGCTCCCACGGGAGCCTTTGGGAACTCAGCTGGCCTTTCATGCAGCTCACACTCAGGCTGCTGCTGGCGCAGACCCACCCAGTGGCCTCCGAGTTCAGAGACTACAGCAGCCACAGTAAACAGCCTTCTTTCATATAAGTTTTCTTTTTAGCTTTTAAGTAGACCACAAGAACCCAGGCTTTCAAACTCTAAATTTATAGACAGTATTTTGCCAGAGATTTTAGGATTCAATTACAAACTTAAATTCTCACTGTTTTCTTTGTACCTATAATGAGACACTGTAACATAAATTAAGTATTATTCAAACCTTGATCATAATTATTAAAAAATTAAATATTTTAACTCATTTTCTCTTATTGTTATCAGGACTAAAAACTATAAAATAGCTTATATATCCTCAAACAGCTTCCTCTGGAGAAAAAATTACAGTAGCCAAGATTTTGGAAGTTTTTGTTAACACTTCTGACTATCATGTTTTATGGCTTTATTATTTTCAACAAAAGCATTTAACTGCTTATGCCTTTTCTTTTAGTACAATTATACTTCTCTGCAGTAGATTAAGGAAATGATTTTCAAGGAGATCACTTTTTTTGAGTTATTTTGTTGCAAAATGGAAATAGTTGGACTGCAATACATACAGACTGCTAATACCTGCTGCTATCTAAAGAAGAGATATCACCTTACCCAACGAGCTGTTATTCAGGACACTCTCCAAATACTTAACCATTGCCTCCATATCAGTGTCCTGTGAACAAATGAAATAGGAATAGGATTAGTGTGAGCACAAACTTAAACAGAAACACTATGTACGAGAGGTACAATCCCACAAACACAGAGGATATCACACCAGTAAGTGTCAAGACTAGACTTTGAAGAAGTTATATTGCCCAGGACTTTTTCTATGTTTTCTTCTCCTAAAACATCAGGCTTTGGAATGATGTTATAACCAAACAATTATTTAAGTCAGATTCCTTGTAGAACACAAGTGTTTAGAACAACTAAAGTTGTTCTAAACTTGAAGTCCAAAGGAGATATATTTACTGTGGAGGGTGGTGTGCAGTATCTGAAAATACACCAGCATTTTATCATCAGTTAGTCCTGGAATATCTAAGACAATATTACATTGAAAAAGGCAATTATATACTTTTTAACTATTTCAAATTTTTTTATGCTTATGATAGCTGCCCACAGTAAATTAATACTTATCTTTCATGTAATTGCATCTACTTGCGTGTCTAACAACAACAACTAATTGAAACATTTTTAATTAAGAAGAGATTTTAACATTTTTATATTTCAAGTGTTCTCTTACCAAACAGATGGCTAACAGTTTTGCCGTGATATCTTTCATATGAAATGCTGTTTGTGTACACAGATGAAACATAAAGTTCTGGCCATTAAGCAATGATTGCTGTCCAGGAAGTACATCACAATTTTATGAAAGTCCAAGAAAAACTTGGACTCTGACTGTGTAGAAGCTGCTGCCATATCACATTTGACAACACAACATTTCTTGACTATTTAAAACTGACAGTCAAAATCCTGACCTTGCTAAAAAACATGTCAAAAATATGTATTTTAAAAAAATATTCAGCACTCTATGCCTTTAAGACTTAAAACAATGGAATAAAAAGAAACAATATTGACCTCCACTTCTACAGTGGACAATCTCCTTTATATTCTGTGATCTTACTAAAAATGCTCATTCTAAATTTCTCAGTTTAGGAACCGCCAGGATACCTAAACAGGACAGCAGTAACTGTTGGCAATGACTGCCAGCTGGTTAGGGACCTTCTGGTGCAAGCGGGAGCATATGGATGTTATGGATGAGCATAAACTAATGATTCTTCACCCCAAGTTGTTTCGTGGGCTTATATTTGAAACAGGCTCTGCTGCTTTAGCTGAGGTTTGCAAGGTGGGAATCAGCTTCTTGGTTGGCCATTTTAACAGGTAACCCACAAGCTCATAGGTTTGAAGGAGCCTCTTTGCCCTCTTGGAGCAGTCTGTGGAGTCCTGATTGGATCAAGTCAGCACAAGGGTTTCAAGTTCTGCAGCCAGGAAATGCTAGAGAATGCAACGTTAATACACATAGTACATATTAAATATTGAATTAAGACAGACTTAGTATTACAGATACAATTTCTCTGTACTTCTGAAAAAAAGAACCATTAGGACTTCATTAAAAAGTTATTAAATCTTTTTCATTCAAAACTAAAAATTTATATTGATTTTCTGCTAATATTACTTTGTAATTATTTTTACTTTTGTTATCAGTAACAGTTAACCACAAATCTACAGACAGATAGACAAAAGCATAGTAAATAACCATATACAACACTACTGCTTTAATAAAACCCTTTTTTTTTCTTTTTTAATAGGATAAAGCCTGTAATTCCCAAACCTTTGACTTCTCACAACAGGACTACATATTTACTACAATTATAACAACAAAGCTGATTTTTCCTCATTATACTGTAAGGCACCTCTTTCATGACTCCTGTCTTTTCCCCACTTGGATTTAGCATTGGAAGAGGATTTAGTTGTTTCATTTAATATATTTCTTTCATCTTTCTCTTTTTTCTGCAGAGAAAGAAAAGCCCTACAGAATGGACAAGGGCTGACAGATACACTCTGACAGATGCCTGGAAGAGAGGCACTCCTTTGCATAAGGTCCATTGTTGGTGAATGCTTGCATATTTCAGAATTCAGAACAAACAACCCCGTTTCTAACAGCCACAAGCCATGCCGAGGCACGTGTTACGAATCCAGTGGAGCTTCTTTGGCATCCCAGCACACAGACAACTCAGAGTTGCAGGAGCTATGATAATTTATGCCAGCTGATTGTCTGGCTTGACAATCTCAGAAGCAACTTGGAATTTGAAAATAGGAACCAACTGCATCACAGTAGTAGGCTTTGCCATGATGAAGAGGGTGAATTTGTTATGGTTGCTGACAAAAACCGCTAAGAGCATGGCGAAGAACTGCGGTAAAGAGCATCCACTAGCATCTCAGCTAAAGCAAAGCCAATGGGACCTTCATTACACACTAACTTTTCAAGATGAAACCTCTGTTAAGCATCACATATTAAAATGTTTTTAAAAACAGTTTGTCATTCTCCTTCATGATTTCCCCCTAATAAGAAACTGTTTCTCCCAGGAAAAAAAAAAAAACATGTGGAAAAGAGCCACTGGCTTGAAGAGGTGGAGGTCTGGAAAAGTAATTGGCAAATTGTTCCTTGAAATCTGTCAATGTGCATTTCTGCCCCGAAAGAAAGGAACAAAGGACACTAAACTCCAGTGCTGGACAATGTAGCTGAAATCAGATAGGCTGTATCAAAAGGTATCAACATGAGAAAAAAAGCTGTCTCAACTCCCACCCTAAACCTTTAAAATTGCATTGTTTCAGTGGCTAAGTTACCACTTCCTAAGTAGTCTTACATCCCACGAGGCCACTACTTCTCAGACTGTCTTGACATCCGTGGGAGCCTAATATAGCTTGAATAAACACCTCATATCCCTTTCTACACTTGCAGCTTAATATGTTGTTCAGTTAGATGACTTTTCTGACCCCATGCTACTGCATGAACATTGGAATTTTTTTTAATCCTTGTTTGAAATAATGGGGTCACCAGAGAGCACCACCAGATGCAGCACTTCTGCACTCCACACAAAAGTAACTAGTAAAGTAATCTTGGAATTGGAAATTTGAGAGATTTGCAGAAATTACCTTGCAAGTCCTTACTGTGTTGCAGTGGAATGATTTCTTTTTTAGCACACACCTTCAAGAGCTTGATTTAGGGTATCTTTGAAGAAAGGGTGTAAGGGTATGAATCCTGTCACAGAAACTGAAGTAGGATTTTTGGTATTAAGTAAACGACTGCAGAAGCAAACCTTTGCTATTCTGGTAGGATTTGGAGCTTATTATTAATACTGAGCATGATCCCACCTACCTCTGAGTGGGATTCATCTCACATAACTGTTGACATCCAGAAGAAAGATGTCGTGTGCATGTTAATAACTGTAGATCCCTTTATAATCACCAAAGAGGGACCTCTCTGAATATTCCATCCAACCTGCATTAGATGTTTGCTCCCTAAAAATGCTTGCTTACTTCCCCTCACATTACTGCCTTTCTGTTTGTTGAGTTCAGACACAGATGTTCAGATTCGCACAGCTATGTTCATTCTGCTTTGACCTCGGACTTACTGCAGAATTTTTCACTTGAGGAAGCAAAAATTGCCTATTTTCACTTCCCAAGAAATAAAAAAGGTAATTGTTTCAATACCCAGGAACACACTTATTGAATATCTTAAGGTGCTGGGGTCACCATGAGAAAAGCACAGATAATTAGCTTCTTTGATAGAGGAAGTCCCAAAAGGCAAACGGTCACAGGCGTGCATTCCAGTCAGTCTGTGCAGGCCAGTTCACAGAGGTGCAGTGCTCTGTGTGCTGGTAAAGAAAAGTCTCAGGGCCACGGGGACTGGACAGAGACAGCAGGGTGCCAGTGGGATGGCTCTTCCAGCCCACCATGCTGGTTCTTGTCATCACAGAATTTTTAGTCACTGCAACATGAGGGACTGTGGCTGCTCACATCCCAATGCCAACACCTAATTTATTCTGCATTACTGAGAAATCTATTTTTATCTTCTGCCCTTCATTAATTCTAAGCAGCAGTCTTCCTGTTCAAAAACACTACTGATTGACACTTAACGATACCATCAATGAAAGTTGAATGAAAATTTCAAAAGGCATTCTAAAAAAGAAAATTTGCCTCAGAGTCTGATGAAAATGAGCAGTAATTTCATTTTCAAGAGTATCTTGTGGTAGACTTTCTGGGCAATGGTTTCTTTGCGTGTCTATGTGTTGTAGGTAAGCATAAACCCAGCAAACTGAAAAAAACCTATTGTCTAAGATATTCCACTGTTTTACAACTGACTAATAATTTTCTTTAGACAACAACTGCACAAATTGCTCCTGAATTTTAGGGAATCACATGTATTTAATTTGAAAGCTAGGAGGACATTTCTAGATTGAATGAAGTTGTTTCTGAGTTAACTTCAAGTTTTACTTGTGGGACAATTTCAGGATCCCTTGTGGTAGAAGTAGAGCTCTGATTTCTCACACTTTATTTTTGCCTTGAAAACTACATCTCAAATAAGCTATTAGTTCAAATTTTAGAAAAACCACAAGTTATTTATAATTTAGTGAAGAGTATTAGTCTACTTGGCCGGTTCCCTGAAATGCAG
Source organism: Dicrurus megarhynchus (assembly GCA_013399195.1). Lineage (NCBI taxonomy): Eukaryota > Metazoa > Chordata > Aves > Passeriformes > Dicruridae > Dicrurus > Dicrurus megarhynchus. Next base: position 1,836,563 of record VXAD01005924.1, on the reverse strand, counting down.
AAGATATCACACCCTGTTCTGCAAACTTTGCACATGATCATAGAATAAAGTAAATGTTCCTAGGCGGAACCAGATAGAGGCCCTGTAGGCCATTCTTGAAACTGATGGCCCATGGGAAAAATTAATAGATCCTGAATGCCTTAGGAAGATCCATTTTCAGAACTGCCTCAGGCACTTAAGTTTATTGATTTCACTGAGACTTGATCACTGGAGAAAAGATTCATCTCAGCTCATTCTGATCAGATCTAAATTAGGTGCCTTTTCCAATAATCTTCAACCTTCACACTGCAATCCCCGACTTTCTTGTAGCAACCTCAACTGATAAAGCCACTTTAAGCCTTTCAACAATAAGTTTTCTCTTTGCTAACACTTTCTGTGATGTGGGAAAGTCTACAGATTTGCTGGTCAAGTCTTGCAGCTGTTTAGTCTCATAGTTCATCACACTGTCCTAGAAAATATGTCTAAAATACGCAGGAACTAGAGGTGTCTATCTTTGCCTGGGAATTAGAGCTGGAACTTAGATCTTATGCTTGAAGTATACCTTCAGCTTTAATTTAATTTAAATCATAGCTAGCATTTGAGAGGATCCCACTCTGAGGGTTTTAGAGTCACAAGGATGTTTTCTGACAACGATCTACCTTAAGGCATTAACGGGAGTGTTATCTTTAATCTTGAAGGAATTCAAAAATCTTTCTCATCAATATCTTATAATACACACATAATTAATTCATGCTATTGATATATACACACACTCCTAACAAAAAAAAAAAAAAAAATTCAGCAATGCCAGTAGGACAAATTCTGGGAACTCAGTTTTCTCATGGAAAATGAGCATCAAGTGTATACTGTGTTCCCAATTGTCACATATACCTGGTGATTTGTCTTAGAGACTGTCCATGACAATTCTGTATCTTCCTCCTCTTCACTGTCTTCTGAACAGGATTCAAACTCATCTTTATAGTATTCTTCTGCAATTTCTGGGTCTTCAGGGATCTCTAAAGGCAATTATGAGTTTATAGCATATATAGAGAAAAAAAGGTGTGATCTGAAACAGACATAAATGAACTTTAAAGCACCAATGTAAGGTCAATAGCAACGAATTCTGTAATTGAAAGCAAAGGATATGTTCTCAGATTAAATTATTTGTCTTTGATGACATGACAAGCAGTGTTAAAGCTGTCTCTGGCAAAGGGAAAGTCATCATCATATATGAATTAATGAACTTAAAGGATCTATATTGATATTGCATTGAAATCTCTAAACCACACAATAAATCAGGCTGGAAGTGACTTTATGGGATCATTTAGTCAAAGCAGGGCCAGTATTTAATCGAATCCAGCTTTTGTGAGCTAAAATTATAACTCAGTTTTGTTTTCTGTAACACACATAACCTGAGGTGAATAAGACTGCTAACCTAAAATGGAAAATAATATGTATCAGGTATATGCTTAAAAGATATGCGAAATTAAATCTATTTATTTTTCCAAACTTTCTTGAAGCAAAGCTATAATAAAATAAAAGAAACTAGTATAAAGTCAAGATATGCATACTTTGATGTCATGCTCTCTCAATTTATTACTATTACAAGTTGTAGTAATAGCAGTGAGTGCAATATTAATATAGCCAATGAGCCCATGAAGTATAATAATTGGTATTAAAACTCAACACATTCATCACAGCTTGAAAGACACTCCAGCCACTCTGCACTGGGTGAAATCCTTCAGCATCCCAGACTCTGTATGAAAGAATTAGTGAAACAGCTTGAAATCTGATTGCATCTCCTTCAGGGAGATATTATTACAAAAAATGTTAGCTGAAGACAAAAACTATTTAATGTTCAGCTGTCATAAATCATCATTGTCATAACTTTAGCTAATGCTAATTCCACTCTCCTCAATTAAGTCTGCCCCTTTAGAGAAATATGAACTATCTTAAATTTTACTGCATTGAAAGAAATTAAATTCAAACAGTATGACATAAAAATTATTAATAGATTTTTTAATTGTTTCACATGGATAAAAACCCGAAAGGATTCAAACAGGGGAACACAATTAAAATCCATTAAAAGACATTTGAGTTTGGGCAGGAGCAAGAATTCTAATCTGTAAGGTGAAAGAAGGAAAACTCAGGAAAAAAGTGAAGCTGTATCTATCTGCAGCATTAGGTGATTAAGCTCTCCTGTTGAGATATAACCTCTACTATCTACTGTCTCCAAAGCAATTTCAAATATACTTCCTTTCTTTATAAACTTGATTTAGCTCCAAAATGCTGACACATTTTCACTCAGGCTTCTGTTTTAAGATATTTGTGGAAGCTGCATAAAAGCCCCATGCTCCATTGTCACAATTTCTAAACCTAATCCTTCCTGTTTCTATTTTTCACCTTTCTTAGTTTGAAAAAACAAACAAACAAGCAAATAAACAACTAATCAATGTACGAGCTTCCAGAAGAAGAACACCCCCAACCCAAAAATGTTTTCTCACAAAAGAAAGCACTTATTTTTGTGTTTAATTGCTTGAGTTATACAAAGTGCCATTTGACAGAAAAGTCTAACACTTCATTAAAAAAGAAATCTTAAATATTATCCTTTCTACGTGGAAAGAACACTACAAAATTAAGATACATCTCCTTTTCCATGTTAGGTGAACGTCAATTTTCCTTTCTTGCAGACAGGCTGTCATCCCAGTGATTAGGATAATTTTGTTAGGTTCATCTGCATTCTGTCTATGTGCATTCAGATACATACAAAACAGCCCATTTATTATGCTGTAATACAAACATCAGACTACGCTGGTGTTTTCTGAGTCATCTTCTCCTCCCACATTCTGCATTTGTTTACTGCTGTACCAAAAATTGCAAGCCTCTCCTTTCCAACCAAACAAGGTATCAAAATCAGTCTTTTTACCCATAATTCTAACTTTAAAATGTCTGCTCTGTCTACTGTAAGCTCTATACTTTGTGAGCAGCCCATGACCATACAAAACTGGTGATGCCCCTGAACTATGCAGAGAGGCTGGCAGTGGCTGTATCCTACTTTCATGCCAGCTTTTGCATCCTTGTTGGAATTATTCACCTCATCATTTGTGAAATTGGTTTGACAGCTGTTCATAGATAGTCAGTTAATCCGAGTTTAATAATCTAATTTGAAATGCTAGTTCAGATGCTAGAGGTGTTCCAGGGTATACAAGTTTACTGGCCTCAATTCAGAAACTATTCCAAGTGGCATTTGTGAAAGAAGACAGCATTTCCAGTGGATGGAAATTTGGGATTTACCTAATACAAGCTCTTAAAACATTTTGGTTTTATGACTAGCATCTTTAAAGAAGGAGTCTTCAAAGCATCTACACATTTATTTAAACTGTTTCCATATAACAATTCTTTGAGTCCTAAAAAAGTAGACTCAACTCCCAGTCCTCCATGTATTACAGATGCACAAGACATCTCTGGTTCTCTGCAGAATTATATGAGTACAGAACAGCTTATTGAGCTGAGACCCAGGATCAGATGAATTTCAGAAATAGATAAGGTGGATTTGGCACAGTAGATACCATAAATCAACATGGCAAGTTGTACCTGTGCTGGCCTGGTAAAGTCCAAGTGCAGATGGCTTAAGCGAGTTGGTATTTTCAGCTCAGAGCAGACACTGTCAGGGGAGTTCAGGCCCCATAAGCTTCCATTTCCATGTCAGCTGTCCATCCTCTAGGATATTTGCTACCCAAGTCTTCCCATGATTCCATGTGATTTCATATACACCTCCAATTTCCACAAACCACATGACAAAAGGCTGGTTACTGCCCCCATTTTTGAACATTACTGGTGAAGTTGCACACTTTGTAATGTAGCACACAAGAAAATTCTTTGGTTTGTGCTTTCAGAGAAGTATTTTTAATAAAAATGTTGGTCTTTGGGCTAGGCTGTTTGACCACTGCAAAGCCTAATATGGACTCCAGTGACAGAACCTTGACCCTGTCCTTTGTTCTAACAAATAAAATAGATATTAAGCCTATTTGTGCCAGGGAGGTACTTGGGTAAACAAGTGGTGCTAGTGAGGGCAATGCCAAGTCAATTGTGTTGAAAGAGGAAACAAAACTGCTGCTGTGGAACCCAGGGGACCCTGCCTCTGTTTTGACAGCTGGACTGGCATCCAGCTGAACATCTCTGATAGAGCATACTTATATTCACAAGGAAAGGTCTCTACAGCTGCTTCTGCCCCCTCCCACCCCCATATCTGTCAGCTGGTCTCTGAAAGCACAAAGTGCTTTATCCAGCTGTGCGTATTGCACCAAAGCCAGTCACAATACCTTTTATTCGCTTACAAAGCAATGAATTAAGAACAAACTCAGCTGTTGCTTTGGTATTACTAAATGGTTTAGGTATAGCATTGAGTCACTTGATACTTTTTATTAGATACTCAAAAGAAAACAAACTTTGAATAAAAACATTCCTCTTTAGATCTCTTTCTAAAAAGTAACATGATGTTAATAGTGGAATGAAGGGTAAATACCCATTATCTAAAAAAATCATAAAAGCATGGTTATTTCCCAAGAAGACAAGCTAAAAAGAAAACAGAGTAATGTGATACTTGTAATATTTTGCTTAAATCCGCCAAGAGCTTGTTTCAGGTAGCATGGGAACTCAGCAACGAAAATTTTCTCCAAAGAGATTAAAATACTTTGATAAATATCTTTAATTTTCTTGTGCCTCAAAGTCATACTTGTCATGGTTGCATTGATGTAGTATTCCCACATTCCAGAGCATGCAGAAGACAATAAGTAAGGCCACTTTTACTTAAAAAAAAAAAGCAGTAAAAGAAAGAAGGAAAACAGAATGGTGTAACATATGTAAATTTTCACCATTTGTATTCACAGTAACAGAGTCACTCTTGACTCTTAAGGACTATTGTACTTTTTTGATCCAAAGGCTTCCTTACATCTCTGGAAAAAGGCAGATTTTCTCAGCCACCACATTCCCATCTTAAGGAAAAAATTGCTACAGTTTCATGTAGTTACATTCCTCCGTCTGCACAGTACTACACACTGGAAAGTGAGGAGCAAATCCCTCAACTGCTCTGACACACTGTCATGAGACATAATGGACTCCTAACATGGTGATGTGAACCAGGACACCAGAAAGTGGTGCTGCCACATCTCTGCTACCACAGACTGACACAGAGAACTCAGCAAACAGAGAGAGAGGGCCAGGACAAAGACACTTGCATTGCCCCCCTTGCAAGGCTCTGTACATGAGCCTTCCTGGGGACTGAGGCAACAGCAGGGAAAATCATTCCTCCACCTTCTCCTTCTGTGCTGCACTGGGCTGCAAGACAGCCCACTGGTAGGACCCCATCAGTAACACAAAGGTGCCCTGATCCTTTCCTTTCTGTGGAAATGCATCAGCAAATACCAGTTTGACCCCATATGAGCAGGTGTTACCTACTGCAGCAAATGCCAGAGTGGCACCCAGGCAGGGCACAGCACTGGAGCACCTGGGTGCAAGAAGGGGCTGTGAGAGCAGGGGCCCTTCAGCCCTGAGAAGGGAAGGTGAAGGGGAAACCTTACTGCTGTCTATGACTATCTGATCAGAAGATAAAAGGAAGATGGAACCAGTCTCTTCACAGAGGTGAATAGTAATAGGACAAGAGACAACAAATATCATCTGGAAGATTATAAATTCCAATTTGACATGATGAAAAAAAAAAAGATTGTGATCAAATACTGGAACAGGGCTTAAAGAAGCTGCAGGAGCTCAATCAACCCTTGGAGGTATTCAAAACTTGATCAGACAGCCCCGAATAACCTGATCTGAAAAGAATGTCTTTGAGCAGGGGATTGGACTAGACCGCCAGAGTTTCCTTCCACCCTAAATTATTTTATAATGTGGCTATGTGATTCCTCACAAACAGTTTAGAATCACCCCAGATCTATTTATGTGTGTTCACATATTTAACATACACACTAAACAAGCTAAGCAGAAACTTAGGAGCTGGCAAGAGGAGCTGGTGTACAGGGCTGGACAGCTCTCTTCAGAACTGTGCATCAGTTATCACAAAGGGATGAAACAGAAAGGGATTTCTGCCTTCAAGGTAGAAAACATGAAGAGCTGAAGCACTCTCAGTAGGAGAGAAGTTTGAAACACAGAGATATGTATCCCTGAGCTACATCATCCTGAATGAGAAATTCTACCACAAAAGAGATCAAGGGCTCTGTGTCTCTCTGCAGCTCAGGACAATACTCATATGATTAGAAAAAATAAAATAACTCCTTTATTATAATCTAAGCCCACTCAGATTGGTTTGGGAGTTTGAGTTGTTTTTTTTTTTTTCCTGTGCAAGACAAAACCCTTCAACTTTAAAAGTTTCAGTCAAAGAGAATCACCATCCTTTGGTCAGGTATAGATGATATATCCATTTTCAAGCTCTGAAGCTTCATTGTTCAGAAAGTCAGTGGAATCTTTTGTCCATCTCTTCTAAACTAGGCTGAAACAGACTCTCAGAACATACATTTAAGAAATCAACTAGGGGATGTACAGGACTTTTGTGCCCATGAAAGTTCTGTACAATCCTTCTGGATAAGCACAAAAGGACTATGTGCAGCTTAGACATAAATGAGTTCTTCTATATAAGAACTAGAAATATAACCAAATTTAAATGTTAATACTTTACAATTCTCCTCTTTGCATTTCAAGAAAAGAAAAAAGCTTCTATTAATTTCTGTGTATCACTGAGTGAAGAATCACCTATTGTGAAATGGCTAGAAAAAGAGATACAGATGATGTAAATCAGAGTGGCCTTATGGGAATCACCTACTACTTGATGTTAGAAAGAAAGTAGCAAGTTTCAAAGTGTTTTTCCAAGGAAAAATTACCTTTTTTTAACCAAAATGAAATTTCCAAGAGAAATATTTTATTTGAAGGACACAGGTATTTTTTTCCCTAAACCTTCCACCTCCTGGTATTTTATTGATAAGTACAGAGATAAAGAATGAGAGGAAAAAAGAAGTTCTTAAAAGGAGTGGTTAACAAAACTGAACAGCAAGAAGGAACACTTTATCCACATTTTTCCCTAGTTTTCTGAATAATTTGTTGGTTTTTCTTCTGATTTCCTAGTTGTCATGCAGAAATGGGAGCTCTGGTAGGCAGTGACGATGAAGCCATGCTGCGTTTCAAACACGGTGTAAAGTTCAGCAAATCTAAAAATCTTCCAAATATTCAGAAATCTCTTTAGTAGTGATGGGTGAATGAAGAGAAAGAACAACACAGTGATGTAGTCAATAAGAGGGAGCACTTCATGAGTTTTGAAAGCCATTCCCTTCATGCATAAAGAGTCCTTACTAGTGTAAAAGTTGCCCTGCTATTTTGCACTGCTTCCAGCACGAACAGAGCAAGAGATGTAAATTGAAGGAAAAGTGACCTTATGACATCAACTTAAAACTACCTTATTCCCTGAGTTATTTTAAACTTTTTTTATCAGTCAAAGTATCCTTTCCAGTAAAAACTCAGATTTCCTCCTGAATCTGGCAGATACCGACCTTCTGACACTTTCCCTTTCAGTATGACAACAGTGTTGGGAAGGAAAAAGTCCATGTGTTAACACAAAATCTGTCCCTTAAGAGGCTCACTTCCTTCTCCCTGAGACTTGGTTCAAGAAAGCCATTTTTAAGACTTAAACTGGGGGCATTTTCACTACTAGATGTTACAGAAAGAGAAGAAAACAAATGGGAATGGCTCATATCCAAACTTGGTGTGAGCAGTTGTGTACACAAGAGTCTGGATGTAGCAAAGATGCAAAATGCATTTAATTTGGATATAAACAATAATATAAATTATATGTTGAACAAGTAAGAAAAACAAGCAAATGATTGCAACCAAGCAAAAAGGTATTGAGACCTTAAACAGCTAGATGAAATGAACTTGTGAAAGCACATATTTGCATGATCACAGGGGCATACTTTGCTCTGTGAAGCAGAAAACATAGAGGAAGAATTCGACCAAGATCTTCATTGCTGTCACCTTCTCATTCCCTCCACCTAGTTGTCTGACAGTCACACGCACTGGTAGAATCTGCAAACTAATTCAGCATTTGCATCTTCTTTCTGAGAAGGTTCTTCCTCACTTGGAATTGCCTCCAGCTTCTTGCAACACTATATAACTTGTCTCAGCTCCCCATAAATGCTCTCTAGTTTGATAAGTAAGCCATAAAACTGGGAGTCCTTATAAAATGTTCTTCAACACCATCCTGTTCACTGATGCTTTGTTTTCAAGCAAAAGCCTGGTGCATCTTTATTTACATCAGTTTAACCTCGTGTCTAATGTGCAGTGTAAAGCTAAGTTGCTCTGCACAGAGGACAACTTGGAATAAAAACTAGCATCTTTCTAAGGAAGATTTAAAACACTGATATTATCTGAAAGTATCTGCTATAGAATCCAGCATGCAGTACTTTTTGGACTTATACAATCAGTATAAATTTTGACTTAGACTTATCTCAGTGCATTTGCTTCTAATTGCTAAATTCACAGAGTGTTTCATACATGTTTTTTAACATAATGTTTTGGAAAGAGTAAAGGGAATTCCTGTGCCATTTTTAAACAGACTTGGCCAGAATAATTTTAACTGTAGTCATTGGTCAAGGTGAATTTTGAGGTAGGTTCTCTTTATCAATGCCAAGCTAAACCAGTATGAAAAATAGGTTAGGAAAAAAGTAGGAGCTATACAGTAGCATAATTTGCTCTCCCCACACTTTGAAAGCATCTGGGTTTTTTTACATAACTGCTGTGTAAAGACTTCATTCTGCAAGCTTCCCTCTGTGAATCTGCAAGAGCAAGACTTCTAAAAAGTAAGCTATGAATTTTTGTGAAACTATGAAAAGATTTTAGTAGCTAGGCATGTTGAAGAGTAGATAGATTTGGAAAAGGTTTCCTGAGGAGGTTATGGCTAGAATTCAACTCCTGCTCTCCAAAGGCAATACTTCTAGGGAAGAACTCCTTAAACAAGAACAACAATGCTTTAGTCAATGATTTAAAAAAAAAAAAAAATCATTGATTAATTTTCCACTTTCTGGCCAAAAGTTGCAAACTTCATTAAATCTTGCTCTTGCTAGAATAAATCAGATTTAGTACTCCTTTAATTGAATCTGGGACAAGTTGGGCTCTGTGTGAAACCGAGCAAAGAAAACAAGAGACAGATGAGGAGGTCAGAGGAGCATGCTACCCCCTCAGATCCTGTGAGACTCTCAGGAGTTTGTCACCCTGTGTTCCAAGGACAAGTGTAGGACTGGTAACTGCAAATGCCAGAACTAAACAAGCGAGTTTCTCACCACAAGCATCCCACACTATCATTGCAGCAAGTCAGGGAATATGCCTTATGATCCTGGAAGTAGGGTAACCACATGAAAGAGGAGACCAATGGGTAACCACAGCAGAACTACAGCAATGCTGTCTGCTTAATTGAGACAAGATTTCCTGGTTACAAAAGGATAACGTAACAAGAATAATGCAGAAAGGTGTTAATGCCACTTACTATAAATATTATTCTGCTTTATTTTGATTTACCAGACTGAAAAACAAAAGAAGACTTGACCTTCCTTAAAGCCTTTGAGCAGTGTGATCACTTGTATGGACATCTTTTGGAGTGTTACTCAGTTACCCATCAGTATGATTACATGCCATTTTACAGGCACCAAAACAAAGGTGTGTGTCCACAGATGCTTAAAGATGTGCTAAGAAATATTACAGGTTTTTAACCTTCCAAAATTTACAAAACTACCTTGAAAAAATTTCAGCAAAGCTTGTAAAAATAACAGGCTAGGAAAAAAGCACAGTATTTTACAATGAGTGAACATTTCCTATTTGAGGGCCAACTGAACTTTGCCCACTTGAAAGTCAAAGAAATATGTCCATAACTTAAAATTAGCCTTGGAGACATAGGAATAATGTACACAATTACTGTAACATACTTTGCTATTTTGAAACTGTAATGAAATCAGGGATTTGCCAGGTGTAATGTATTGCAAGATGTTAAGCTAAGGAACTGAACAAGTTATAATCTTTGCAGTATACAGAAATACAAAGCAATATAATACAGATCAGAGAGATCATACAATATGTCCCTTTATTCATATGGCACTAATTTGTTACATTATTTTTCTGTACAAAGAATTTAAATACCGCAAGTATTTAACTGAAGCTATTCTCCTCTTTTAACGATCCCTTCCCACACACAAAGATGTCTATTAACTGCAATAGCAGTTTATGCAGAGCTGGGACTCTTACAAAAATGGATGGGAACACAAGGGAAGCCCCAGCTGGCAATCCAAAAATGCAGGATATAATATTTTATTAGTGCCCCTTATGTTCAGTGTTGTTTTGCTTTGGCTTTCTTTCATTCCAGGCAACGAAGTGGTACAATGAGGACAAGTCCTTAAAAATATAGATACATACATAATTTCTTGAATACCTTTTCAAAAAAATAAATCCTCTCCACCCTTGTTTACCATGTCTCATCAGCTGTGAAATTGATATGAATATAAAGTGGCACTTTTAGCCACGAATGCCAGTGCATGGCTTTAAGTTTTCATGCCGGTTAGAGTGTGGCTTGTTGAATTTAACACTCCTTATGGCTTCTGTCAAAGGTCTGGGCTTTTGGTAGTGCAGATAGCTTTGTACTCAGTATCTCTCAACTGTGAACACTGATCCAAACCAGCAATGATGGTAAGGAAAGGCTAGTTTTTGTTGCATCTGTAATTGCACTGAACTATCTAGAAGCACTTTTAGATACAGCTTACGATTCTGTAGCCAATTTCAAGGCAAGTTCTACTGTAGAAATTGAATCAGAAACCCTGAACCTTTAGCTATTACTGTTGTGTAACAGGATTATGCCTTGCTCTTCATGCTATTTTCAGCTGCAAAGATTGAGCTCCTCTACCTAGAGGATTTTCTGTCTGGTAAACTAAGAAATTTCAGATATTCTACACTTCTTTCCCACATAGGTGGGTACAATGCATGTTCTGACACACATTTCTCAGAATTCTTTACAATAAGTCCCCCTAAGTAGCGTTCCCTAATTTATTAAATATCTCTACAAACCTAGGTGAGCCAAAAGGAATCAAGTCTTACAAAGAATTGAGAGGAACTATGCTGTACAATCTGGCTTCATTAGAAGACATTGCAACCAAGGTGAAACTACCTGCACTCAAATAATTAATGTGTTGCAGTGAGAGATCTGACATTACTTAGCCCAGTGTGTAGTAGCACACACAGTAAAGCTCAGGTGGTCTATCAGTGGAAAATCTAGGGCAAAGATGACCTGCATCCTGAAATACCAATATCCAGCTCTCTGGAAAAGGGGGTATCTGCTTCTCTGGTTATTCTTTTTGAATCAGAGAAGTGGACTACAAGCTCAAGCAGGTAAATTAGAAGACGAAGATGAACTATAATGCTATATTAGGAAGAAATGCATTATTTTTGTGATGGTCCCAATAGCTTTTTTTTTTTTAGAAGGAGGCCACATCATTAAACATTAAACATGTAATGAACCTGCCCAGCTGGAACTGCTTTGTTCTAACTGGCAGAGGAAGACACTGACCACATTCATCCATAACAACAAGGCTGGGTTGTAGGTCATGGATGGTCCTATTACCTTGTTGGTAATTTTTGCTTATATTTTATAAAATGAATGATTTTATTCCAGCTGCAGTCATTATTATTAATGGAAATGAGCAGTTTAATATGCAGAGTTTTTTTTCACAGCTTTGTTGGTTTTTTTCTATTACATGAACTGACCTTTGGTTGCCAGTACTACAATATAATTTGCCTCACCAGTATTTTCACAAAACCACTATTGAAATATAAGTACACGCACTGAAAACACAGTAATGTCCAGAAAAATGTACATTGGCCTATCTTTTCTAGTCCAAATGGAGATAGCTTCTATAAAAAATTGGTCAAGAGACAGTGGGTGTGTGGGTGGGTGGGTGGGTGTGTGATGTTAAGCAATTTATTGCTAGGTGGCTTTTCTTTTTGATGATAGCAAGAGAAGATGAATAATTTATTTCATGGGTAACCCTCAACAAGAACAGAAAATATAGGTACAAATTTATCCTGACACATTTTGCATTCCTGTGTCATTGCCATGACTTGCAAAATATGCTTTTAATATTCAGAAATAATTAATCAATAAAATGAACTGGAGAAATGAAGCAGAAAACAAAACATTCAAATCAAAATATACAGGGAATTCAGTTATTAATCATTAGCTATTCCTAATGCTAATCATTAGCTATTCCATTTTATGGTGCTCCTTGAAAACAAATGAAGCATACAGATATATACATATATATATGTTCAACACACACACAAATATTTGAATTTAACACTGACAGTGGCTCAGTGTTTCTGTGTACTATCTCTATACAAATCTTACTTCAGCTCTTTTGTCTCTTGCTTGTACTTGGAGAAACTGGAGATGGAAGAGACACAAAGATATCTACAGTAAACCAAAATTGTTCCCAGTAGTACAATATATTCCTTACTGCTCTGTCCACCATAGCGTTAAATTATTTGTATGATGACAATCTCATAAATTCCCGGACAAGGTGGAGATATAAACATTTTTCATCAAATATTAAACACAATTATAAAATACCTTTCCATAAATATCTCATTATCAAAATATAATTTTTGTTTCCAATTAACCAACCTAAAAATTTAATGCAGATTAAAGCCATTGCATTAAAGACTTGCAAAGAAGCAAAAACATTTTTCATTTGCTTCTATTTACAAAGGTTTCGTATTCGAAGGAACACGTTAGTGGTCTAACTAGCTGAAACAATACAGTAAGAACATTTACTGTTCCAATGATACGCTCAACATACTTCAGTTACTTACTTAATGTGGCTAATAGTAATCATAGAAGTAATTCTTTTCTAGCTCTTTCTTAGCCACTCCACTGTCTGTCTTTTTACATATAAGGGGAATATTTGTTTGCTTTAGATAGTGTGATTAAAGATGAAAAACTGTTAAGAAACTTATTATAGCAACTTCAGAGAAATAGAAGTTTAGGCCACATTTTTAAAACTTCAGTATTGCAAGTAAAGAAAACCCTGCCCATCTCTCTGAAGATCTGCAGTATGGAGAAAAGTAATAGCCAAAGCAAAAGAATCCTTTGTTCTAGTATGCATGCCAACTAGAGAGACAAAGTGTCAGAACCAGGATAATGTAAGAACAAACACTAGATGACTCTGAGAAGTGGAATAATGGAAAATGAGAAAACTCAAAGAACAGAGTTGTGAGTTCAAAACTTAGAGCATTAAAACCAAAATAATCTATTATAAATCCTGAGGTAAGAGCTAGGAAGCATCTTAAGGAGCGAATAAGGACAGAAGGTCCAGGTATGCTAAAAGTGACCAGAGTTAAAATCTATGAACAATATAGAAGTGTTATGTAGAGGTTTATACACAGGACAAGAGAAATACTTAAGCTGCTAGGCAATAAGGCAATGTATCTTAAAAATGCTGGCATGAAACAGCCAGCAGTAAATCTAAGCCAGAAATAAGAAGGTTCATAAAGATTGCAGTATTTTGGCCAAGCAGCAGCTTTCTGCACAGAGAAGCTGGGGAAATTTACAGAATGTATAAGACAGGTCAAATTCTTTAGGAAAAGAACAGTATGAGTAGATGTCTCTGGCAGTACAGTCTGGACTTGGTCGTCAGATCGAAGCTTGTACTCTTTCCATGGAACAGAAGCAAATGATGGGAAAGGCGTGGGATTGGGGGACAGTGCTTCCTCTCTAGCAGAGCACCAACAGGAGCCAAGATAATATCTCTACAAAGACATTACGTGTGTTACATGCACAGCTTCCTCTCTTGGCTTATTAAAACAAAAATACCATGACTTGCTATTCACATAATTTTTCACTGCTGCCCACTCACAGGTTAAAACTGGATCCCCTTCTTCTTAAGCTGAAGTAACACAACAGAAGAAGAATTTCAAAGTGATTTCTGTCTGCAAAAGTTCATGTTTCTTTGATTTCCCCTCTCCCCAAGTTCTTTATGTCCTGCTGAGGCATAAAGGATGATGCAGAACACGTGCCTGAAATCCCAGAAGTGAACAGGCAGGAAGGCAACAGCCATTCAAGGTGCCCCAACCATCAAAAGCTGGTGCAGCTTTGCAAGTGAGGTCAGATTTAAAAATCATCAGACCAACAGGACTCTTCAGCATTCTTAGCCTCTTTAGAGAAGAATAAATTTGCACAGTATTGCTGGATGGCATAGTAAAGAACATGGTGTTGAAAACCAAAAAATTTTGTTTAAAATTTTGTTTAAAAAAAGAGTATTTACATTGCCTGAAGCATTTCTCTTTAGGAATAAGAATCAGATAATTTCTTTAAGTTCTCAAGAACTTGTACCAGATGTAAACAACCTTGAGGAAGCTTTTCTGTAGTACAATGAGTTCATCTCCACATCAAAACCACAGGGTCCAACCACATCTTTCGTATTTCAGAAAATAAATGTGCTTGAAGACTAACAAATTGGTCAGCTATAGGTGATTTCAAAGGACTCTTTCAAACGTCTCTCAAATGTAGAGGGCTGCTAGTCAGAATAAAAAACGTTCAGAATATGGTTGCTGATTACATAAAACAAACATGGAGGGAAGCTTAAACTTCCCAGGGAAGTCTGCAGCAGCTGAATGCTTTTGTCATTGCTAAAACTTGTCCACTATTGAGTCCAAAATCCCAAACTGTCATAGTGGGTTTTGTTTATCTAAGTAAACTGCCTTATTTTTACCAACTTTCAATTAAGTGTAACTACCACTGCTAAAACTGTATCAAGATACCACAGTATTCAAAACTACTTACCAAAGCTAAACCTTGAGCTTTGTATCTGGCACTTTCTACAAGGACATACAACTGTGATTCATAGTGCTTTAGGTAATTTTCACTGAAAGAGGAGTGCAAGGTGTTTTATTCTCGATTCCTTTCCTTAATGCTTTAATAGCTTGGTCTTTCAATATTCCAAACCCTGCTCTTCATTTCAGCTCATGCTGCAAATTTCATAGGGACTGCAGGTTATGAGCCACAGATACTCTGACCTTTCCTCTGTACCTGCTGGGTCTGGGGTACTATCCCTAGCTGTTCCTCACCAGCTTTTCTTGAGAGCATTTTTTAAGTCTGCCCTGAAGTAACTTAAAAGGTGCTCCTGCCTTTTGTCTCCTTTCTAAACAGTTTTTAGTTATTAGTTGTAAGTAGGGAGCTTGTTAGTCTGGTTTTCACAGGCTAGCTTCTTCTGCTAACATAGTAAGGGTCAGCAAGATTCATTAACATGTAAGACAACTTGCTAAAACCATTTTATAGCCTTGCTTCTAGCTTTTTTCTTTTATTATTGTATAGCCATTGATCAAGAACAAAATTTTGTTGGAAAATCAATAGCTGGAACAGTTTCTACATTTTCAAATACAAAGGTGCAATTAATAACTTAATAATTAGACATGTAGGATATGCATGGTTGCACTGAAATGCTTGAAGAAAAGAAGAGCTTGAATACTGAATAGAGTAAGTAACAGCTTTGACATCAGCTTTAGGAATAACAAGGTATTCACAAAGAAAAGAAGAGAAACCATGTAATTTCTCTTGCCTATCCATAACTCCTTCTTGTCATGAACTCACCACTCCTCCGTCAGAGACTCTGGCACAAGCAATTAAACATGCATTCAGTTTTGTACAATGGAACTTACCCAACTTTTGCATCACAGATATAAATGCACCTCATTCCTGTCATTATAATTTAACAGCTTAATGACCTCTAAAGGCAGAAAAATCCATTTCTTTCCTTCCAAGCATGTTGTTCTGTTTCTATTTAGGAGTCTTTGTATGCTTCTCCCAGTCCATCTCTCACCCACATTTACTGCTTTCTCTCAATCGTCCCTTTGCACGTTTCCCCACCCCCCCCCAGGATGTATTTCTAGCAGCTGGGTTCTCTCCTACACAGGTCATCTCTCCTCATACTGTGAAAGAGCAAGCCAACCACACAGACACAAATGAGGGTACATTGAAAGAAAAAAGCACCATTTGCTATTAAAAAACCCCACCACAAGCAAACTGATTCTGATGCCTATTATTTAATGACCTATACTTTCACAGATGTACGTAAACCAACACCAAAAGGCAGTGCTATTAGAGAAAAGTAGTCTTCCTTCGTTAAAGTATATTAATGCATACTTGCAAGATTCGAATCTGATTTAAAATCTTTCACCATAATAGTGCTTACATTATGATTTTTAAGTATTTAAGAGCAAGACAGTACTCCAGAACTTTGTCGGAAAAAAACATATAAATGTGATCTTAAAAATATTCTCCTCATTAAACACAAGATTTCCACCTTTTCAAAAAGCTTGACTATTTTTTTGTCTATAACAGAAAAATACATATTATATAGTACTTCATATTCTTTAGACAATAGCTAAGTATTTGAGGACAATATAGATAAGCAAATTTTTAAGAGTTTCCATTGGCTTCTCTCATTGTTGAAGGTAATGGCATCAAAGTGCACCATGGTGCAAACACTTTGAGTTCTTGTACTCCTTTTTTCCCTGGAGAGATAAATTAGGAAATGCTTTCCTAAGGCCAGTCATTTCATGTGTGCAAAGTTTAAGCTATTTCCTTCTAATTCAGCATCTCATTTGGAGGAAGTATATTCACCTCTATCTCTGCTCACAGGTCACTCAAACTTTGGGAACACAGACCTCCTGCCATGTAACCTTGCTATACATCAGCTGTACATACATCCACCCAGATTAATTTCCTTCTCTCTTCCCCACTTTTTGACAACTTTACAAATCTGACCGCTTTTTAAACTGCAGTTTCCCTACCACATATTAACTACAAGGGACAAATCTTTCTTTCTTGATAGGAACTTTCATTTCAACATCACTTTTTGAATTCTTACCGTGGTCTGTAAGTTCAGACACGCCAAGTTCACTTGTCTCATTTCTACTTGGTTCATCACATCCTGTGGACACATAGTCGCATGTAGTGTCTGGCTGAGAATGAATGAGGTGTTTTGAAGTCTGCTCATCAAATTCCTTATTCAATGATGAAGCAGCATGGAGAAACAGGAATGGAGCTTTCAGCAGGATCACAACACAATGGTTGCCCTGATCTACGCAAATCCTGGGACTTGTATTAAGCAAATACTAAAATAAAATCCTAACATTTTTGTAAATGATCAGTAGTGACTCAGTCATAAGCAGTGGCAGGTTTAACATATTTTTTTTCTCTAGACACAATGGGAAATGGAAACTAGAGGACATGAAAAAGAAAAGTTAGAATACAAAGCACATAAATTATTTCTGTGATGCATTCACCAACTATTTCCAAACTGACCCTTTTCTTTCTGCAATAGGATGTGGTGCTAGAATTGAACTGGCTCATCTTCTGTTGCAGATAGCTTAAAAGCAAAGGACAATTTATTCTAGGAGTCATTCCAAGGCTTCATTCTTACTAAAAAGCCAGTTGAAGCGTTAACATTCTTAACCACAGCCATGCCAAATTAGAGTGTTTAAAGGATTACAATTCTAAACATCTTGAAAAGAAATGTATTTTGAACTTCGATGTCATATAGTCAGTAAAAACATTTCAGAGAGCAGATTTAGATTTAAGGGTAAATTAAGAAACGGTAATTTAAGAAAATAAAAATGCAATGAATAGAGAGCTTGTTGAACCATATGTGAATAACTGAATATACTTTGCCTCATCATGGAGCAACAGGTTCAGCTAAGCAGTCCAGACTTTGATGCACTTCCCAAATACTAGTCTCACTACAGGCCTGTGCCTCTAGTGCTAAAGAAACCATGTGGGAAACAGAAAAGTGGGGGTGCATATAAATGAGACCTCCAAAACAACAGCCCATACTTACATGTAGGACATTGACATTCAGCTGCTGAAAATTACGGGACCTGAATTCTTGCATTCTTTTGATATTTTCTTGGTATTTTTCTTCTGCCAGCTTCCTGTAAATACAGAACACTTGTATTTAGAATGTGATATCAGGGCGTGCACAAAGGGATCTTCTAAAAGCAGATGTGGAAAAACAAATTCTGTACTGAGATTTTCATGTTGCCAAATATTCATGGCATCTACTCAGGTTTTAATGAACACGAAAAGAGATTTCGGACCCTATTTCCAAACACTATTATATTTTACTCTCACAATTTGCACAACATAATTAAGAAATAGTAAATTATTAGTCCCAGTCTTTTCTATTTCTTCCGAAGATCTTATATACTTTGGGCTTTATTCCACCACGTAGTGCAGGGACCCTTCATCTGTAGACAGGCATGCAACATTTGTGTGCTATGAACTCTTCCTCTGGGGGACAGTTGGTAACTGTGGTTTTCTCTGTGGAACCACTTAATACGGGTGCTACATTAAGCACTTTTTCCAGTTTCCATTACTATATTCCCTTCCCATGCATCTCTAGATTTGCACTGCTGGAACCAGATCTCCTGTCTGAGAAGGTATCATTTTTGCATTGTTTCCAACACTTTCAGCCAGACTCAGCTGGCAATCATCTACAGCTCGATGTAGATCCATTTTAAAGATTCATGACTGAGAACAAGGCCTGAATATTAATATTGCCTTCATATTAAGAAACAAATATATTTCATTTTGGTTTTGGGGGAAAGAGAAAACGTGAAAATCTCAACGGAAAACATCAAAATACAAGAAAGCAATGAAAATGAAAACCAAACTAGAACTATCCTGCAAGTAGTAGTATTTTCTAATCTCCATTCATTTTTAAAAAGTGAAAGATACAGACATCCTATTTACAAATTTCATATTAGTACAGGAGTTGGCCTACCATATTACTGAAAGCACCATGCAGAAGAGGTGTTAAATTTAATACTTTTTATACAGTGTTTTCAGTTCAAGGAGAGGGTTCGTTTATTTCAAATGAGAATAAATTTATATAGCAAATGCCAGTCAGACACAAGTGTTCTTCAGACATATTTTCCAAAGGACATGAAAGGTCTTAGTTCTTCGCTTCAAATGTGTCATCAAAACAGTAAATTCCGGTTTTTATTAAAAAACCCCAAACAAAGCCTTCCAGTTGTTTCTCAGATTCCATCAGAAACTGTACCCAATCTCTTCCAAAACATTTTATTATGTCTCACTTGATAAAAAAACCCATAAATCATAAAGCCTTTACAACACACCCATTACCCCTTTTTGATCCTTTGACAAGGCTATCTATCCTCTGAACTATTAACTTCTGAGAAACCTCTGAGGCCAAAACAATTGACAAAAGCTGGATTGCAACTAAACGTCCAACTCCTCAGACTGCGCAATTCTTAACATAACCAGTCATTCAAAAAAAGGCTCCTACGGTAACACATCTGAAAACCTCTCATGTACGTATTTAACCAGAAACACAGTACTCAAAGCACCAGTTTTTGGCTAATGTTCTCATTTTTTTCCTACATAAATAATTTGTGTGATTTATTGTCACCCAAAATCCTCATTGACTTCGAGTAGCTGAACACCCCTTCTATTTTTATTTCTGCATTGAAAATTCTAACTCTCTCATTAGACTGTTGGGTGGGGAAAATTGCATGGTTAGGGCACAACTTACTTCAACTTCTTTCCTTTCTCATCAGCAGCATTTAACTTCCTCAGCCGCATTCGTTCCCGCGGTGTCATTTTCTGTACTTCAGAAAGTTCCTGCAGAGTTTGCAAATGAACTTTCTTCCGCCTGAAATTGAATGTAAGCAAAGCCATCTTCATATAAAAATGTAAATATTCAGTATTTTGACTGGATTTTGAAACACAGTGACATTTCAAACAGAATAATTAGAAAGTCTCTGGAACTACAGCAGACTAAATAGACTTTAGTTTGGAAAGCAAATGCCTCTTTTAAATTGAAATATCTAAACTCAGATTTGTGAAGAATGTGAATCATTTCAGGTGAGGATGGAAAAAGGTAGATTCATCTTCTTAAAAGAACAAATATTGAAGTGCAGTGAAATATTTACCCTGTCAGGCTTAATTATTGGGCATATTCCAAGTACAAAGGCAGCCTTTAAATGAGAGCCATAATACCACTTGTACATTTTACATTGATTGCTACAAGCTCTCTAGAATAAAAGAGAATATTTATGTGTCTTTAATGACAAATATAATTATCATGTTGTTCTCTTGAGTTTCTGGTCCTAATCAATAGTAACAGTTCACAGGTAAAATGGTCTCCATAGACAATCTCTGAAAGCTGAGCATGAATTATTGACTTTATGTGTTTCACCTGTATTTATCAACAGAGGAGAGCAATATTAGTAGTCGTTTATCAGAAAAAGGATACTAATCTCAGATGTTTATCTCACATCCTACAGTAATTAAAACAAAAATTAAACCATAGTTTGAAATGCCTTGGCAGTCACATTTCACTTACACAATATATATTCATTATACCATATACTTATAATACCAACTATTCATTTTAAATTACTGGTTTTGCTCTTATGAGATAAATTCACTTCTGATAATCTAAGAGCCCAGGCTTGTAACCGTACAAATTGTAACACTGCTTCTGGACTATCATTTTGAAATCAGGATTTTAATAAATGAGCAGAGAAGATTTCATTATGTTTTTCAAATAGTCCAAAGATATGAATATTAGTGTGAAATATGAAAGATTAAGGGCAAAGACAAGAAGAGTTCAATTATTCATAAGAATGGAACTAACTCTTCAAGTATGAATAATGTAGACATATTTCTTGTCTCCAGTAAAAAACTGTAATTTAAATTAAAAGAATCTCATGGGCAAAAAAGCAATTTTTCATTCAAGTTGAAACTGAACTTGTACAGCCTTATACTTACTTATATATTTAAAATTTATTACTTGAATGAGAATAGATTAAAGTAAGCCACCAGAGGCCTTTACTAGAAGAAACTAGGCTCAACATTTTTGCTTTACATGGCAAAAAGAATTCCTGGTGAGAAAAAAGTAAACATAAATATAAAGTAGCAATGGTTGAGGAGAACACCAGAGCAAACAACTGTTTGTACACTCACTGAGACTAGAGTATTGCTGCATTACAACAGATATGGGGAATTCACTATGTTTAATTTTTTTCTCCTCCCCTTTTCTGTTCTCTGCCATTTTTCAGGTACTTTTAGTTCATTTTGCTTACCTCTTTAAATCTGGGATAGCAGAAATTATTTGGCATTTTGCTTACAAGTACCAGTACAGGCAGCTAATGTTCTCATAAGTACAATGAGAGCCATGATAAGACTATGACTTCTTGCATATTCCAAACACTTGGGCAAAAATAATCACACTGTAGCACAAGTGAGGATAAGTTACAGTAAAGTTTCTCCTATTTACAATTTTTTTCTCTAATTGATGCCCTGAATTTTAAAACCTCAAGATAAATTCCCATTCATTGCTTCACAATTTATAGGAACTCCAAACCTCTGCACAGAAGCAGACTTTCTATTTCCTTCTAACAATAGTATGAGAGAATGATGTTTGTAGTTAGAACTACTTGCTCTTCCTCTTAGAGACTACAGACTCGCTTTTGAAAAAGTATACTTACAGATTCTGGGATATACATAAATGTCCTTCCCACATGCTACCACTGTCAGAAAATGATGTCCATTTGGAAGGTGATGAGACTCTATACATTGAAGCTAATGACAATGGACCAGGTATAGAATACAGTACATATTTGACAAAATATACAAAGTGGTTTTATCAGTCTGGTCTAGAAGCATGGGGTTATTTGAAGTCTGGATATATATTCTGCAGGTAACAATACTGCTTCCCCAAAGTGGATGCCATGGTTTTGGTGCATATAGATCTGAAATCTTGTGACCACAAGATAAAGGCAAGGATTAAAAATTTTTTGAAAATTCTCATACTCTATGTTTCAACAAGCATTAAATACTGAATATAATTCAGATAGAGTTGGCATAGTATCTGGGAAAGGTTTCAGTGCCCCAAAACTATTCACAGTATATCTCTAAGGAACATCTCTGTAGTTAACTATTTAATTTGAAAAGGAAGGAATCCTCTCAAAGTTAATTGAATTAACTCGAATATATATTTATTGTGTCATTTTACATCCAGGCTTGCAAAGTTCAACAAACTATTTATACTAAAGGTACCTATTCATACCAAAATGGAAAACTTTGGTCTCACAAAAAGACAGAGACTCATCTGTCAACAAGAGACACCAAGGACAGAAATGACAAGTAGAAACCCAAAATACAATTTGTAGAGATGAGAACCTACAGATACACTGCCAGCAGTTAAACTGGGTAAAATGATGTACAAAAGACTTTGCTATGCAGAATTCAACTGTCTGTACTCTGCTTTCTTCCTACCACTGACAGCAAACTACACTTTGTTTGGAAAAGCTGAAGGTGGTCACCTCTCCTGAAGGGATGCTTGCAAGCAACAAAATTGGCAGCATCTGCAAAGTGATCACAGCTCCAAAACTGTGGATCCTGTACGAGAGCAGAGGTCACAAAAAACAAAGGTGAAAGCCCTATCGCCTCAAAGGCACTGCCAGTTCTGGATTGTTTTAATCTTTATTGCTGGTACCTAATAATTCAAAACAAATTTCAGAGAGCTGTTAAAATCTTGACAGAGGAATCAAGAAACAGGGATGTTCATTGCTTCCTCACAGTATCACAAAGGGAGCAAAGGGGAGGGTGAGTTGCCCATGAAACTGCAGAGCTAATTTACAAAGGCAAAATTTTAAAATGTCCATGCTGGAATTTCCTTTAAACATTGCAGCATTTTAATTTAATGCAATTAATTAATTTAATATATATTTAGTGCCTAAGAGAGAGATCATGTGTGAAGACACTGCTGAAGTAAGAGCCAAGAAACATCACTACTCTTGATTTCTCTCTGTAGTTACAAGATAAAAATAACACTGTCCTACAGAGGTATTAGATGAATACTAGTTTAAGTGTATATGCTTTTAGTTTGGTGTCATTTAGGAAACACGTCTTTCACATTCAATTTGTAGTAGGTACAGAAACAGCAGCACTATAAATGATGATGACCTAATTAAAATGACAGCTTAAACCTCCAAAATTTAAAGACAAAGGTAATGATTTGCATACCAATTGGGACTAAATTAACATAAACATATATTGCACATGTATGTGCAATTTACACAGTCACATAATAAAAAGATTTCATCAGCAAATCGTTTTTTACTCCCTAAATCTTAATTAAGCATCTCTCTAATGTGGTTGTTCTTCTGTATTTCTGGGGAATAGGTTTGTCTGAACATAAAGCACTATGAGATTGACACAAGTGTTAATGATATTATTTGGCAACACTGTGATTTCATATACTACTGCCTATAAAACTGTTAAAAATACTTACACAGCACCAAAAATGGGAGCAGTTTCTTTCTGCCAGTTAAGTGCCTTGTCTTTCACAGTCACATTTGTGAACTTGTACTGTATTTTCTGCAAGGAAATAAAACAGAAGGGGTATCAAGACTTTATGATAAAATTATGCAGAATCTTCAGCTATTACCCAATACCATCCTAATACAAATAATATAAAAACTGACCAAGCAGTTTCCTTCCCCCCCTTCTCAGAAAGCCAAATAATACAGGCACTGAAGCCTGGGCAAAAAGAGCAAAAGGCATTGGTTTTCACTAAAACTATGAATAACCAGAACAGTTTAGAGATACATGCACCCAGACCCAAGTGATCTACATTTGTTATGCATAGATTTCTGGTTTTCTTATTGCTCATAACATTTAAGAGGGGATACATTCAGCATGTCAAGTGATGAGGGCTTCATTCCTCAGTCATATTTGTACTACAGCTCTGAAAGTCCCCTAGATTAATGTTCCCATGAACAGCTATCAAATTATTTTTTCTCAACATGTTTTCCCTGCCTCCATTTTGCCTTTGCAAAATACATACTCAAATGGCAAGTGTACAGCTACTGCTTTTTCTTACATACCTTGAGCTGTTCATCAATATAAGGGGATTTTAGGATCTCTGATGCTGCTGGTCTCAATGAAGGATTCTTACTTAACATGCTGAGATGTTAAAAACCAAAAGGAGTAATTAGGCAATTGTCCAAACTTACTAAAATCTGCCGAACAAGAAAATAACATACCTGCATAGCACAGCATTCAGTTTGCTTGGATATCTATCAGGAAGAGAAGGTGTTTCACCTTCCACAATTTTTAACACGACAGACAAAAAATTCTGCCCAGTAAATGCATGGTTCATGCAGCACATCTCATACAAAATGCATCCCAGAGACCTTTAAGAATAAACAAATAGGAATAGTATATATAATATTTTTGAAAGTCGCATGCATAGTGACATTACAATAAGTAAAATCTCAATTGTATGCTCTTTTGCCCTGAGAAGGATATTTCATTATAAATATAATATAATATAATATAATATAATATAATATCATATCATATCATATCATATCATATTATATTATATTATATTATATTATATTATATTATATTATATAAAATATTTTAGGTGAAAAGGACATAAATATATATTATATATATTTATATTTATAATTTATTTTTAAATTAATAAATTTATAAACGGGATAAATCATCATTCTATTTTCATAAGTACAGGCACAAACTTGTATTCTGTATATAAATACATATAATCATATATATATAAATTTAAAAATAAAGTAATACCCAATTATATTAACCACTTTAAATGATTACTCATTAAATGAGGAATAAAAATTTTAATTAGTGACTGACTGAGAAAACAGTTTAGTAGCTTGGTAGTTATAGGTTTGGTGACATTTGTTCTGCAAACTAATTTCTGACACCAAACTGAGGCTAAAATTCAAGTTCAAATTAAATAATGCCAGTTTCGAAGAACAGAAGTGCCTTCCAGTGAGATTTCACTCATTTGGCCACGTACTCAAAATAGATTATGAAATGAATTTGTTCTCAAAGAAATTTGAAAATTCAGATGAGAGTATCATATTGCAACATACAAAACTAAATTTCCCCAAAATTTTATTTGGAGAAGGAAAGAAGAAACCTGAACATGTAGGTCTGGACACGTACCTAAGGACCAGTGTCAGTTTAAAATCCTTAAAAACCAGGAGGAATGACTGCAAACAATTTCAAAACTCTCTCTGGTTTACCATCACCTTATTCACCAGTCCTAATGGCCATCATAAAAGGTCACCAAGTTGAACATTTTAAAATAAACACTCTCATAATAATTTTACATAATGACTATTCATAACAGTTTACACTTCAGTTGAGTTCTGTCTGACAAATTATTTTTAAAAAATAAGGGAGTTGAGTTTTACAGGCCTTGGAGGATGCTCAGCTTTTTCTCCAGTCAGGGGGGCTGACTTGATCAATGATTGACTTGATCAAGGTCATAGAAAATACTGGTGAGAGCCAGATACAGGTCAAGGCTCATCAAAGTAACCAGTTCAAATATCTTTATATTTGACTGTGGTATTTATAATTTAATCTGTGATTCCAGAAGAAGTAAGAAAATAAAGCATAATGATAAGAAATATGTACCAGTGAATGGCTTTCAGGAAAGGGGTATAAACATCTTTGAAAGCAAATAATGGATAAAGTTTGAATTATTCATTTTGGTTAAAGAAGAGGAATTGTTTTGGTCCATCTGGAAATAAAAGAACAAGAGCAAATAATTTTAAAGCTGAAACCCAGGCTCTACATACAGTGCAAATAAGGAAGACGACAGAGAATGGTGGGGGCTCCACTCACTGGTACTTTTCAAGCAAGTATGTGAAAACCATTAGCAGAGCATTTTTGCTAAGACCCAACTAAAGAACAACTACTGAGGTAAATAAATAATTGCCTAGGTTTTTTAAAGATTTAACTGTGAAACAGCTTTCAAACTTTCAAAATCAGTAAACAGTAACACAGAGATGATAATATGTATTTATGATGTATGCTCAAACTCTGAAACAAGATAATTACTACATGAGAAAATACTTAAAGCAAAAAGAACAACAAAAACCCCCTACGCACACAGCATTTGAAAGCATCAAATAAAAATGGAAATCAGCCAGACAGAAGAAAAAAAGAAGGAAAATCCCAACCTGACAGACTGTACCATAACTTCTTTTTGCAGCATCAATCTGTTTTGGAAGCTGCTTGATTCCAGCAGCTAGAAATTGTTTAATGAGACATTAGGAACACAGGATTTGACACATGAGGGAAGCTGATTTATTCATCTATTTTAGTACTCTGACTACACCTGAGGTGGAGAAAGATGAAAAGAATGCCCAGGGCATTCTGCTGCAGCCAGGGCTGTGAACCAAATACCCAGGGAAGATCCCATCTGTCCCATGAAAGAAAAAAATAGGAAAAAAAGGTAAATAAAAATGAGGGGGAAAGAATAAGTTGGTTTTTTTTTTCTACAGGATCTAAATCTTTGAAATAAAAGAAATATCTCCTAAGCTGGGAAATGCTGCCCCAGGTGCCAGAGCAAGGCCATTTCTTCCCAAGAGAGCTGCTGAGCTGCAAACACCCAAGGAAGTAGCTGACAAGCTTTTGGCTCAAAACTGCATTTCTCAGTTATGTTTCTACATTTCTGGTCTAAGCACCTTGTAAGGAGCAGGAGGAAATTGCTTCCCAATTCCCATAAGCAATCTGCACATGATCCAAACATATAATTTAATTACTTTTATAATCTTAGCCTGCATAAGTGCCAATGGTATAAAATTCTAAAATGGTCATTAAGCCATCCGCCCAGCACATTTGGTTTGACAACTCCCTATATTCATTAATAGGTTTGACAAAGTTCCCAAACAGCAGATAATTTCAGCAAAATTGTGGCATGACATGTGTTCATGTTGAAGCTACTTATGCTCAATTACATCATAAAATGGAGCATCTGGACAGGCTTCAGTGTGTTCTCCCCAGTCTCAACCAACAGACCCCTAACTTTTCCTTCTTAGGAGAAACCACCCTGAGGTTTTGGTGTTGCTTACATAAACACTCCACCCTTTTAACATCTTCTGATCTTTTGTAAAAAATGTTACAGTTCTTCAAAGGTTGTAAGATCCAAGCTAGCTTGAAATTCAACTCCAAAAGTCAGACAATGTAAATCCATATACCTTTATGGCTTATATCTCTTAGTCTGATACTATCAGAAGGTCTTAACAATTTGTTGGCTTCAGAGTCTGTGAGGAATATGTCTCTGAATTTAATTTCCTCAATATTGACTCATCAGCTATTCAGTGAGAACTCCCTGCTGCTGTCTCCCCCAGCCCCAGCCCCTCAGCCTCAACATTGCCCCAGTTTTTGATTGTTAATATTAAAGAAAAAGACAAAGTGGGGGAAAAGCACAGACAAGCAAGCACAATAAAATGAAAATGTCAAGATCTGTGGGGTGAGTAACCCAATTTACCCAAACACAACAGACAAACCAGCTCTCAAAATCTGATAGTACTTGATGGAAGACAGTACAATGAATTTACATGTGATTGTGACATTGCTTTGTCACTGAAAGACAAAAAGAAAGTTATTTATTCCTCTCTTATGGAGAATTTGTTAAGTCTCTAAGGGAGAAAAAAAAAACTGGTTTTCAACTATTATTTCTGTTTTAATTTTTGTTTCTAAGATAATTTATAACATATAATATGCACAAATCCATTGAAAAGTTGCTGGATGAAGTTTACCTTGTATGCTATCTCTGAAAAGAAGAGAGAAATGTTATTGCTGATAACTGTTTCCTTCAGTTTTCTCCACACACGAGGGCAGTGCCACAGCGCTGGAGGCAGGGGAATGCCGGCCGACCCCCACCAACATCAGTCTCACCATGGGGTGTGTAAGGGCAGGAAGGGACACCAGGACAGCGGCACAGCAGCGCCTCGGGGTCACGCTGTGCTGGGCTTCCAGTGAGCCCCAGCTGCACACACACACATCACTGACTGATCCCTGACCTGCCCTGGCCTCTTGGGCTCTCTCTGTCTCGGCTCAGCTGCCGGCACTGCTCTGACTCTTCTCCGTCTGCCAGATCTGCAGGGGGAAGCACTGATGGGCAGGGCGGGTGGTGAACTGCTGAACTGAAATCAGCTCCCTGAAGAAGCTTCTGGTCGGGAAAGGAGGAAACCCCAGACTGTGTCATCTCCAAAGGTTTACTCTCAAGGCCCGGCCAGTCCAGGCTAAAGGATGCTGAGGAAAACATGTGAGCTAATTTTAATTTGCCTCCTGTGAATTTAGATTTGGCATAAAGCATGGAATGGCAAAGAACTCCAGCCCTGACATTTCAACTGAAGAAAAACATAAATGCTGCCACTTCTCTGAGCCCAACTGCAGAACTTCCATAGGGAAGAACTGTAAAACATGAAGCTTTTTCCCACCTATTGACCTTGGGCTGTAAAGGATGATACTTCTTGCACCAGCTGCTTCCCAATGAACTGGACTGAACAGTGAGAGGACCATGATAACGAGGTGAGATAGCACTAACTGTCTTTTCCAGAAGATATTTTACATTATCTTATATTTAACATGGCAACACATGTAAGTCTGAATTTTTGTGTGTGAATTTTTGAGTCCTGCTAGAGATAAGAAGGACAAGTCTGAAGAGAGAATGTCACTTCAGCTACATATAAAAGACTTGGGCAACTCCTTGAAATTCCTCAGAGGTCAACAAACAGTGCTGTTTAACATCTCTGTCAGCAACATGGACAGAGGGACCGAGAGTATCCTCAGCAAGCTTGCTGACTACAAGCTGTGTGGTATGGTCCACGTGCTGGCAGGAAGGGCTCTCATTCAGAGGGACCTTGGCAGACTTGAGGGGTGGGCCCATGCCAACCTTATGGAGTACAAGGCAAATTGCAACGTCCTGCACTTAGGTCACAAATACAGACTGGGCAGAGAATGGATTGAAACAGGCCTGAGGAGAACACATGGGGGATTGTTGCTTGATGAAAAGCTCAACATGACTTGGAATGTGTGCTGACAGCCCAGAAAGCCAGCCACATCCTGGGCTGCATCAGAAGCAGTGTGACCAGCAGGCTGAGGAGGGAGATTCTTCCCTCTACTCCACCCTTCTGAGACCTCACATGGAATACTGCGTCGAAATCTGGGCCCTNAACATGGACAGAGGGACCGAGAGTATCCTCAGCAAGCTTGCTGACTACAAGCTGTGTGGTATGGTCCACGTGCTGGCAGGAAGGGCTCTCATTCAGAGGGACCTTGGCAGACTTGAGGGGTGGGCCCATGCCAACCTTATGGAGTACAAGGCAAATTGCAACGTCCTGCACTTAGGTCACAAATACAGACTGGGCAGAGAATGGATTGAAACAGGCCTTAGGAGAACACATGGTGGATTGTTGCTTGATGAAAAGCTCAACATGACTTGGAATGTGTGCTGACAGCCCAGAAAGCCAGCCACATCCTGGGCTGCATCAGAAGCAGTGTGACCAGCAGGCTGAGGAGGGAGATTCTTCCCTCTACTCCACCCTTCTGAGACCTCACATGGAATACTGCGTCGAAATCTGGGCCCTCAAGATGAGAAGGATGCAGACCTGTTGAAGCAAGTCCAGAAGAGGTACACAAAGATGATCTGAGGGCTGGAACACCCTTTCCATGAAGACAGGCTGAGAGAGTTGGGGCTGTTCAGCCTGGAGAAGAGAAGGCTTCAGGGAGACCTTAGAGTACCTTCCAGTACATAAGGGGGGACTGCAGGAGAGCCAGAGAGGGACTTTTTACAAAGGCATGTAATCATAGGACAAGGGGTAACAGCTTCAAACTGAGAGAGAGTTCAAGGCCAGGCTGGATGGGGTTTTGAGCAACCTCATCTAGAGGACGCTGTCCCTGCCCATGGCAGGGGGCTTGGAACAAGATGATCTTTAAGGGCCCTTCCAACCCAAACCATTCTATGAGTCTTTGATTCTTCATGAGCAACTGAACTTCCTGCATAGCGGCCCAAGGACTTAATCTCACCTGGAGCCTCCAGGGCGGGCTCCTCTGTACGCTCAGGGACCTCTTGTGTTTTGGCCCCTGTTAAATAGGGACAGTAAAAAAAAAAAAAATCAAATAGACTCACTATTAAAAGATCAAAAGATGAAATGATGAGAGTATCAATCAAATATATGAGTCCTGATGAAAAGAGTTTCCTGGCTCAAAAAAAGGAAGGGGTTTGTGGGCTGGGGAACTACTGAGTCAGAGCGCATCTCCTCCTTAGTGCCCCTTCAGTGAAGGCCAAGAAGCTCCTACTGAAGGCAGTTTCACCCTCAGATGAGCACTCTTAGTAATGCTTTGGAAAGATTACAAAAAAACAGAAAGTACAGCAGAAAGCTGGTGGCTACTGAGTTTGGGGAGTTTTTTCTGTGTTTTTGTAAATTTTGAAAGGGTGATCAACACATCTTTTATGAAAATATTGGACCAAACTCTGCCTGCGTTTACTCTATACAACTTCAATGATCTATATGGACTGACACTAGTAACCACCAATAGAACTTAAACATGTATTTTACTTTCTATTTGCACTGCAATAAAATAAATTATTCCTTACAGTAGAAGAGCACAAAAGGCAGGCTTCCCTGACTATTCATTTGTTTTGACATCTTTTGAAATCTTCTCCCAATAAATTTTTATTGATTACATGTATTAACTGATATTTGCTACAGATGAACAACAGAGAATCTGACATCAAATCCATAGCCATCAGCTACCCAGACCATGAGATGAGATTCCTGATATATCTGTTGGCTGGACTGAATATGTCAACTGTGAAAAATGGTTGCTACCGTCTGAAAATAAAGATGACTGTTCTCCACTTTCAGAATTATATCCTGCAGTCACAAGTATATTTTGAAAAGGCAGAACTGAGACGAAGCTAGAGTAAATTATCAAGCAATCAAACTATATTCCAGTGGCCAAATGATTTACAAAGGAACTTTCCTGGTTTGAAATATTTATAAGAAATTAATCTTCTGATATACACACCTACAGGGGAAAAAACCAACAGAGTACCTCATAAAAGAAACAAAGCCCCTTAAATAAAACCAACAAAGCACCTCATAAAAGAAACAAAACCCCTTAAATATAATACTATAGCAAAATCTAAAAACTCAACACTTTTAACTATTATCTTAAAACATGACATGTTTTAGGACAGACATACAAGCAAGCCAGATATTTTCCCCATCCAAAAAAATTGTTCTCCATCTTAGCTTGGAAGAGTACCTGCACACCTAAAAGTTTCCTAAAGTCTTTCAACAGATCTCAGCTTCTAAACACAATTCTCTAACCATCACCTCAGAAGTCCTGATCTCAAGAATTTGTGCCATCTAAATGCAGAACTGACACTTTCCTTTCTACCTTTGAGACTCTTATAAAACAGAGTGCCTTTTCTTTCTGTTCTAACACTGCGGTTATTCTCATTTTCAACTCCACTTCCAAATATTTTATTGCTTTTAACATTTGCCAATGTTTTTAAATTTAGTTCCTTAGAAGGTCCTTCTGCTATCTTCTCAACTAGAATCACTCTTTGTTCGTCCACCCAAAGTTTCACAGGAAAGTTGCTTCTTTCAACTCATCTATCTCAATATGAGAAAAAAAAAAGAGATTTCCCCCTTCCTAGAAAAACCTGAACTTTGTCTACAATCATCCTGTATCACATCAGAGACTAGACCGGAATTTTACTCTCCTTTAAAGTCTCAGATAACCCAGAATAAAAGCCAACTACATGCTTCTTAACACAAACAGCAAGGCCTCAAATTGCAACATTTGATTCAAATGTCCTGAAATAGTTTTAGTGGGGATAAATGCCTAATCCAACCAAAATAGCATTCTGACTACTCACCAAATGTCAGATTTTGTATTATATCCCTGGTGCTTCAGTACTTCTGGACTCATGTAGTATGGTGTCCCAGTAAAAGTAGTTGCAAGATCACATGAACCCATCAAAAGACAAGAAACTCCAAAGTCTCCTAAAAATATCAGTAGAAACAGTGATCTATTAATATAAATATATATCTATTCATATAAACTTTTTTGTTTATTGTTAGACATGATAAAATGACTGTACATCCAGAAAATTCTGCTAGTATTTTAAAAAAGGGGAAAAACAATTTTCTGTAATTCTTCAAAATAAAACCACCACAAAAACATATCAAAGAACAATGTGGGTTTGAAGAGGCTTCACAAGGTCTTCTGATTCAAACCCCTGGCTCAAAGCAAGTTACATGGGGCTGCTCAGGTCCAGGTCCAGCCAAGATTGAAGTATCCTCAAAGCTAGAGATTTCACTGCCTCTCCTGTGCCTGACTGTCAAATAAATGTTTGACCACAAATCAAAATGCTATTTCAGACATGATTTTCTTTAAATCTCCTTATTGACAAAATGTCTGCTGGACTGTTCTATCACATGAAAATAAATATATCTTTAAAAAGTATGGAAATCTCACCAATTTTAAGAAGATTATCTTTCAAAAATATATTCTTGGCTTTCAAATCCCTGTGAAGTATCCGTCTGGAATAGAAAAGGAAATTCAGCCTCATCCAACTGGAAGCATTCTGAGTCACGTATTAAGTATTTCAGGTATTTAACTTCAGCCCTTTTCAGGAAGGCCAGCCCACCACTGGTACAGTCTGACTCTGCCAGTGCCAATCCATGGACAATGGCCTTAAGGAGCTTCCTATACACACAGAGAGGTGCATTCACAGGCACCCACATGCAGGGTGAGAGCCTAAGCAGGATAATAAAAATGTACCTGGGGATTCCAGCTTAAGAATACAGATACAGACATAGCATGAGCTGCAGAGGAAGGGAGAAAGGCAAGACTTCCTATCTGACTTGCCTTAAAAGCATTACATCTTATTTTCTGCCAGGAGAATGAGATGCCTCACAAGAGAATAAGGGATGAGAGAAAAAGTAATAAGAGCTTCTCAAAGCTAAGAGAAGACTCCTTCAGAGCAAAAGTATTACTTCAAAGACAAATACGTATATAGCCTAAGATAGTAGTTCAGTTTTTTACAGTAACAGTGTGGAAGATGAAAGAACTTTACAAAGACAAAGATGAAAAGGAAAAGAAACAGAACAATTAGCTTCTACAGACTTATTTTTCCATCAGAGTTTGAAAAAAACATCATGAGCTACACACCATGTAAGGATATACAGAATCTTCTTAATTTCTGTAAATCTTACATGTGTGACAGTAATTTTGCAGCCCCTTAGGAAAACAAAGTATCTCTGCAGTATACAAAACATATTCTCAACTTATTCTTGTTAATAACACTTCCAAAAGCATTGTTCCCTATAACCTCACCTAAACTAGAATTCATCCACTTTTGAAATGATTGCTAACACACAGGATTAGTCATCAGCTCGGCTCAGGAGGAGGTTAGAGTAGCATTTGGTACATACTGGCTACAGAAACTGTATTTGGTAACACAAATACAGTTGTCATTTGGCCACTTAGATCATGTAAAGAAAGAAACTGATGCTCCAAGATTCTTGAGACGTGGGCAGGAAAAGCAAATATAATATTCAATTTTAATTTTTTTTGAGGAATCCTCAAGTATTATATCAAATTAAAATTATTAAATTCTTAGGCATTGACATAATGAAATTATTTCCAAAATAGTTTCTATATTAAGATTAGAAAATACACATTCTGCAGCACAATTTAATTACACAATTTCGTCCACAACTCATTTGAAAATATTTTTTGCAAGAAGAGAAAAAAATATGCAATTCATATACTGAGTTAACAAATGGGAAAAAAACCCCATGAAAAATAATACTGGAATTCATTGCAGTATATACGTAGACTGGGCATGAAAAGGAAACATTTCTCTTTTTATGGGTCAAGGAAAAGAGTTCTTCGTGCTTGTCATAGCAATTTTTTTTCACTTCTTTTTCTTTCAATTTTTTGTCCTGAAAGTAATGCCTTTAGTTTCATTAGAAAAAGGTTTGCACATTGGGAAAAATGAAAGTTTTATTCAGTCTTTCCTCAAAACTCAAACTATGCTAACCCATGACATTCAGTATACCTCCACCCGTGTTTACAAAGTATTGTTTATAAATAATTTGTTCTCTATTTGACAACTTCTGTGAGCAATACGCATACATTCATATATTATATCAGTAAGGAAATTAAAATAAGGTGATATTTACTGTTCTTCCATATATGTGTATATATATATACACATACACACACACAGAGTTTTACAGAAATCTTGTGTTAATTTAGATTCATAAGGACTATCCTTAACATTCATCACACAGATCCTTTCAGAGAACTTGCTTTCACTGCATTAAATTATTCTTGCAGACTGTTTCTGAGCATTGGTGGGTTTCAACGTTCTTTTAAAAGTACTCCTTTGTATAAATACAACCACAGAATTTCTGAAGCTGAAATTTTTCTGAATATCTATTGTTTTAATAACAGGTATCTTGAAGTATAAAAATTATCAAGAAAGCTTTCAGTAGCATATAATTTGAAAAGGAAATTAAAAGATGTTTGGGTCACATTAGTTTGAATTACAATATAATGCTAATATAGTTTTGTAACATATTGATGAAAATGTTATGTATTTTATTTGCATTACCAGTAATTATAAGATGCTTTCATATATTAATATGACAAGGAAATATTTGGGGTAGTTTTTTTGAGCTTTCCATGATGATATCTCTCACTGCAATGCAACTCCTTCTGCCATGATATGTCAGAAGATAAACAAGGTACCAGCTGAAACCGTACCTGAAAAGAATACTTTAATACTAGTAAGAAATTAATATCAAGCTTGCACTGTAAATCCAGTCAAAGAAAGAGAGCAACTTTTTTATTGTAGGAAAAGACAGACCAATATAAGCAACGTGAATTAACTGGGCTCCAGCAAAATTTTACTTGATGGACAGTGAAGTGGTTATTGAGTGGTTATTTTGGGTAGAAATTAACACTTAAGGACAGTTTCAAATCTGGGCTGTAAATATACCCATATCTGTGTTCTGTAGGGTACCTTCTTCTTGTCTCATAGTCTTAAAAGAACAAGACAAGCCCTGAGCAGTGGGTAGCCTCCTTGAATGAAGCTTTGCCTGCAACAGAACGAGCTGCAAGTGAAGGTGAGGGAAGTTGAAGTATATTACTGCTGTGAAATCGTGCACAGTTAATTTCTCTTTACTCTATCTGAAGAACTCTGCAGAGGAGTAAGAGGTTCTGTGTAAGTCTGAACCCTGTATTATCTGCTGTTTGCATTAAGAGTAACCTTATAAAAATCTGTGTTCATAAATTCTTCAGAAAGATTAGCAAAATGATGGGTAACATAATGGTCAGCCTTATTCAAATTGAAGTTAAAGTAATCAATGGCCTCATTGCCTGATTGCTGTGGGATTAATTTTGTGCACTGACATGCGATGGGCTATGTGTACTACGAGAGACTACAGGATGGTTTCATGCTAAATGTCTCCGTCTAGGTCAGACCACTGAGTTGTGTTGTCTCTTACTTTTCCCCTTGTTTATAACAAAGACAGACAAGGATTGAATCTGTTTATTTATTTCTAGATAACTGTTTTCAAGTCTCAAATTTTTTTAAAAATTAGATCAAGTTTCCAGCATAAGAGTTTTCAAAAAGTGTGAAAGTTCGATTAAAGTTGCGCAAGAAGGACAAGTGAATAGCCTATGTTTAAAACCGTAATTTTTGCTGCTCTGGAAAAAAACCTTCCACCCACAGCAGCTGAGATTTCTTAGGAATGGCATGGGGAAGGACCAACCCACAGGTTGTAAACACTTCAAGCTTCTAGTTCTAGGGAAAAGCTTTCTTTGCATTAGAACATAATTCAAACATATACTACAGCTTTCTTCCATGTCAGTAGAGAAGAAATCATGCATGAAAGCATGTATGACTCCTCTATACAGAAACAGAGGGCTGTTATTATGTTTTAGTATTTCAAATTTCTGTAGGTAGTTTTAAATTCTTTTAAGCCTAACCTTTTCCATTTAAGCTATCGTTTGACTCTATACTAGTAAGAAAAAGGTTAAATTTTGTAATGTACATACAGCCAAATAACACAAAATACAAATAAATATATGAAAATTAAACCTATCAAGTTATTTGTAAGTGTCTGGAGAGGTATTATTAGCTATGATTGAAAAGGAGACAATGAAATTATGTTTGGAAAACCAAATTGCTTTAAATGAAGAATTAACTGACTTTTCAGGAAACCAAATTTTATACACATATTTACCAAAATAAGTTTATTTTTAGGATATTATTTGATTTTAAAGATTTCTTTGGTAACAAGTAGAAGATAAGTAAAATAGAGAGAAGAGTAGAAAAGAGGGACATATGGGAAAAATAAGAGATAAAAGAGGCATAAGGAAATACAGAAAATGAAAGACAAAAAGAATAACTCACAGCATAAAATAAAATAGTTCAGTTGGAAGGGGCCTACAATGACCAGGAGTCCAAATGCAATGTTTATATTTTTATTCTGCATTATTCTGCACAAAGCATCTTCTAAACACATACGTTAAAGAAAGGATTTCGCCAAAACGGGACTTTCCAGGGTACCAAAACTTCTAATGATAAATTGTTAAATTGAAGTTCAAGAGAGGAAAAAAACCAAACCACACTGATAGTTTTGTTAAATTGTCAGGATTTTTATTTCCATTTCCCTCTGTCCTTTTGGTCTGCGGTGAATGCCGAAGAGGCACAGCATCCCAAGAGAGTTCTCTTCAGGTCCTTCCATCACTGGAAGGGCAGCATTTCATGTACAATCCCTAAATAAATTGGCATTTAGGAACAAAAATGCTCTTGCATCTTGGACAGCAATTCACTCTGCCCTTTTCCCTCACAGTCTGACACTTGCAAAAACTCATTAGGCATCCATTAGTTTAGGTCAAACACATCCCACACACTTAACTTCAGCTGAACTCAGGAACGGTTGTGCCTGATGACAGGTGACCTCTCTACCTACTGCTCTGTTGCAGCTAAAATTCAGGCAAGCAAATTTTACCCAAGCCCTGCAAAGAATGATACAGAAAAGGGACCAGACAGGCAGTGTACACATCCAGCACACTGGCAACAAGGGAAATCTTTCCATCACTGAAGTCAGCCTGCCAAAATCACACTGCAGACAAGAGCTACACTCATGGAGATGACCAGGTAGGCATTCATCTATATACACTACCCCTGCTCCAACCATGTGTGATCTCCTCCTATCTGTATGACCTGCAGTAATTTTTTAAGTTAATCTTAGATGTGCTGTTAAAAGTGATGTCTCTTTTCAAAGAATGCATGTATGTAACCCCACTGATTTTACTGGGAGTCCATCAGGCATATCTGTTGGATGCTTCAGAGTAAATACGTGCAGGACATGCTTCTTGACTTCCCTTTAAAAAGATGACTTTGTCTTAAGATTTTAATCCTTTTCTTCTAACTATATTGAATTATTTCTACTGTGCTCCATTCTCCATTTGGCTCTTGAAAAAAGTGTGTCTAATGCTGGAAGACATCTACCATTGTCCTGCTAAAAGATAGAATGCACAGTGTTCCTGCAGCATAGGTAATTAATTACACTTGAGGTATCTGACATATACTAACTACAATAGTTTGGTGAACAGAACTTTCATTTCCGTTTGAGTACCTCCAACTAGTCAGTAAGCCCATTCACTCCCCTCCCGAGCTAAATGCTCTCATATCAAATGACTGTACCTTTCATGCATATAGTTGACTCCGAGTAACAACTGTATAAACCAGTCTATTACTTGACTTTGAGTGAACATCTTCCCAGAATCTCTGTACTCTTGAATTTTAAAGTCTAGATCTCCACCCTGAAAAATATCACAACATATTTGTACATTTAAAGTAAGTTTTCAAAATGCTATGTCCTTCATCATAGTACAGGATCCCACTTCCTTAGACCTTCAGGCATCCTATCGTGTAGGTCTGTAAAATCAACATATGCACGTGAATTCTGAACTCTGCCAGCACCAAAAGCATACACAAGTGAGGATCAAAATGGTACCAACCAGTGTGGCTTCGTAGTTTTCCCTTAGTGTTACACAAGATCAGCAAAGTTTCCAACTGTTCTTACTTCATGTCACCCAACTTCAGCATCCGAGCTGGTGACCCTCAAACTTTACGGTCAACACAAAAGAACACACACCTGTATAGTGCAATTATCTCTGCCATCCAGTTGCTTACCTTAGGAACGGATGGATCATGTTGTAGAAATGCTATTTCCCTGCAAAGATTTATGATGAGGGCCTACATTGACTGGCTAATATATAGACACCCATGTAAGTAAAATTAATCTGTCCCAATCGGTCTAAATAAGTTAATAAATTTGAGAAAAGCATTTCCACTCCAGTCAAACATTGCACAGTCAAGAGACACTCATTTATTATGTTATAATAACCATGTCAGCATCAAAGAAACCAGGTTGTTCTCTTAAGAATTAAAATACAATCTCTTTAATTATGATACTTTCCCCTCTTTCACTCACTTTTGCCAGAAACAAAGCAGACTTAAAGCCTCAAGAATATGTAACATGTGTTATTGTGATACTCCATTAAAATAACAATTGATCTTGAAGTAGCACTAGGAATGGAACAATGTAGAATGGACACACAGTAGAGAGTGCCAATAAACCAGAATATATATCCAGAAAAAGACAACTCAAAAACTGTAATCCAGATATCTGGAAATATCAGTTGTACAACAACATGATAAAAGAGGATTTTGAGGAGACTTCCAGGAAAACCATTCTTTTTGCTCAAAAATACACAGATGGTGGTCAGCTGATTGTTTATCCAGTTTATAAAATAAATTCATTTTGTCTACAAGAATGCACACACAGTAATGGTAAGCAATGTGTTGAGGTAACTAACCCCAGAGCAAAGGGTCTGTGAGTCTGATTACACTCTAGTGACTGATTGCCTTACATCAGGACAGATTATTTGCCATAAATCATTACTTTTATGTTGTACGTTCTGCATAAAATCAGAATGTGCCATATACAAGAAACTATTTCACCTGTACGACTGTACCAGTACCATCATTTCCCATTATCAACCCTTTATTCCTCTGCACTGTTGACTCTCACCATTTTGTGATGTCTTCAGCATTTCTTGTTTTTCTCTTCCAAACACCACAGTGCTTCATACGGCTGCTACAAAATAAGCAGTTTCTGTCCTTGTAGATCTATACATTCATGTGCTTCTGACATGAGTTTACAGTCATTTCTATGGCCTTTCTGGTTCTAAGTTACAACATTCAAAAGTGAGTGTGTTAAAACAAAGCAAATCTGTTTTGTCATCTATCAAAAATGTGTTCCCTGACAATGTCCTGCAATTTTTTAATTGAAATGTCTGAATCATCTCATTCACTAGGGAAGGGAATATAGGTTCAACTCTCCATCTGCTGCCCTGCTGCAGCCCAGAGAGAAGATCTTCTGGGAACTTGGAACTCTCAGCAGCTGCTTCCCCTTTGCAACTCCAAATGTTCAGCAGCTTCCCCCTGGTTGCTTGCAGCAGAGAAGAGGAAGGAAAGAAAAATTGTTGCTGGGTACTCCATTGCATGGCAACCAGATGGGCTGTGCCTGAATCTACTCACGCACCTCAAAAACAATGAGTCATTATTACAAAACAAACTGCTCCAGACCATCCGGAGCCCAGGACTGAGGGGCTGCTCAAACATGTGTCAGCTGGCTGCTGGCCTCAAGGGACTGTGTACTATCCAGGTGAGGACAGATGAAGTGCAGCAGGCTCCAAACACCGTTTCTCCCTGTACCAATGTGTCCCCTCCCACAGTAAGACGTTGCCATGAAAAATGCAAAGAAAAGTAAGTGCAGGACCTACAGAGTTAGGGCAGTGAATACTCTGAAGCTGAGGGACAATTCCTGCAAGAGGTCTAAGGAGAACAAAAGCAGCTGAATAATGCACTACATGTGCCTTCACATAACTGCATAGCTTTTTACCTTCAAGCAGGGAAGAGTGGTCTCAATGTCCTACAATTAATTTAACCTTGATTTTGTGTCTAAGAAAAGGAAAACAAAAACACATCATAAAAGATTGCTGAAATACTGCTGCTGTGAAACTCTGAAAAAATTTGTCAACCCAATTTAGCATTTTGGAAGGTCAGTATAATGAAATTCATAAGTAATTCAACAATTTAAGAAATTAGGTACATATGGAATTTCCAAGCTGTGGTTTCTATTTAAATATCAAGAGTATCAAGCACAGCAATAAATTATTTAAAACAGCTTAGCATCTAGAGCTGATAACGTGAACAGTCATTGACCGCCTTAGTTATTCTTTTGCTCAGATTTCCTTAGCATATGTGTACTCACATCACAGCCGAGATCGCAGTCAAGAGACATAAATAATTGTCTGGGGGAAAGTACAACCAGTTCTGCCTTATAAAATATTAAAATGATGTAACTTTTAAAGTAACTGCCTTGTAAAAACTATGTTATTGAAGTCCAATTTATACTACAAAATTAAATCCAAGGTTCATTAAGGCAGCTTTGTTTGAAATCAGTCTTAGCTGATAATGTTTATATTACCCACAAGATCTTGAACTGAGGAAAGTGTCTAAGAAGCTCAACAAGTAAGATCAAAACAGAACACATATACTTCTTTTCTATAATTTTGATTAAATTCAGTTGTAATAAAGGATGTCAAGCTGAGAAATGGAGACCAATGCTCTCTGTTTTTCTTTCACAGGACAAGGTATAGCACAGGGCAGCTGCACTGGAGGCTCCCTCTATGCTACTCATGCAAGAATGAACAAAACACCGTGGCTAATGAATAAGTCNGGGTAGTTTCGTTTCCATGCCAACTTAATGTGTGCTCTTTGTTTTGAGTCTGCCCAAGCGTACCAATTACTGCCAATCTGGTAATTATTCTATGCATGAGAAACTGAATGTACTAGACCTCCAAACAAGGATCAGGTAGCACTACATTTTTCTCATTCTCAATTTATGCATTATTTAAACAGGCATTTTTAGGTCAAAAGACCCAAATCCCACCACATACAAAGGCAGGTTATAGATGAGTAAATACAAAAGTATACCTTCTGGAAATACTCCCACTAAAATAGAAAAGAAACAGCAATGTGTGCAACTTTGCTTTGTACTTTTCCTTGTCTGAATATTCGATGAAATATATTGTAATGGCTTAAATGCAATGCTACCACAGAACGCGTCCTTTGGGAAAAAGCCAGAAGTACATCCTATTGGGCCAAGTATCATCCTGACCTCACCTAGCAGACTCAAAACTGAAAAGATTCAGTGCATAGCCAGTGAATCCATTTCCTCTTCCTTTGTTTGCCTTGCTCTAACACATTCCCGCTTATTTGAGGATGAGACTCCCGGATCATAGGGTAACTCTGTACCAAAACATTTTCATGCAGGGTAGTTTTTACTGCCTGCATAAAACCCCCCAAAACTCCAAGGAGTCACGCTTGTGATTACTCTGCTATCATGCTCTTTTTTTATTCACCTACAACTTTATGCCTAATGAACAAAAAAAATTTTCAAAAGAGAGTAAAAAGCAGTGGATAGATAAAAGATACTATAGTGCTGCTGAAATGGGTTCCTTTATTCCTACATGTTTAACTGATCTGTTTTGTAACTTTGTACTGCTAGTAGAGAGAAAATTATGAGTGCATGGGAATAGCTGGACTAGATTAGAATAATCCTTCAGTTCTGAGCTCTAGATTTCCTCAAAGATTTGACAATATTTTCAAACCCCAGCTGTCAGACATTCAGGGAATGGCACAAAAAGCTTCTGCATGGGTGTTAAAATAGTATATGAACAAATACTCAGATTATATCACAGAATTGAACATTTCAGATTTAATTCTTAAATATCCCAGCAAAAAATATGCATTTACCTGTCATCAGAGAAAGCTTCTAAGGAAGAAATAACTGACAGGAATGGTACTTGTTTAATTATTCCCATGAAAGCTACATTCTTGAAGAAATGTGATTAGTTAAGTCAAATCTGATTTGTGGACAGGTAACCCAGTAGTCTAAGTTCATTATCTTCCAAAGAATTTCAGCATGTCTAGCAGAACACAACTGAAGAGTTTGCTTCACAGTTTCATTAAAAGATCACTTTATGTATGACAGATTTTTTTTGAAAGAGCACATCTATATTTAATACAAAGTAGGCACTTGTTTTATATAAACTACTAAAAAACTGGCTTAAATATGTTTAAATTCTTTTTTGAAAGCTTTAAGACAGATTTCAGCCATATGTTCTTAAACCAAATGCTGGAGTCAAAAAATGAATGGTAACTATACTGTAGAACATCCTGCTTTAATATTTGTTGTATCCACTACACTCTGGTCTTTGACTCACACTGTTTTTCATTTTATAAAGCCAATGTTGCTGCCAAATTCATTATCCATGTGATCAGGCTTGAGCTTCTTGTAATCACCTCCAAATCACAAGTGAGTTTTCCCTTCCTCATTTATACCAGATTCTATATCATACCCCCAATCTCAATCTCTCTCACCTATCAGTAGCACACAAGTGGTCCAACCTTCCTGAGTTCTCCCACAGATCCGGCAGTGTGTCTGCATTTAAGCCTTTCTTGTAACACTTGTAACACCAAATGAACTTGCACTTAAAATTACCTATTTCTTCTTCTGTGGTTTGTTCATCTATGAGTCTCACATGAGTAGATAACACTCCTTATCTGAAAGGAACACACCTAACAAGTAGGAGGTGATGCCACAAGCAACAAATAAAGACTAAAATTCAAACTAAAGCATTTTATAAAATGGCTTCTTAGAAGACCCTATTTTAATACACACATTCTGTCAAATTTCTTCAGTCTCACCTCACAATATTCAGTGATAATGCAGAAACTATCTCGCTCCACAAAGCTTGCATAAAATTTGACAATGGCTGGATGGTCTAATTTGGAGAGTAGTTGTGCTTCCAGATTTGCTTCAACCGTTTCATTAGGCTTTAGATTTCCAACAGAGATTTCCTTTAGGACCTTTCTAGAGGAAAAAAAAGAAATCTTTATATTAATAAAACCAGAAAAATATAAAAATATGTAACATTCAAAATCCCATCAAAATTTCCTTAAATGCAAAATAGTAACATTGACCAAATACTGGCAACATCAAATAATGAGGCAAATATGGGTAAACAAAGAGAATGCATTAAAAATCAAACAAATATGCTAGTCACCATATATATTAAGCAACATATTAAAAAAACTGTTTTGAAATATTTCTCCCACTAATTAACCTACTGCACGGTTTTCTTTATAACATGTTTTCAGTGCTATGGATTACTGCGTAATAACAAACAAAAATAAAAAATGAAATCTAAGTGATTTCAGACCCACTCAGAGCATATGGTCAAGATTCATATATGAAATAAGGAGTAGCAAGAAACTGCATTTGCAGCTTCTGCCTAAGTCTCTCCATGGAGGCATGAGAAAAATCACAGAGAATAATATTTCTGTGGCTGTTTTTCCGGTGATAAACTCAGGCTGTCCATTTTTTTTTTCTAAAGATCAGCCTGTCCTTCACCTGAGCACCTAAGTGAAAAGTAAAAATCTAGATTTGGGGCTGGAATCTAATTATACTGTTTCAATGAATTCTAATCCTTTAGTATTTAACGTTTGTTTAGGGAGACCCTAAATCCCCTGGAAAAGGCTGGGAAAATGTAGGAATTTTTCATATTCTTCAACCCTAACACATGAATGTGCCATAGGAGAATTTGTAGTTCAGAATTATCTCTACACAGAAGCTGGAATAGGGCAGTTTACTGTTAACTTGGCCTGGAAAAACCCCTCAGTGCAGGGCACTACAACAAACCATATTTTGCCAAGATCTTTTAAACTTTTAATCTTCTGATTAAAAGTTTAAAAAAGACAACACAACACATTCCATTTCAATTTACTTTACCAGTCACTGAAAAACAGATCATAGCTCTTTTCTGATACCAAAGACTATTAGAGAATATAACGGTTTTTTACTGAAACAATGAGATTAATTTCCCCAAACTTTTGAATACATGAAGGGCAAGTTTCAGATTGAAGGGATGCTTCCACAGTGCTTTTAGTAATTTCCCCATTCAATTGAGCATGGTTGTAAAGCTACAGGAGTTAAACGTGACAGTGATAAAACTACAATAATTCACATTATCTAAGGGGGAAAAAAAAGCTGTGTTTCTTCATAAGAAAACTTTTTCCTAAATCTGAACAATCAGCTTCTGACTAGAAATGTATGAATTTTCGTATAAACTTGCCTAATCCCCCTCAGGAATTGTGATGAAAAAAACATGCCCTTTGATCTGTTTGCATCTCTGCAGACAAGCTTCATGGAATGCAGACAGGCAATACCTACTGCAATCTCCTCAGCTTCAACTGACGTGGGTCATTAC
The DNA here is from genome assembly GCA_013399195.1 of Dicrurus megarhynchus. NCBI lineage: Eukaryota > Metazoa > Chordata > Aves > Passeriformes > Dicruridae > Dicrurus > Dicrurus megarhynchus. Next base: position 1,792,180 of record VXAD01005924.1, on the reverse strand, counting down.
TCCTTCCTTCATAAAAATCATGTCACAGAACTGACAAACAGGATGAGTCCTTGTTAAAGACCACTTAATACAAGTTTCTTGTATACCCAAGACAGCAATAAAAGCCTGATGTTTTGATGTGCAGGGATAGCTTGTCATCTTAGTCACTCAGTGATCTTAATGCTGTCATCAGCTGTCAGACAAGATGACAGGTGTTTTTCTTATTTAAATTAATTCCCAGAAGAAGAAATCAAGAAAATATACTTTTTGTAAATAAGGTATTGGTTTTCTGTAACACAATTCTACTTCATACCCACAGCTGGAAGACATTTGCTTCTAGAAAGAAAGCTTTTGGATGCAATCAAGATTAGGCACATCTGCATGCCTCTGGTATATGTGTGCACTGTGTCTGTATGTAGATAAGGTTTGATTTTACTGCATTAAATATGAAGAATGTAACTAGACTTCACACTTTCTGCAAAGCTTTTGATAATATCTTAGCAAACACGCTTAAAAATTTAAAATATGTACTAAAAAAACTCTGTGTTAATTAAGTATTGACAAAGAAGTTATGTCAGATTCTCAGAAGCTTCACAGAGAAAACGGAGAAGTCTCCAGATCTGAAGTGGCTCTTTTCTGTTAACTTTAGAAGAAAAACAAGGAAGATAAAAGTCTTCAGCCTAGATAGAAATTCATCTATAGAAATTAACTATACTTTTCAATGCATAAAACACCTAAAGACTGCTTAAATTCACCCTACCCCATTTCAGTATTTACACAAGTAAATTCTACCCAAACAGGCAGCTAAAATAGGCACATTCTGTGATTTATACGGTTCCTAAGAGAAGTCAAATTTGGCATCCCTGGTGATGTCAAATAGGCTGATAGATCGATCCACAAATAAAAGGTTAGTAATCATAAGAAAACAACAAACCTTTCTTAGCGAAACCGCCCTGACTGCATCTCCTCTCTACCAATAAAATCCAGCTCTACATTTTGAAGGAGACAGAGTGTTTCTGTTTCTATGATCCAACCTGTATTTTATGGTTGGCTTATAATAAAGAGTGAGCCATCATTGCTCATAATTCAGACATGGTACTTGCAGATCATCTGCTGAGAATCTGCCTGCATTGTGTTACTTAACCAATTTTTGTAAACTGTTTGAAGTATTTTAAACAAACCTTTTGAAGAGTGTTACATGAACGTTTATTCTGGATATTTGGAATAATAGCCTCTCTTGTTAAGATTTTATCAAGACTCCATCTGGAGTATACAGATCCACCTGAAAGCCAAGTTTTTTCAAAAAATCTGCATCTATATTTTCTACCACTTAGGTTTAAGTATTAAGCAGGATTTAAAAGGCCTAAAGCTGTTTGCATGAACTAATAAATCTCAGATTTACTGTATGAAGAGAGAAAATAGCGATCTAGGTGGCATATATGGAAAACCAGGTAAACCCACTAAAATGACGATATCCTCCAAATACAATACTTAACTACCCCTTCTAATATAATGCTAAATGAGATATGCTAATTTAAATTTAAATATTATTATAAATTTGACCTAGTGTAGGGTACAGACACATAAACAGATCATAGAATTGTTTAGATTGGAAACAACCTTTAAGATCATCAAGTCCAACTACAAACCTCACACTGCCAAGTCCACCACTAGACCATGTATCTAAAGATAAAATGTCAATGAACTCACAATTAGAAAACTTTATTATAGAAGTGCTAGCAGATATCTTAAATACAGAACAACAGCCTCCAGATATTAACTGTGTGGAAAAAAACTTCAGCCTTGCATTCAATCAATAATGGAAACACACTTTGAACTTTATCTTGAACTGACCACAACTGAAGGAGTCTTGTAGTGAAAGCATTCATATCTGAAGAGTAAAAAAATCCAACTGTCACCATGTACATCCATCCTGGAGGAAGCTGGGTCTGGTATAGATAACAACATCCATCCCTTCAGGGTTGGAAAATAACATGAGAGATGAGCACACTCCCTAAAATACAGAAAGCAACATCCCAGCCTCTGCAGTGCCCACACCTCAGCAGGCCCACACCCCTTCCCTGGGAACACTTTCTCTGGGAACACCTTCTGATTTTCATTAGCAAAACCTTGCTGGCTTGTGTTATTGCACTTCGAAAAGCAGCCAAGTGAGTACATTGGGTCTGAAGGCACAATAACAGGGAGCGAGTGGGGCTAAAGAGAGCGAGAGTCGAAGCAAGAGAAAAACAAATATGAAGTGGAACCCTCCAGAATATGGGCACGCAGAGGGAATCCCTTTTTGAGCTTTACTAATGACTGACAATACACCACAGCAGTGTTTATCTCAGTCTATTTGCACTGATCTAAAATTGAATGTTTTATAACCCATATGGTATTTGTTTACATCAGTGACATACTTTATTATTATATAATTTGGTTTATTGGATCAGATGCAATTCTTAAAAGGCAGTATTTCTCAAAATGCACTCTGTTTATTGAGTAAACTGCAATATTAATTATTGTCTAGGTACATTTGCTTGCTGAGAAGGAAGTAAAAAATAGAACTCTTTTAATGTCAAGAATAAATAGGTCTGATAAAATAACAGAAAAATTGTGATCTGGGAATATATGATCAAGATTTTAAGTTTTTAATTAAACAGAAACTTCATTCTCCACAGGCAGTTTTTCAGTTAACTGCAGTTAATTATAATTTCATTTAGGTTTTGAGTTGCCAATATGGAGAGTTGTAACCCATAATCGTGTGCTGTATTTCTATCCATGCTGACCTTTGTAAGACTACCACTTCACCCTGGTAACTCCTCAGTACAAGGATCAGGTACAATTCTGTAAAAATGCATCACCGATTACTGGGTCTGTAACTGGATCCAAAATTGGTCACAAACAATAAAATTAAAGGAGTGCCTGTCTAATTAATGGTGCCTTCTATTCTACTTATCAAATGGCAAGCAGAGAAGGTACAGCACTACAAATGGGGACCAAAATGAAGAAGAGGTGACAACCTTCACGCAGAAAGTTTGCACAAAGCTTCCACGCTATGGAAACGGTCTGAGAAATTTGGTATCAAAGGCACCATGTGCTTACAGACAGGGTAAAGTCACCCACCATTACTGCTTTTTCTTTCCTGCAGTTTACAGCCTAGCAACAAAAATTCAAATAGTCATTCTTTACATTTTATCCATCATATTTGGAACATCAATGTCTGCATGGCCAGGTAATTTAAAGACATTCATCTATCTGTTAGAGAAAGAGGAAGCTGGTGCAACCATGAAATACAAATAGTCAGCATACACAAATCAGTCCTACCTAGAAGAACACTTGGTTTTAGCTAAGGAAAGAAACACAGAAAATTAAGAGCACTTGATTTCAATGGGAAAATCAAGGGGATTACCACACTTCCAGTGAAAAGTAAACAGTGAGTGCTGTTTGGTATTCCTCCTTACATATACAAACTTACTCATTATCCAAAGCATTTCAGACCCAAGTATTACTATGTAACTTCTAAAATCAAATCTTGGGTTCCCACACCCACTATGGATTTATTAGTCAAGCCATAACCCCTTTTCAATCCTAAGTATCACTGCACAGCTTCTTAAATCAAATGCTGCACTTCTTCTGTCATCTCCCTGGACATTATTGACTTACTAGTAATGCCAGAACAGTCAACTTGTTTTTCCTGTTCTCCAAACAGCTTATTCACACTGTTCATGAACATTCACAGACACTGAGAACTAATCCCTGAGCTAACCACTACAAATTCAATCGCTCTACGAGCACTGTAATATCTGCAGATGGATTAAATATAATTTCATTTTCTGAATAAGCACTTTAACTAATTTAACCTCAATTTAATATCTTTAAATGGCAATGAGATTTCTTAAATTTGCATGTGAAATGGATGATTCCTTTTCCACTTCCATCAGCAAGTCACAATTATAGCACTTACAAATATTTTTCCAGATGCCAAACTTTCAAATGCTCTAACATATGCACTAACACTGAACAGGCCAGCTCATGGTGGAAACAGTTTATGGTTATTTGAAAGTTAACAGTTCCTAATTAGTATCCCAAAAAATGTAGAATATATTTTCTGGAACATGAAAAAGAATACTGTTGAAATACATTAGCTTCAAGGAAAACAGCTTGTATCACTTTCCTCTGCACTGAGCTAACTCTCATATATACAAAAGGGCATAATTTAAATTTTTTTTGGTCAGCCATATGTGCCAATTTTGAAAAAATCAGTAATTCTAAATCAAAGCAGAATAATTGTGTTATCTTCCACAGAACTGAACAAGTGATTAAATGAAATTATTTAGATATTAAAATGCATCTATTGTGAATAATTCTTTGGGATATTTTGGGTTGCCATCTACATTGATTCAAAATGACAGAATAAAAGTAAGCACTGGTTAATAAAGGATGAATTTTCCTCTAAAGCCATATTTTTGAAATTAGAACTTTTTTCCTAGAGAGAACTGGAAAAATAAAATTGTAAATACATTTACAGTCTATTCATATGTTTCAGCTCTAACTCAAATACTAATAGAATGAGACTGAAGTGAAGAAATTTGTGTCTTAACAGGAAAATTACTAAAAATTGTTATGAGATACTGACTAATACCTGTGTACTTATATTTAGCAATACTTTATGGTTTCATGTTGCATTATCCCCCTCTAGTGTTCATCCAAGCTTTTTCCTACAGCCCAGTCCTGCTTAAGAATGCAATAAAGCATCATGCTGCTCCTAACCCAAATGGGATTTTTGAGAAATATGACAAGGACTAAATAATTTGTTTATTCTCTGTATCTTTGAAGACTTCCATCAAAAAACTAATCTTCTAAACCAGGCATTTCTCTATTGTGATTTCATTACACAGACTTAATATACTTTACAATTAACTGCTCTCTGCTAATTAACATTCCCTTTCAAACAAGAGGAGACACCATTACAGAACCAAAGAGTGAATGCAGCATTTTGTCTTCAAGCTTTTTAATATGATTAAACATCTGATAATTACCATGTTATAACTCTTCAACTTGCAGCCTTGGGCTAGAGCATCTACCAAAAAGAAATTTCCTTCTGTAGGAATTAATTTGAATTTTGAAATGCATTGTAATTTGAAATTTTGAAGAAAGACCTTCATATCACCTGATCTATATTCATCAGTTCACAGAAAATAGACTATTTTGAACAACAGGAGTTGTGAGGGGAAACCAGACATACTAAAAGTTGTGGTAAGAATGCATTCCATAGAAATTCAACTAAAACACTGGTTAATGCCAAATTTAATTTGTTCTCTTCTGAATTTAAATATACTTGCAAGCAGAATTATGTTCCTTTCACTGTTGCAAGGATATTTACGTCAACAGTATCATCCCTTCAGTGGAACTGATTCCCAAAAGTAATTTAAACAGTAATTGCTGCAACTTTAATGAGAAAATTCACTCTCCCTACATGTCTCTTCCCTTCAGGCATCTCCTTCAATGTTTATTTCTGATATGCATTCAAGTATCCATAGTACCAAAAAAAAAAGAGAGGAGTGTAGAAAAAGATAAAAGCATGGTTTATAACTTTACAAAAGAATGGTACTAAATAGTCTATAATCAAAGGCAAAGGGAATCAAGCCATGCTGAGGAAATTAATTGCATATAACATCCATTGTTAGATAAAAATCTTTTAATACTTTTAAGCCCTCCTGAGTATGATACTCTGGTCTTAACAGTCAGTGAAACACATGCAATTAAAAAATTAAGCAACTACCCAGCAACATTGAAAAGTTGTTTTAGAACATGTGAAGGGCACGCTGTGGATGTAAGAGAAACGACGAACTAGGAATTACAGTTACTAGTAAGTCACATAAGCACAACAACAAAACAAAACAAAACAGACAAAAAAATAGGGAAAAATACAGTGACTGTCCAGCAAATCCAGAATTTATTCCACTCACTGCAGCAGTTTTCTCATTACAATGTACTGAATGCAACAAATAACCCATTCCGCATGGAAGAAGTTCAAACCACCCTGATGCAGACTTAAGAGGAAACACCTTGCCAACAAGGGTAGCCCATAAGAAGATACAGTAGACAGGCATATTCAAGTATTTCAAACATCTACAGTATCTTTGAGGCAGGTGGCCACAGTTCAACCTAATAATACTGCACCTCTCCCCATTTTCTTACTAAAGCTAGCTTACAAATGCATGAAAACTAAACATCAGTTTCAGCAAAATGAATGAGACAGAAGTGATCTCAAGGCATTTGCTTAATTACAAAATCATTAAATTCTGTCTCCCCCGTGCACCTCAAAGAAAGGTAATTCACCAATAATGCCTTAAGTACAGATCTCCACCCAATGTTGGAAACATTACTTGTAAACAATTCTCAAAACAACGAACTCAACCACCAGCACTGCTCACTGCCTGCATGTCTAATCAGAATGTGGTGAGTGCTGCAGCACGGAGCTCCTGGGAGCTCGGCTGTGTGGGGGATGAGATTTATTGTAAAACCAAGCAGTATTTCCTTTAAGGCACACTGCCTCCCACTTACATATGTTAAAGACCTAGTTAGAATCCTCCCCAGTCAAATGGACAAATCCCACTGAAAATGAAAAAGTAGGCTACTTAGTTTAAGAAAGGTGTACCAAAAGGGGAGTAGTAAAAAAAGAAAACAGAAAAGCCAGTAACAATACCACCAAAGCTCATAAAGGTGACTAAGGAGATGTAAAAGTTGTATCAGACATTGCTGCAGTGGATTTCACAGACACCTATGTTACACAAGCCAAACAAAGGGTCTTGACCTGTTCTGGTCTTTGGAATCTTTTGATTCCAAAGAAGCCGCAGAATGCTGGGGTTTATGCTTTTGATTACGAGGGAACTAGAAATTTTAATACAGTAATTGCCTGTGCAAAGGACTGCAGCATGGCTGTGACTTTAAGACGCCAAATCCATCACCAGCATGGGCAAGGTAAAATCTTACTCAGTGCTCCAACGCCAAGCTACCCTGCAGCCCCCACTAGACCCTTATCCAGCACAGGAACTTCCTAAACTTTCTTACATCGAGCTGGAGGAGCCCTACTGTGCCATGCTGGGCTTCAGGAAAAGCTGGGCACTGACAGCGGTGTAGGAGGTAGAGACTAAAGCACCTTCCCACATGGTTTCCAGTGAAATCTGCTTTGGGTGAATCCGAGGTTATCAAACTTGTCTTTGAATCAGGATCGTATTGGCCTGCACCAGAAATTATCTGAAACCATTGTGGCCATAGCTGGGACTGCCTGCTAAAACTTGAAGCAAAACATTTACAGTTTCACTCCCTGGCAACCTCCATTGCAGGTTACTCTTAACTGAAGCATGAGAGCATCAGCCACTCTCACAGAGGTTTCAACAAGGAAGTTGCATGGATACTTAGCTCTAGGCCTTGACTTCTGTAACATTGCTCACAGAATATAAAAGTCATGCTTGGCCACTCAAGTGGAAAGCTCATGAAGGCTCACTTCTCAAACTGCTGTAGCTAAATCCACAAGGTATGCTTTCATGGTCTCTTATTTGGGCCAAGCATGACCGTACTCCTTAGCAGGCATGGCAGCTCTGCTGACACACACGGTTGCTGAGCGTCACACCACGAAGCAGAGACACACATGACTGAACCAAGCCAAAAACGGTTCTTTAAGAAAAATTTACTTAAAAGTAAGCCACAATCAGGAAGGTCCTTCCTACAGGAAATGCACCTTTGATCAGTTTTCAAGGAGATCATGAATATCTGTTCACAAATCTAAAATGTCCTAATAAATTCCAGTTTTAATTTCTAGTAATTATTATAAAATGAAGGAGAAGAATAAAGGAAAGCAGTGTAATTAGATGAATATGCACACAACAGCCGGCAGGGAGTAATTTGTTACTGTTTTAATCGGTTCAGCATCAAATGACCATTCGCTTGGAATTCCTTCAGAGAAGCAAACAGGCAGCAAACACAGGGATTTGACAACACAGCAATCTGCTGATGGTCACTTGGATATTCATAAGTTACAAATCTCTTCCACCTTTAGATTTTACATCATTTGTTATAAGTAGTCATAAATAATTGAAAGTCACATGATAAATTATTCAACTAAGCGCAGTTTCCAAGGAGTCCTAGCATGAGTCTGGATTAAAGCTATAATGCAAGTCAGATGCAGAAGTTGAGCTGACACCCCACAGTTACCACACAGTGGAGCAGTCCAGGGAGTTTGGCACTCGGCAGCGCGTCCTTTCCACCACAGGGACACGTAAATACCTTGTGAATATTTATGAACTGGAAGTCCCTATTGCCTACTGTGTACTTCAGCTGCTTGCCCATACATGGTTACGAATCAGCGACACTTAACCCAGAGCTTCCCTTGGCACAATTGATTAGGACATTCATTTTCTTTAAGTGATGGCACTGTCCTTTAAAACTACTGCTGAAGTTCAATCTCTGCTGTAAAAGACTTTGTCTTCAATCATAATTACCTGTTATAATTAACTGATAAGATACTCAGGGGGACTAGCACAGAAGTGACTGCAGGAATATTACTTAGTTGTAAAAATGCTGGTACAATCCTGCTATTTTCTTCATACAAACCAAGTTATCTCTTTTGGGTAGGTCTAGGTCCATAATGTTCAGGAACAAATAAATATCAAATAATCCACAAACCAGGACATCCTGTGTGAACTGGAACTAAGAAGCTTGCTTTTGTACAGATGTGTCTCTTGTGCTTAACTGACTTTAGGGTCTAAGATTTGAATTCTGATTCTAGTTTATTCCAAAAGAAGGGGGGAAATTGATAATCTCTCTCCTGTATAGATTGTTTAGTACATGAGAAACTTTGTTCATAGTGAAGAACCTCGCAAGTTCTGACCTTTCTCTCTATGAGGGCATTCTTTTTGTTCTCTAATCTGCTGCTTTCATGTAAATTGCAGGGACTTCTGAGTTATTTAACGCTGTCATACTCGATGAGAGTCATCTAACAGGTTCAAAAGTTCTTGCACCAGAAAATACAATTGAAAAAAAAAAATACCAGTTAGAAAGTTAAAGCAACAGGCAAGGAATGTGTCATACAATGCAAGACTTAAGAGGGAGTTAGAGTAAGTATATGCTACTATACTTGTGGTACTTCACAACCTTATTGTTTATAGAGTAAGCAGGTCAACCATATCATACTGATCCAGTATGATCTCAGAAAGTCAGTAATCCTGATACCATCCATACAAAGAACTGGAGAGAAGCATGAAGCTGGCATGTACTTCTTGGAGAAGCAGGCACTGCTAGCCTGAGCAGCCCTGAGAGTTTTACGTGAAATAAGTCTGTTAATTTGAGGTATGCCCCAAATAATCAACTCTCTCTCCTTCCCAGCTAAAGCAACTCTGTGCACAACACTTCACTCACAACAGGTATGATCCTTGAAAGGCAACAAAATACAAGGCACAACCTAAAACTGTTTCTAGAATCATGCAAAAGCTTTGCTGAGCATACTTGAAATTACACGATAACCACTGTTAGTCTCTGCATTAACTCATTCTGTGGACATTGCACTAATGGAAAATTGAAAAAGATATCCCTGAACAGCTTCTGTATCAATATGTCACTTTTCTTGGGAATTTGTATTTCTGTGATTTATTCCTGTGCTCTTTCAGAGTGCTTCAGACTACAGCAATTTTCAGGAAATTATCTGTGGCTGAGTTTACACTGTACATAATATTTGTCTCAGCATGTGCTGGATCACATCTGAAACAATAAAAATAGAATTCTAATTCTGCTGATGTCACAGTTGTGTTGTTTGTGGGGATTTTTTCTGCTGAAGTGCCTTCTGAGCTGTATCAAGATCATTCTTTTTAAAGAGTAAGAATCATAACCACGTAAATTTTCATTAAAAAGTATATATAACATAAGCAGCAACCTTAGGTTCCATATGAGTTTACCTGAAAGCAGCATTGAGTATGTGACTTCTAGCATATTTTACCACCTTAAGAAACCAGTATTTCTAAATCCTACACTCTATATCATTATGCTACCTCTGTTTTCGTGCTCAACTGCGATAGTATTTTTGTCATCCATTAGTATTATAAGTGGTAGAAATCTGGGGGGATCCCCTCTATGATTCACGCTTGAGGCATGGAAGGAATGAACTGTGATAGGCGAGCGCCCTCTCGTGATGGAAGAGTTAAATACAGCATTGCACATCATACAGCACTTGGGCTGATTAAATACTGGTGTATTTCTGTTGTACTGTGGTCACAAAAAGAGACTGATGAAAAAAATAAAAATAAAACCAAAAATATGTCATTTGATAGTCAGTCTCTGTCCTGAAGATAGCAGAGGACATACTCTGGCTCTACCCTAATGAAACGCAGGCATGAAATGCTGCAGGCAGTGAATGTTTGTTCAAGGCAGTCACTCAAAATTCTTAAGAAAAAAATAAAAACAGCCACGTAAAAGCTTAAGGCATGTTCCTTGTTTTTGAGGTTTGGCAGGTTGTGCTATAGCAGCAACTGTGTGAAGACCCACATTTCACTATACTGTTAATACTCTAAGAATGAGTTCAGTAACAGCTGAATTCTTAAGTGTCTTAGAAGCTCAGGTAGTTCCTGTCACTCCGTTTGCATGATAGACTATCTTAACATAAAAATAAAATGAAAAATATTGTTTATTGGTTTTAATGAAATATTTCATTAAAGAACTTTTTTTTGAGAAAATTGTAGCTAAGGCTATGAGAGAGCCAAAACCCTCAAAGACGTGAAAAAAGCTAAGACCTTAGTGGACCCTAACCCTAATCTAAGGAGAGGAAAAGATGTAAATTGATGTAGAAGGAAAACAATTGAAAGAATTATGCCTTGGCTGCACACTTATTAAAGCAATATTGCCAATAATGCATGGCCATAAGTAGCAAAAGTGTGGCACAAATGAATCAGAAAAAGCTCCTTTAATCATATAAGTGCTCATTAAGGTGTGCATCGAAAAGGACCAATAGACTCCCCTATCTGGAGGAATTATGTATTTCTGGCTGAAGGGCACATTGATTAAATATTTCTGACTTTGGACAAAGAGCCTTACAAAAACTTTTTGATAAAACAAAAATATTTATAGTTAAATTTCATTTGGTGTAAGTATCAAGGTAGACAAACACAGTTCTACACAACAGGAAGTCCAGCCACAAACCCAGCATCAAACCCACATACAGGAATGTCAACACTCTGAAAATGATTTTTTGTCATTGTGGCTTCAGAATCCCAGAGGATTTATCAATAAAACTGATGAGACTTGTCCAAATTCAGGCAGGTTAAAAATAAATAAATAAATCAAGATTTGCTGGCAATTTTAAAAAAATCAAACCTTCTACCAGTTAGGTATACAGCAAATAAAAACGTGTTTACTGGAATTTCTGTAACTTTCCTTTTCAGGTTTTATTTAGACAACTCAGGTATAAAAAATAGGTCATCAATACCATACAGATTCTTTTGAGACCCCTCCAACAATCTGAGTCCTTACAGTAACATAGAATCAATTCCTCAAGGCATCCAATTAAATGTTAGCAAAAGAAGTCTGCTTCTACCTTACGTCGTCACTGAAGCTAGACAGTTAAGGCTGCAACTTAACACCAAACTGAGAGATGAGACACAAATACAAAGAAAATATCTACAGTGCAAGAGATATGTTCCCAACATTTTTATTTAAAGCATGTGAAGGGTTTACTTACAATTCTTCTCCTTGTTTTGCTTTTCTGTCATTAACCAAGTACACACTTCCAAAGCTTCCATTGCCAAGTTTCCTCTGAATAGTGTATCTTCTTGCAATCACAGCATCTGGGCAAGCAGAATTAAATCTGGCAACCGTGACATGCTTAGCAGTTTCTTGAAATTTCAGCATTTCTCTGTGCAACAAAAACTACACAAATTTCTCTAGGATGTAGCTTTCAAATCCTTTTATTCTTCCATGGATGTTCACAGAAATCACTTGAAACAGAAAAATATTGATTTGTCAATGTATTGTTCTTTTTGAACTTTTCATTTAATTCTGTGGCAGTGTTTACAGTACCCAGCTTGCAGCAAACACAAATTAAGTGGAATCATTAGCTGCTAAATTGCGGGCAGCAGACTTGATAACAAACTTCAGATAATGTAGATGTGACATAGTCAGTCTTCCTCTAAATCAACCTTAAATTAATTCTCTGAACCGATAGCACAGTTCCCCCAGATACAGCACTCTTCCTCACCACCTGTCTTTATACCACCACAGTACCTGACACCAAAAATATCTGCATTTCAGGACACAAGTTTCAAGATTTTTGTACATATTGAAGCATGACCTCCACCCATAATTTGAATTCTCTCCCATCAACAGCTACAAAGCTGTTTTCTCTGCTCTTTCATTTACCCCTCAGATTTCACCATCTGTTCCAGTGCTGACCTCACAGCCTCTCTGTGACTCACTACTAGTATCTTCTGCAAGTTAGTTTCACAGGAAAAACTACAAGACTTTAAATAAAACCCAACCCTTCCAAAAGTTCATTTCTCCTTCACTGTGTCCTTTCATGACTCACCTTTCCAACCTTTCCAACAATTTATATTCGGTTTGGAATTCTTGCCTAATTGAGGTCCTAACTCTGCAAACATACAGGCTGCAAAGGCCAGGCTCTAGCATTTCTATGGTTTTCAATAGCTCAACATGAGTATAGAGTAACTTTGTTTACTCAACCTTCCTCATTCCAAATGAAAAAGGGTAGGTGTTTCACTGCACATAATAAAACAATATTGCTTTCATTCCCTTGCCTTTATATAATGCTACGTGCATCATTTTGCTTGAAGATCCTTTGGAGCAAGTAAAGGTCTTGTGAGATCAGTGCTACTATTGCTACCATCCATCGGCACTGCAGAGCAGCAGGCCCACACCGCCCTTGCTCACCACACCATTTCAAGGTCAAGGCAAGCACACAAACAAGATTTTTGTTGTGGTGGTAGTGGTTTTGGGAGAGCAAAGACAAATTGCCTAATTTTATAAGATGTACAACTTTAGATTCCAAGTCACTGGCTTCTCTTCCAAATGAATGCAGAGCCTAAATTAAGATTACAGATTTGTATCTTGCAACAACAAACTCTGTGTGTGTGTATAGGCACAAGAACCTATTCTAATGCCCATCAGCTGAGCTGCTGTCACACTGTACCAAAAAGCCTGACATTGCACTGCCACCATGTTATGAAACACAGATAAACTTTAATTACTACAAGACATCTTAAATCCTGCATGTTTTTTAAACTAAAGCACTCCTAATGCTGTTTCTTTAGTCTCTTTCAGCAACACTGACAAAAATTTTGAAATGCAAATGCTAAGGAAAGAATGTCAGCTAGAAAATTATTTCTCTGTAACTCCAAATCTGTCTGTAGGAGCCCAAAAGGATCATGTTGAGGTGTGGAGGACGGGAGGGCAGAAAGATGAATTCCATAAAATATTATATTGCCAATTCTAGAAAGTTTACGTAATTTTCATTTACTGTTCTATTCTCCTAATTGCTGTTTTATGCATACCTTCATAAATTCCTTTACAAATAACCACACTTAGAAAACCTGCTGAGCTATCTATACTCTTTTTTTTTTCTTTCTGAAGTCACTTAACACAGCTCACATTTTCATACTTACTTGGGCCTAGGAATGTATGACAGTCCTTCACACCACAAACCCATGCTTAAGATCAAGTAGCTCACTGAGTTTAACTTCTGTGCTTTATTTCTAATAATGCCTCTCACCTTTTACTCCCTATGCTTCAAATACTCTCTCTATATAATAATAGTAATAATTATCATGGAACTTAGTGAAATGCTTTAGTATCTACTGCTGAATAGTGATAGAAGGCAAGGGGCAGTGATTGCCATTGTGGCATCACAGGTGCATTTTAATGGCACAGAAGAGGTGGAATGCTGAGCTCTGCATCTGAAAGAAATGCCCTGTAAGAGCCAACAGGCCCTAAAGACTGATTCAGCCAAAAGACTGATGGATTCTTCAAGAAGTATATGAACCTCTCCTACCTCGCTCAAACCTTCAGCCCAACCTCCCTTGTGTTCCTTTCCTACCAGTGTCCATCTCCCACTGAGCAGGTATTTCCCAAGCAGCAACATCAATTGCTTCATTAAAGTTCAGAACAACTAGAGATAACACAAAGCAGTCACATCTCCAGCTCTCTTTTCCTAAAAAAATCTCGGTATAGTCCATCCAGTAACTTTGGTAAAGAGTTTCCTTTGTCCCATCCACCATTCCCAAGTCCCATCCCAGAGCCAGGCAGACTGCTGATGCCAAGCAAACTAATGCAATTACATTGTCTGGATCACTTTTAAAAAAATATTTTATTCCTTGGCTAGAGTTAAATCTTCCTTTTTGTGCTGCAAACTAAAGGAAAGTTGCTGGTTCATAGTTCCACCTACCCGTGCTAAGCACAAACCATCTCAACTCCTTCTCTGGCCTTTCTTAGTTTCTGTAAGAAAGATTAACCTTCATGTTTCTTTAGCAACAGCTAACATACTCTGACACTTTCTGCTTCCAAGGTAATCCCTTCTTTGCCAATCAAGACCATTTTCCAGTTCTTTTAGGTTTTCCTTTTATTCCTTAAGAACCATTGTGCTACATCAATGTTTGCCACCTTCCACCCACTGCAACACAAATTCCAAGGTCTTTATATTTAAGCTCTAAATAGCCTCAGTATTTACTACCTTGATTTTTTTCCTGCCGATGACTTCACTGGCCTGCTCCTTTAAATGTTTTGGAAATTCAAAAAATGAGATTTTCCTTGTTTTTTCCTTCATGGAAACTTTTTAACGCTAGTTCCATTATTTTCTGCAACATCTTTATAAACTTACCCAAGGCTAAAGTGACATAATTTCATTTAGCTCAGTTTTTTAGTGCTCCTAGAGAAATGATAACTAAGATTTTATTATTAGTGCCGGTAGCAAAGGTGTTTGAGGGTGACGGTAAAACGGGGTCAAATGTACTCGACTATTATATTTAGTATCTCCCTGACGCACATTCGGGAAGCCGAGATCCCCTAGGATATTACTACCATGTTACAAGACTGTGTAAGACCCAAAACACAAGTTAGCACCCAGATCCCATCACAGCAAGGGGCGAGGGCGGGGTCCGCGTTCCTCACCCCTCCGGGACAGGCGGGACTCCCCGGGAGCCGGCGGTGCCCCACGTTCCCGCCGCTTCCTGCCGCTCCAGCGCCCGTCCCGCCGGAGGGGACTGTGGTGCCTCAGGGTCCCCCGTGTCCCGTCGGGCCGGGCCGGGGCAGGACGGCGCTGGCACAGCGGGAGCGGCCGCGGGCTCGCAGCGCTCCCGGCCCGGNGCTGCCCACGCTGCGGGGCCGCGCCGCCGAGCAGCTGCGGGCGGCCCACGGGCTGTCCCGCGGCGCCGGCGGCCGCCTGGTGCCGCTGCTGACCCGCGAGGCCTTCGTGCAGGCGCTGGGCCGGCTCGGCGTGCCCTTCGTGCAGTGCTTCGCCGAGGCCGACCGGGAGATCGCCGGGCTGGCCAACCGCTGGGGCTGCCCCGTCCTCTCCCTCGACAGCGACTTCTGCGTGTTCGACCTGGCGGGCGGGTACTGCCCGCTGTCCCACTTCCAGTGGCAGAGCGTGCGCGCCGCCGCCGGGCCGCAGGGATGCTACGTGCCCGCGCGCTGCTTCTCCGCGGAGCGGTTCTGCGGGCACTTCGGGGACCTGAGCAAGGGCCTGCTCCCGCTCTTCGCCGTCATGAACGGGAACGACTACATCGGCCTGGAAGCGCTGGAGGCGTTCTTCAGCAAGGTGCGCCTGCCGCGGGGCTGCGCGGCGGGGAAGGGCGGGAAGCACCTCCGCCTCCAGGGACTGCTGAACTGGCTGGCGCAGTTTGCGGAGCCCGCCGAGGCCGTCGACAATGTGCTGAAATACCTTAAGAAACACCAAAGGGAAGAAATACGAGAGGTTCTGTGCACTTCAATGGAGGATTATGCTCCGTCTGACGTGAATCTTGAGGACTTCTTTCAGAATGGGAGCTATGAATGCGAGGCTGCCAGGAAAGCAGACGTACCAGAGTGGGTACTTGATGCTTTTGCAAAAGGTAAGCTGGCCCCATTCATCATCAACGCCCTGATACTTAGAAGTACCTTCCTCCGCGTTCAGGTGGAGAACATGCAGAGACCCAGTGCTCATAGCACAGCTTTGCCCATCCGACAAGTTATCTATGGACTGCTTCTGAGAGTATCTCACAATACTGAAGATGCGTCTTCAAGTAAGCAGACCAACGAGCTGCCCATTGTATGTGAATTTGACAGATGCCAAAAGACAGTTAAAAAAACATTTGTTCAAGCAGCAAGCCTACCCCCAGATTTTTGTGATGATCGTTTTCTTTTGGACAAGTTAATGGAGGTAAATGGTGGTCACGACAGATCACAGTTAACAGTGTTTCACGAGTGACACAAAACTAGCTGGGACTCACGTTTGCCAGCTGGCCGCTAAATGTGATGGCTGAACTAAGCCGCCTCAGTAAGTAACTACTTAATACAGAGGTACCTGTGATATTTAAGAAGCTACATCAGGTTGTCTGCATCTCCTTTCCTTCCTGCCCCCCTCCAAGTGTACCAAGACAAATGATACGAGAAGTTGTAGTGTGTATGTGCAATACTCCCTGCATTTTCCATTTGAAGCCCGTATTTCATCCTATTTATTTTGTTACACTTATATATGGAAGCTTTTTATGGGAAGGAATTTACTTTCATGTAATTTAGGAAAGTCCAGTTTTAACACTATGAAACCCAATTTTTATTTGATCAAGCTGTGGGATGTTTCAGAGCAGTGTTCTCAAACTAAAGCTGACCCGTGCCTTTTTACTAGAAGTCATTATTTCACGTGTGAATGTTGCAGCTGCCCATCAGTTATACCTGCCCCAAGTATGCTCCTGCTAACATGAACCTCTGCTGCTTGCCTGACAGAGCAGAACGGCACCTGAAAAACACAGGAAAGTTGTACTTGGTTAGTTCCAGTCACAATTGTAGCACTTCTGTGTAAATTGTAGTGATTAAGACTATAACTCTTGCCATAATGGGAAGTAATCTCCTATTCTCAAAGTTGCCTAACTAAGGTTTTGTATGCAGTAATTTCGTGTCCGTGTCTTTTAATTCTACATTTTTAAGGCATGTGCTTTTATCCATTCTGGCATTCAAATTGACTGTTAACACATAACTGTTTGTGAGCAGTGCTGAATGTTTTTGTCACTTGCTGGTGGCTACTTTGTAAAGCAACCGAATCTATCACTGCTACACCCATTAAATGCTACAGATAGCTATGGGTCCAAAGTACAGGTTACTTTACGTAGGTTGTTGGTACACGCCTTTTAAACACTATGCAACAGTTAAGAGTTTGAGAAATCATGTTTCAGGCTAAGAGACATTAATGACACCCTACTTCAACCTTGGTGTGTGTGCTGTTTGTTTAATGAATTTGAGCTTCTCTACTACAACAATTTTCCTTAGTAAATATATGGGAATTATCAATTGAACAAAAGGTTAGAAGAAATGTTCTTCGTTTAAAGTGCTCTAGGCAAAACTGACTCTCTTCTGCTATGGGGATGTCTGCCTAAGAGTAGACAAAACAATCCTAATCAAGGCTTATAAAGCACTCAAATGGCAGCTGAACAGCCTGCTGCAATTCTGCATGCATGAAGTTATGGACAGAGTTTATAACACCACTTTCTGGAAGTTAAATGGCACAGCAAAGAGGGAACATGCTAAGAATTAATTACTTTTATCTTTCTACCTGACACTTAAATGTGTCATTTTTGAAGTTTTAAGTAGTATTTTTAAAAATATTTCCTGTTCAGAATATCTGTGAAACTTAAATAATTTTTTGTCAAACACCTAAAGTGCTAACTAGTTTAACCAGGAAGTTTTTTGCCTTTTAGAAATTGCTCACAACAAATCAAGTCTCTTACCTCCGATTTTTAAATTTATTTTCAGGTGCCCATGTCATGCCGTCAGATGCTTTTGCTGGAGACTCTGGGAGTGAACATGAGTTTCCTAGAACCTATCCCAAGTCACTTACAACTCCCTATTGCTGTAACATGTTACTGGATACGTTGTTCAGAACCGAAAGTTAAGCTGAACCAATTGAAGGCTCTCCTTCTAATGATAGTGTCTGGAGAACTGCAGAGGATAACCGATGATCCAGGTATGTCTCCAAAGAATACAATTTTAGGTATTCAGCGCCTACAAAAATCCAGACCATAGGTCATTTTCCCACACTTACGGCGAGTTGTCCAAATTTAGAGGAATTGGGATTGATTTACACTATATCCTGAGGTGTCACACTCTTTGCATTGATATGCAGAAAGAAAAAGTGCTAACCATCAATTTAACATTTTATATAGGTAAAACAGTACTTTGCCGCCTTTTAAAATATTAATGTGCATTTATAAGTGGTTTCTTTACAAATGAAATATTAATTTAGATGTAAAAGTTACAAAAAATAACCTTAACATACTCAGGCCTCAAAAAACTACTATTGAAGCATTCTAGTATTTTTTTCTTCTTGAGTTTTTCTAAAATAATATGTACTTAAAAATGCTGAGTTGTCCAGGCACACTTTTTCTGCCTATGCATTGCAAATTTGAAAGTATTAAATAATCACAGAAATTGCTTCAGTAATATTTATACCTTTTAGGGTTATGGACATTTCCTCCAGGAGTCCTTCATTTGGTGGCAAAGACAATGCATGCCAGGGTTATACAGTTTCTTTAGGTTCTGGTTTATAGAAACCAGACTGACAAGGTTTCCAAGTGGGTTGTAGTGAGATGGAAAGATTCTTTAGATTTGATCACACAGAATCAATCAGGTTGGAAAAGACCTCTGAGATCGAGTCCAACCCACGACTGAGCACCACCGTGTCAACCAGACCATGGCACTGAGTGGCATGTCCAGTCTTCCCTTAAACACCTCCAGGAACAGTGACTCCACCACCTCCCCGGGCAGCCCATTCCAGTGTCTAATCATGCTGTGAAGAAATTCCTCCTAATGTCCAACCTAAACCTCCTCTGGTGCAACTTGAAGGCCATTTCTCCTTGCTCTCTCAATTGTTACCTGGGAGAAGAGACCACCCCACCTGGTTACACCCTCCTTTCAGGTAGAATCAGGGGTTTGAAGACTCTACAGCTTGCAGGTATCTTTTGCACTGTTCACAGAACATATATTTCCATGTTATTTTTTATTTATAACCTAGACCCCACAGTTCTACCTGCTGAAGATGAGAGTGTTGCATATAACAAATTTCTAAAATGGAAGGAAAAGAAATTGCAAAATAATGACTTTGATTTAGATGCTGCACACAGTTTTTGCCAGTGGCAGTGCTGTCTTCAGATGGGATTGTATCTCAACCAGCTACTTGGTACTCCTCTCTCTGAGCCAGACCTAAGTAGGTAAGTTTTTTCAGAGATCTGCTTTCCACACAAGCCCCTGATGGAATGTGTTAACATGTTTCATTTTCTCTGTCAAACTCCTTTGGCCAGTGCTACATTAGAACTCCCTTCTTTAAAGGAATCATAAAGAAAAATACTCTTAGCTTAGGTGTCCCTTAGGAGTCGACTGTTGGATACTGTATGTTTTTTTCATTAAGGAACATGTCTCTGTACTTGTCCTGTTGAGGTGCAATTCTAAATGCAGATTCTCTCCTTCTTTTGAGCAGGCTTTACACTGGGACCCTTGTGCACAGACTGTATCAAGAGCTTAAATCAGCACCTCCAGTGGAAAATCTGTTTATTTTATCTCCAAAAATGTCTCAGCTTTATCTGGTTTTGTTAAATACAGTGGAGTCAACCGTATCTCCAGACTTCTTTCAGAAGACGACCAAGACCAGATCAGAGTCCTGCAAAAAGAGGAAAGCATCTAATAAGAAAAAAAGAGCCAGCCAGTGTGCTGTGCCAGAAACTCAGCATTTATGCAATGCTAATAGGTTTGCATCACTGGAAGTGGATGACTGAAAGCATTATTCTTGGAATAACATCTAATGCCATGCTGATGAAAGAAGTAATATTAAAATATGTGACTGTATTGGAATTTGCTCAACTGTTCTCACACAAGTTCCTGATTCAATCTTTACCAAAAATCTTGCTTCAGGAGATTTTTTAAATGTACATTTTTGTAACTTACATTTGTATAAAAGAAATGCTGTGCAAAAGTTGTGGTGTTTTGTTTTTCTTTAAAGGTATCAGTCTAATTGAAAATGAGAGCAAAGTTGTTCACCATTTCAAAGCAGGAGTATTTTAGAGGAATTCTTTTCCTGAACATTCATACTTGGCTCTGCCTCATCTCCCTGAACACTTTCCATTTACAAAAATCCAATTTTAAAGTTTGTGTTTGAGGAACACAGTGGTCAGAGTCTAACAATTGAGATTAAAATGGAAATTGATAATTTAAAAATACTGTAAAATCAGTCTTTACTGGTAGAGTACTTGCACTTGCAGGGAGAGGTAGCTTTACTCAGTAACAACTGAGTAAGTTGTTTTTGCAGTATTATAGGTTCTGTTGACACTCAGGGAGAAATTCAGATTTTATTTCTCCCCCTTCCCCCTGTGATGTGTTTAAAGAAGGAGTTAGATGCACACACAAAGCTGTCACATGGGAGCAAGTTCCTACAGGTTTGCTAATTCTGAGTAGTTCTCACAGTAATTGTGTACAATCCTCTGCTATTAACAAGCTGTTGTCATTCTTACTATTCTTTCTACAATGGCTATACTAAAAACCAGACCTGTTTTGACTTCCCCTATGTACACTAATTACTTGATAAACCCTTGTTTTTAACATGGTAATACTGAAAACCAATTTATAATTTTTTAAATCCTACATCATCAGTATTTCCCAGTGCTTTGCATTAGCGAACTTTGCAGCATAGTCAATTTACATAAATGCTTTTCTGACTGAAAACTATTGGTTTTCCAGTGTCTTCTCCATGTAAAATATAGTTACATTTGGGTTTTTTCTTCTCAAGAACCCACATACCTTTTCTTACATTTAAGAAAATCATGATTTCCACCTCTAATCATCAAAGTTGTGCCCGTAACTTACCAGAATTCAAGCTTGATTCCTGCATTGTGTGCTCAAGTTTTCAGTCCTGCTTATGTTCCCTATCACCTCTCTTCCCGTGGAAGTAACTCACCGTATCTAGGGATTTAAAGGAAAGATCTCCTATACCATACAGCTGAGTCTTGATACTGCCCTAATATAGTTAGTGAGAATAGATCTGTAAGATGTTACATTAATGAGAACCCTAGTTTTGAGAGACAGCCTGTCGTAGCAAGATTTAACATTTTTTCCCGTACAAAAGCTGCTGTGTACTGAACTACCCAGCAGATGGCACGTACCCAACCACACAAGCCAGAACCTATTTCTCAACAGGCTTCTACGTACAGCAGCCTACAGCATCACATTTCCATCAGATGACTTTTAAATAAAAGTTGAAAGGAGTTAAAGTTATTGATTTTACTAACTAAAACTGAAAGTCTTAATTGTCCAAGTTATCCTCTTCTCCATTATGATCCTGTATATTTTTCCAAGCTTGTAATGCCCTAGAGTTTTTAATCATCAGAAATAGCCACATGTAAAATAAGTCTTAAATATAAAAATATAGGCACGTTTGATTCCACTTTGTTAGTGCTGGTGAGAAGAGAGCTCTTAATTTACTCTGAATCCCATATAAAAAACTGCTGGAGTGTGTAAAAATTCTTGAGACTTGATAAGAAGTAGTATCTTCAATTAGGTAATTCAGAAGACTGGAATAAGGACAAATATTCCACTTCTGGATAAAAACACTCCTATGACCACATGGCATTTTGAGAATACCTTTGGGAATGCTGACTCAATGATTAGGAATTACTGTAGTGGAAATGTTTTCTCAATGCAGGACTCAGCCGTTCTTTATTGCTGATGATATGACACACACCTCATTGCAAAACCCAGTCCTGTCGGCTGAAGAAAATAATTACTGATTCTAGAGTTACCATGCAGAATTTAAAGTGTTACAATTTTCCTTTTTGACTAATTATAGGTCTTCCATTTTCTTTGTAGGAAAATTAAAAAATAAAGGGCCTTTAGTAATTAAAACCACAACATTCTTTATTCCATGCTTCAGTAAAAGCAAGTAAATTCCTTGGTTTGTGCCTCAGAGGGTTTGATGCTGGTGAAGCACCAGTTTGCCACGACCTCCCTAGAGAGAGTGTCCTGCAGAGAACAGCTCTTCTAGGGGCAGGACAAGCCTCTCTGGACAGCGAGTGATCCCAGCAAGGTGCAGCGATTTCTCAGCTACAAGTGATTTCAGCTCTCGTGATTCAGCTCTGTGAGAGCACCCGAGGCAAACTCGGGGACTGAGAGACAGGAGCTCTGTATGGCAGTTCCACAGGTAGCTTTTATTGTCCAGCAGTCCCTGTGAAGGGATGGCCAGTGACAAGAGACTCCCTGATTTCGTGACAGACTCAAGGCCTTTTTATGGGAAAGGCAGGGGGTGGGGTAGAAACCATTTAGCCAGCTGGGTACAAGGTATTACCATAAAGAAGTAAGGCATGCTGGGGGGGTGGTTCATTTGGTCACCGTAACCTAGAAGTAAGTTAGTTATCTCTGAGTCCTTTTTGGCTGAGGCTTCTCTCCTCCAAGGGAGCACAGAGGGCTCCTGTGCCAGGAGTTCACAGCCCTCCACATTGGTTGTTGCTTACTTCCACCCCATAAGAAATGCCTCCTAATTTTTGTGGAAAGTTCCCACTATTGATTCAACTGCTCTGGAGAAAAATCACTCAAACCTGCTGTAAGGTGGTAATGAATCACAAGAGGAACCAAAATAATGACAATGGAATTCAGTCCAAGCATTTTTTATATATAATGACATCAAACTGTATTGATTACCTTTTAGTATTTTGTCTTCCATTGGAAAACACAGCACCAAAACTTCTGGCATATTTAAAGTGAACTACATTCATATAAGTCCACCCTGCAATACGGCAGAATTGTCCTTAAGAGACTGAAATTTTATTTCTTGTCTAGAATGACATACCTTCCTCAGAAAGTGGGAGTTGTGCTGGGAAAGGGGCACTTGAAATCATTTGTTTAAAGATTTGGCAGTGACACTTCCAAGCTAAAATGACAATTTAGCATTCATCTGTACTTATTTGTACTTACCTAGATTTCTGGGACTCCGAGGCCAAGAGCAGAGCACAAAGCAGTCAAACCCAATGGAAGAATATAAACACAAATTAAGACTTACTACATGAAAGGTAGAGTTGCTGTCCTTTCTCAAAATCAAAGTCTTTTTGAGATACTTCATCAGCATGCACTGTCAGCTTTTACTATCTGTCTTTATTAATGAACACTAAGGGTTTTATTAATGAAGTGTTCCAAAATTGTATTGGAATAGTGAACACACTACAATATTGAACAGCCAAAGACAGTAATTGTTCAACAACTGTCAAATCTGTTCAACTTCTGATAAGCAGAACTGATGTAAATCAGAAACTTTTACTTGAAGACACGAGACCATTTCTGTAAGAGGTCATGTTGTTCAGGCCCTCCCAGCTCAGTGGTAACAACCCCAGGAAGAGATGAGGGCCAAGAGCTGGGGGATCTTTGTCTTTACACAGTCCCATCTCCAGCACATTGGTAGTCCAGGTGTTATGGGCATACTGAGGATCAGGCAGAGCAGTGGATAAACTGCACTTATAAAGCGGACTCAATGTGCACTCATGCACTGTCTGCAGCCCCATTTCCCAGCAAACTCTAGGAATCCCACAGGCAAAAAGAAGAAAACAATTCAAGTAACATTAGCAGAGACATTCATACTGCACTTTCGAGCACAGCATGTGGGGCAAGTCACAACGGCAAGTGCAGAAATATCCCAGCATCTGTTCATGACAATTCCTCCTCAAATGACAGGATAACCACTGTGACAGCACGGGCCACAGCCAATGCCACTGCCACACTGTCAGGCTACAGTGAGGAAAGATGCACATGCACATGTTTACAAGTGGAAGAGATAACCACCGTGTCTTTGACTCCCCCCAGAGATCTTAAGACATCCTCTTTTCAAGATTCTTTAGCTGATAGTTCCTTGCATTTCCTGAAAGGGATGACACTGATGACACTCTCTTCTCTGATGAGGTGACACTGATGACAACAGGGCAAGACTATTTTGAGGAAAAATACTATTTCCAATTAGTGAATATTAGAGTATTCAGACATTGTAATACATTTTAAATACTTTTAACACATCAAGACACAAACCTATTACAATGCTTTTCTAACCCCACAAGTAATTCTGTAGGTTAAAATTTAAAGTTACCCTACCAGTAAAAAGGGTTTTTAATGTACAGGAAGGAACAAAGAAGGAAGGAAAGTGAAGCTTCTTTGAGAGAGGGATGGGGGTTTTTTGCCCAGTGAGGATTATTGCATTAATTTTCTAATTCAGTACACCACAAATAATTTCCATAACTACTGTCTTATAATCACTCAAATGGTCTAACAGTCATAAGCTAAAGTAAATATGGAATAAGACATAGAACAAAGCCTGTATCTACAACTATATCAAAACAAGCTCATTCGTTTGGTGTAAATGCCAGTTTCTTTTAAAACAAAGAGACAACACACTTATAAGAAAAGCAAACATTTACTTCAAATTGCAGTATAGGCTTTTCAATCACAGAAAAAGAAAAGAAAAACAGTGATCCGACAGCGGTCACATCCTGTGCAAAAAAAACCAAACTTGGGATACAAAAAAACTGTAGCACAAGGTACTTGAGCCGCTTACACATTGCAGGATAAAGTAAATAAATACAGTAGCTAGAATATGGCACTCTTGTGACAGACTCTAAGCCCAGTGGAATGCCTCTGAAATATTTTTATCCTTGTATTAGTAGCAAAGTCCCACCACCATAAAAGTAGAATAGTACAATGCTTTAAATAAAAACAAACTAAAATATTTATATCTAAGAGAAGGATTTTACACAGTTATATCTTTTAAGTGCAGAAAATGGGACTTGGGCTTAGATCTTTCTTTAAATTAACCCCTGCCCCCTCCCCCCCACAATACCATTCAATCTTAAAAGTAAATTTATGTTTGAGGAAAAATGTTACCAAAGTTGCATAATTTCTTTTGTTACTTCCACAGCTGGAAGTTAAATTCTAAACAGTCTTGAAACATGAAGTTCGTCATTAACCAGTAAAACAAAGGACTTGTCAAAAGCCCTCAGGATTTCTTTATCCTCCAGATATTGTTTTGCTTTCTCCAACATCTTTAGACAGCAATCGCTAAGTTTGCAAACACAAGAATGCAATATGCATCATACATCAAGAAAGGACGAAGTTGATGAAGAAGAACTTCCACGTTTCTGGATCTTTTCCTTGCTTCTTTCAAACTTCTTTATTAGCTCAGTCACTATGCACACAGAGGACGTGAGTCCCAGAAGAAACAGTAAATCTGGAAGAGATAATTAGCCTTCTTTAAAATTGCTATTTAAGGCTGAGGGGAGACTTAAAAAAGAACAAGACTCACAAGACTTTCAAATCATTGGGAAAGTTCAGAAGAAATGAAGCAAGATTCAATTTTCTGCAGGACCAGAAGATTAACATGCATAGTTTATGCACAAACCATAAGTACAGGCAAGATACTAAAAGCTTTTAAAGTATTTCATAACTTTATTTTCAGCAACTGAATTAACTTAATTCTGAAAAAATAATATTAATATAATCATAAATTATGCTACAATAAATACATGTATTTCATTACAATCATTCAACTCCAGAAAACCACAAAAGCAATAAATGTAAGTCTTAATGAGGCCAACAGCATTATGTATCTATAGCTTTTTTAAATCCTCATGTTTATTTACCTTATGACAATGCAATCAATATTAAAAGATCAGGATTTCTAAATAAGATGTTTATATTCAGAGAAAAAACTTACAAAACAGCTAAATTAATACTGCTCAAAAACCTACAAAGTTTTGCCTGCAACAAAATTTATATTAAAAACACCCAAATAAATAAGCACCTAAAAATTTAAGAACACACCAATTAGTTGCGTACCATATGCATTTAAATCATGGTTCCCAAAGAAAACATCTAAAAGCATTTAAAAAACCAAAAAACAAACCAATGAAACAAACAAAACCCCGAAAAAACCCCACCCACAAAACAAAAAGCATCAGCAGGCTTTGTATTCCTGTTGTATGCAAACAGCCAGAAAGTGCTCTTACAGAACCACCACCCAAGACATTTATAAATTAATCCCTAATGCAGAGTTTTGAAAAGGGAACTGTTCTTACCCAAGACACTCAGGCTCTCTGTTTGGAAAACCTTCTGAAGTGGAGGGAAGTAAATGACCAATAACTGTCCCATTATAGATCCGAGGACAGCGTAGCAGAACATTTTGTTACTGCAAAGTCCGATCTCAAACACAGATTTTGTCTGGAAAAAAAAAAAAAAGTTACACTGTACATGTAATCCTAATTATCTAGACAAGAAACTACAATTTCTATTTCATACAGTCTTTTAGAAAAATGTAAAATATTACTTAGATAATCCAGAACAAGTTCTTGAACAGGCTAATTGCATTTTCTCCCTGGTAAATAGAGTACAAGTCTTGTCTTCATAGTCAACAACTTGCATATTGAGCTCACTTTTCCACAAGTACAGTTCATCAGAAAAAGGTTCCCCCTACACTTTTCCACATCAGAAAATAGACAGCAAATTAGAGTAAATGTAGCAAGGTATACTATCACAAAATTTCAGACTTATTTCCATAAAACAAAAAAACACACAGATAATAAAATATAGAAAAGTTTCAGAAATTTTCCTTGGATTATGGGTTTAGGATTACAAAATATAAAAGCTAAGGCCTTCAAGAAATTTCACATTCTGGCAAGGCTGCTAAACTGACAGAATCTCCAGGAAGAGAAAAAAACAACCAAGTGTACACAGCAATACAAAGGACCATCACACTCCAGCTCTTAATAACAGCTTTCTTGCTTTTGTCAGGACACCACCCTGTAAACAAATTAAGTAATCTAACTTATCTGTAATTTAAGATAATTTACCCAGTAAATACATGAAACTCTGAGCCTAATAGCAGACGTGAAGTGAACCTGCAGGAAAACACTTGAAACAAACACAGCAAGGTCTTCCCTCAAAGAAAACTCTGATTGTTGTGTTAACACTGTGTAAACGGACAATATGAATCACTTACCTGAGATCTGGAACTCAAAGCATTGAACATATCAAAAAATACAAAACAGGTGAAAGTCATGGTTGTATCTCGAGGTGTTATTACATTGTCTCTTAACTGCCAAGAAAAGAAAATGAAATGGCTTTAGCATGCTTTAAACCCTCCACAATTAAACAAAGTCAATTAAACAAAATTATTACAATAATTCTGCAACAAGTTTTACTAGCTAGGAAATGAAAGCAAAAGTAACTTGCTTGCCCCAAGCTGTTTTATTAAATCATACATCAAATATTACACACCTGTAACTTATAACAATTTGTAATTCCAAGCTATGATTAAATGAAGCCTCCTGACCATATGGAATAGCAGGAATTCTATGATGCACTACCAAATGTTCAAACGACATTTTTCTCTACTGGGAAAACAAAGTCAAATGGCTGTTTCATAATAATCTGGCTAGATGATTTGCATAATTACTTTCTATGGGCCAAAGTTTCCAAAGTAGATTTGGAACCTGTAAAAGTTTTATGTAAAAATAGAGATAAGGGAATAAAACTGTATTTCTCATTTCAACAACTATTTTTAAAATCTTCCTCTCTCCTATGCTGGTATTAAATAAGCATGGCCAAATTTCTAACTATTGGTATAAAAAGGATTTCTTTTAAATTAGGTTGTTACTGCTCTAAGTTTTGCGCTTCTGTCATACCTCTCTCCAGAAGACAAACAGTGTTCCACAGACAATAATTATTGATGAAACCAGTATTTTAACAATCAGGTTTTTGGTCAGAATGCTGTCCTTCAGATTTCTTGGAGGTTTTCGAATAATGTCTTTATCCACAGGCTCCACCCCAAGGCTTAGAATTAAAAGAACATTTTACATTTTTATCATCATAAAAGTAATTCACTGCTTCTAACTTAAGGATTAGATTTCCTGAGTTGAAAAAAAGAGGATTTAATGCTAGTTCCTCACCACCTTTCCCTTCACCATCTACTTGCAGTGAAGAGGATTAGAGGAAGAACCCAGACGGAAGCCAGAACCCTGCATGCAAGTTTCATGGGCATATACATGGATCTTTAGGTATCCTTGCTGCCCCCATATCATTAGATACTAAAGCAAACTAAATAGAACTAACACAGAACCATACTCAAACACTGAAATTCACAGAGAAAGTTTGCTATTTCAAAAACATTTCACTGAAGTTTAACACGTAACAGTTTCCTTTGTGAGCAACCATTTTCCTTGTTGAAATAAAAGGACTACAGAACCCAATGGAGTTAAAAGTAATTACTTACCTTTGAGCTGGAGGTCCATCCATAATAATATTGATCCATAAGATCTGCATGGCATTGAGAGGATTAGGAAAGTTCATTAATGTAGCCAGTGAGATTAAAGTCAGTGCTGCTATACTCCTGTTGAAAGAATCCATTTTTACAACTGTCAGCATGGAACATTTCTAAAGATCCACTGATAACTGCTTTGTAATCAACACTTCAACTGTTTAAGAGTAGATACAGATTTTGACAGTGTGAATCATGACTGATGCAAGCCAAATTTTAAAGGTATAGAGCATGAAATCCTTTAGAATACTCATTCTGACACAGTCCATATTTAAAACAGCATTGTTATGGCAATAAAAAGGCAGCAAATTTGCATTTAAAAACCTCCCAAACTTTTAGGTAACATTTCAGAATTATCACTCACCATCACCTAATACATTTTTTTATGGGGAACTGGGTCCTATACTTTTCTTGTGCCAAAAGCCAAACTTCTAAATATGGTTTTGAAAAACAAACTGCTTTTCCACTTCTGATGTAAACAAACTCACTCTGTGCACCTGTCACTGGTTTGCATGGTCAGTCAAAGCAAGGTACTATTCAAGTTCCCTAAAAATATCTACAACCACTCCTCATTACTAGCAAGATGAGAAGGCCAGGCCAAAGACTGAAAAACAGATTAGCTGGCTGCAAGCTCGGCATTAGAAACTTCTGTAAGCAAGTATGCACTAATTGCTTTCAGTGCAAGATTAAGTGGTTTCATAACAAAGAAGAAGAGAGCAAGCTTATAATAATTCCAAATTTAGCACTGTACTGAACCTTATTATGCTCTCCCTGCAAAGAGGGACAGAAAAAACCAAAGGGTGACTGATTCATCAAAAACCTGAGGCCACCATTCCCAGGGCTAACAGGCAAGCACACTTTACTAGAACATCTATACTTAGTTATTTTTCAGCAGCAGATTTCTAGTCTAGTCTTATACCAGTGCAGGACACTTGGTGAGACTGAAAGTATATGCCACTTCTTAAAATGTTTACGCAGGTAAACGAGTTGGTCTTTCCCAGGTTTTGTTGTGTTGGGAGTTTTTGTTGAGAATTTTGTTTTGTTTTGGTGTGGTTTTGGGTGCTATTTGTTGTTTGTAGGTTGGGGTTTTTGTGGGTTTTTTTGGGGTTTGTTTTATTTGAGGTTTTAGGTTTGGTTTTGGTTTTTTTAATTTCTGCAAAATTCAGACCACTCTGAAATGTCATGAAGGCTTCAAAATAGTACATGAACAACATGGTGAAGAGAAAAACTATGTCCCTAAATCCAGATCCAGTAAGATAAACTCACAAAAATTTTGAAACTAAGGCTTAATAAACTTCAGCTTCATACAGCTAAATCATTCTACAAACCAGTACACGGATTTCAGAAAAACTAACCTCCTGATTCCCTGGTCTTCTCCATTTGAATACATGTTATGGTTAAGGAGGGACCAACTACAAGCTTCTCACTTAAACAGGGACCCAAATGCTGTTTCTCTCTATCCTTTCAGTAATTGACTTTACATATCTTAACAGGAAGAACCGTGACCAAGTTACATGTCTGTTTACTGCACTATCTTCTGGGTCTTTAAAAATAAAACAAGCCACCAAACACACAACAGTGAAAACTCAAAAGCACAGTAAATCAGCATCCTACTTGAAGTTTACAGTATTAACATGAATTTATGCATTTGCTTCATGCTTTGATTCATTCACAAGAAACTTCTGATACTGACGGCTTTTCAAACTTACGTGCTCAGTTGAAATCTAACAAAATTTTTTATGTTATTATAAATTCCTTTACCCTCTTCAATTGCAGACCTGCAATTTAAAACAAAGATAACGTTACTAGACAAATGAATTCACTGCCAAGAAAAGCTTAAAACAAACCAAAAAAGCTATTCATTGAAGCAGCAATAAAAATAGCAAGAAACAAATGGAATCGAGATTCTTTTAACTTTGGCAGTCATTGTTTTTCAACTTGACTGTGAGAACCCAAACTATTCTGTGATTGTGAATAACCACAAGTTATTTGTCCAGGTGCTTAACTTTCAAAATGCAATGTTATCAGTAAAATCTCCTCTTTATTCAAAATTCACCAGCATCCTTGATACAAGCTACTGATTCAAGCCAGATAAAAACAAAAACCACAAAAACCAAAAAGCCAACAAACCCCACATGCACACACTTCTGAAAACCACAGAAATACAGTATGACTTTAGAGGACTATGTATTCTTCCTGTACCAGAATGAAATATCTACAGACTATCTTCACAACCCCTAGCATGTGTCACAACTTCCCTATCACATTATCACAATTACTGCAGTGAGAAAGGATTTTCTAATACCCAAATCAAGCCTACTTTGCTGCAAATAAAACCGATTTCTTTCTTCCATTCCCCCAACAATTAAACAGCATTCTTTCTGTAACTTAAACAATTAAAGGGGTGGGGAAAAGATGTAAAACTATGGAAGTTCATACTTCTTTTTTTTCCTTAGCATTCACCTCTTCTCTCTCTCCTGCTGAGAACTTTCCTGATGAAGTGAGAAAAATGGAATAAAGCATTCCAGCAAAAGCCTCACCAAGTCCATGTAAAGTACTTACTACAGATGTCCTTCCTACGTGCTCTTCTGACTATGTTAAAATTATTCCCTTCTCTGTTTTGTTTTTGCATAACAGCACATTTCTGTTGGCTGAATTAGTGTGACAACCTCAGATCATCCTCTGACATACTGCTACATAGGTAGATTTTCTTATACTGTACTTCTTCATTTCACTTCTTCCCAAGGATTAAGTGTCATACTTTGGAACTGAAGTGTTCTGAGATTGATGCATAATTTCAAAATGAAGGCTATTTCGCCAGACAGCAGTTCAGCTCTGTCAACAATCACTACCTTCAAAAGTCAGATGAATTAAAGTCAAAATAGGATAAGTTTATCTAAGCTCTTTTTGAAATACACCAACCAAAAAAATGAACAAGTACAAACAGCTGGTTACCAGAATCTAATAACCTATTTTTCCCTATGATATCTAAACAGTTTATATTTTTTCCTTTTCTGAAACTACCACATTTAAGAGTTGAAAACAATTGGAGAACTATGTAAATTTTTTAAATCTTGAGTGGAATGCTCTGTCATCTTTTCATTAGTTTTATACTTCTGAAGTAGGAAATGGAATGAAATCTACTAACCGCTAATGGACTCACAATTTCACCTCAGTTATTTTTCCAAATATGCGAATACTCCTGACTGAGCAGAAAACTCACTTACAGCTGCTACACTTACAAGTTCAGGGAACTTCTGTTGGTTTTAACCCAGACAACATCTCATAAAAGCTATATAGTACAAGGTATGTACATAAAGGCCACCTACATTATTGTCTGAAAATCATCATCCACGAGGATCATATCTGCTGCCTCTTTACAAACATCTGTTCCAGTTTGTCCCATTGCTACACCAATATCTGCAGCCTTCAGAGCAACAGCATCATTCACTCCATCTCCTGTCATAGCTACTACGGCACCATTATTTTGCAGGGACTAAAGAGAGGGAAAAGAACTTAAATCAGGGATTGAAATAACCCATCCTATAAAATTATTCTAGATACAAGGTTTGTGTCATTGCCCCCCCTCCCCCATTGCTTATAATTGCACTGTAATGTCCTAAAGAAAAAAGCAGCTGGTTCTGTTCTAAATAATTTTTACACAAGATTTTGGGTTAAACTTCAGTTGGTATATTCAGACAGCCTAAATTTTAAAGCTAGGGTATAGCTTTAAAAAAGAAAGCTAAGGGAAAGCAAAAAACTCTAGAGAAAGATAGAAGATTTTGTATTTACATATTACCATTATCACCTTCTTATAAGTCCTGCATGCATCCCTATGGTCTCAGTGTTTTGACTTCTCCTTATTGTTACTTTTCTGATTGTTCCAATCGTTACACTGAGTATGCCCCTCTTTGCTACCTTCTTTTGTTAATTTCTGAATAGAGGCATTGCCACAGACATGGCTTGAAATTCATTCCCTTTTATCTCATTTGACAAGTATCAGAAATACTGTTCTTTCAAGTTCCTAGTCAATTCAACTGCACACAAAATCTCAATCAATCCCCAGCTCCCTACATAGCAGAAAGCACAATGTTACCTACATATTCCTTGTGGGCACTATGCATTTTTCTAGGCAATATTTTCAAGTACACTTCACTGCCAAATCAGATGCATTTCTGATTTCATCTTGACACACTGTAGCATGTGATAGTTTAAGTAAAGGCAGCACAGACAATACCCGTAGCAACAGTCCAGCATTTGAGCCTCTATGAGACGTACCTTTATAATTTTCAATTTATGTCGGGGACTGGCTCTGTAGAAAACTGCAACCTATTAAAAGAACAATGAAGCAGTGGTGAAAACTTCAGAAAGGTAAAGCATTGTACTGGATTCTATTAAGGTAGAGGTTAAAAAATATATCAGAGGCCAACTGTATTCTTGTCAGCTCTTAAGCTGAAGCACCAGTGAGCTGTGTTTTCGATTGAGCGAAATCATTAATTCCAGAGAAGATTCAAAGTGTGTTCTGGTAAACAAAGTTAGTGCTACTTATTTCAAGATAGAATATGCAATTTTAAAGCCTTCTAAAATAATGAAGCAACTGAGGTATAATGGCTTGCTGCTGGCCTTCCTGACTAAATTCACGCAGGCAATTGCCATGCTGACTCTACAATCAACATCCTTTGCCCTTGTCAGCACTAGTAACAAGTTACTCAGGATATTTCAATTTTATTAGTTTATGCAGCATATTATTAACAAAGTTTTAAAGCTAATTAAAAATTATGACTTGGAAGGACCAATTTTCAGATTTTTCTTGGTCTCTGGACTTCTCTGTAAATTGAAATTTGAGCACATGGAATTTAATTTTCCATAATCTCCATACAGTTAACACTCTTCCTTTTCAAGAAGCCTGACAAAAAGCTAGATTTCTCAACAATCACTTTAGACTGTATACAGCTATTAATCTCATTGGTTGATTTTAATTAATTCCTAATAAGATTTTAAGCAAACACCTAGAAAAGCAATCGGGTCCCAGGTCAAACACATGTAAGTAAATTTGTATCTATTTCAGTTATTTAACATGGACAGCCCTTAAGAACAAGTCATACCAAATAAACCAAAAATAACCATTTGCCACACAATTCTTTCTTTTTCTCAGTTTCTGCGAGTCACTAAGAAAAGACAGAAAGCTGACATGCACATTTCTTGATTGCAAATATTGGCTTTTGGCTTGCTTACACCAGGCTCAGGCATGCTGCAGTCTAATTTTGCAGTCCTTGGCAAACAGAGCAGCATTTTGATGCATGAATTTTGCAACATAGGTAAACCTGAACCTCCATTGCATTTGATTATGTTTTCACATTTATAACTTTGACATTGGTTAATCCATTTAGTTATTTAATAACTAAAAAGTATTAAGCAGTAACTTAATAAATAGACCCTTTCAAAATTCCCAACCAGTGACCTCAAATCGGTTAAAATCATTAAAAACACAGACAAGTCCTCTTAGAAATTACAAAACAATGGACTGTCTGAACATGCAGACTCTAAGATTATATAAATGAACTGAGTTGCTCAGAAATAAAATGGCCTAATAATACAAAAAGGTGATGTTCGCTGAGAGGTGGCAAAGTGAAAGTTAAAGGTAAAAGCCAAACTGAACCATTAAAAGAGACAGAAGTAATAAACTCCCTAAAAAGATAACTGCATAAGTTGAAAGAAATAGATTTTCATATTGGTCATATGTCAGACCAAAAGATACTGATTAGAACAATATTATTTGTATCTCAGAAATTGCACTTTAGCTTGCAACAGAAAAAAAGCATTTCTCAGTAGG
Organism: Dicrurus megarhynchus; assembly: GCA_013399195.1. Classification (NCBI taxonomy): domain Eukaryota; kingdom Metazoa; phylum Chordata; class Aves; order Passeriformes; family Dicruridae; genus Dicrurus; species Dicrurus megarhynchus. The sequence continues at coordinate 1,757,795 of VXAD01005924.1, read as the reverse complement.
TAAATGTATCCTTTACCACATTTCAGTAAGTAGTACATCAAAACAAACCTTTGGTGTTATTTGAGAAAGCTGCTGAATATCCAAATCATCTATCTCTTCTCCAGAGATTGCCTGTGAATTTTTGGAATACAATCCTAGTCGACTAGCTGTAAAAAAGTAATAAAAAAACTTATTATAATAATTTACCCTTTTAAGACATTAAGTACCCAATCATTTTTTTTAATCCTAATATTTTCTGCAGCATTTCAGATTTGAAATACCTGAAGCAGAACATCATATTACATTATTGATTTAGCATGTTGGAGTAAATTATCTGAACTCCTGAGTAACAAAAACATGCTACAAAGTCTATCCTAATCAGATATTTATTTGCTTAGTCTTTTTAGGTCTAAAGGTCTGTAGTTGATTCTGTCAGGTGTCATATAAACAAATAGAGGGGTTCAGCCCTCTCAAAGAATTTACAGTTCAAAAATAACATGACAGAAAATGAAAAATAACATGAGGGAGAGAAGGGGAAAAAAACTCCTCTGATAAAATACTCTGAGTTTGGGGGTATACTTTTCATGTGCACATTCAACTGTTCATTATCCTGTTTGTAGAGAACTCATATTCTGGCTAAAGTGCTTGTACTTTAATGTATTATATTGCAAAAAGAAGTTAAGTAGTTTGTTTAAATATTATCTATAATATTTAAGCTGCAAACTCAGTTGTATGGACAAAACTGGACAGCACTGAAGTGCCACACATCATTACTCCTTGTCACTGGTTATTTTAGTTTATCCCTGTGGTCAAGAGACAGGCATCCAAAGCTGCGGGTAGGGAGGGTGGTGGTGATGTAACAGTAAGAATCAGAAATCAAGCATATGGAATAAGAAAACACCATGAAAAAATACAGTTTCAAACAGCTGAAGTCATATATTAACCAAATTAGGAAAACTACTATTCAAGCTGAAACCAAAGGATCACTTCAGCCTAGGGTCCTGGGTTTTTTGGGTCTTTTTCCCTGCTAATTCCACTGTGGCATACATTAACCCAAAATACAGAACTCACAAACAATAAAGACTTAACACCCACACTTTGTAACAATTAGCTAAGCAGAAAACAAGAAAATATGAAAGGAAATTAATTATCCATACCAATGGCAACTGCAGTTTCCTGTGAATCTCCAGTAACCATTTTTATTGCAACTCCTGAGGTGATAAGTGTAGTAACAGCTTCTTTTACACCAGTCCGTGGAGGATCGATTATTCCCACAAGCCCCAGAAAAGTCAGCTGTCCTAACTCAGGACCAGAAGCTAAGGCCAAAACTTTAAGAAGACAAAGAAATAAAAACATTAAGATTTGAAATGAACATTTACATCAGCATTTAAAACAACTGTTGCAAACTAACAGGCCAGCAGAAAGCAAAGGGAATTGATAGTTTCCTTTTTTTAAACCTTGGTAGTAGCAATGCTGAGCATTTACAATAGCCTGCTTATGCACACCCTTGTCTTCTAAAGAATTTCATACCAAACAGTCATATTCCAGCTTTTAAAGATAACTTTCCTATTTATTCTCATCTGAAAGTGTTTATACTTTCACTGTGTGGAAAGAGAATCACATCTAGCTTTACGATTTCTCCGTGCATTTCTTTTATGCAAGAGGATGAAAGGGAGGATCAGTTAACGTATTTATTTTCTGCTTTGGGATTTTTTTTCCTTTTGAGAGGCAGATTTCATTGAGTACATGCTGAATACTTTCTGGAATGTCTTTTAAAGTAGGATTCTCAATTCAAATATATTTAAACGCCATTAGAGTTGCAAGGGAAAAGCAGGTTCGCTTTGTTCAAAACATTATCCTTGATTTTTTTGTTTGACAGACAGAACAAATGACTGTTCAAATAAAACAGCAAAGAGATACCACTCCTAGCATATCCTCTCAGCTTCTAATAATTTGCATCTTAGGAATTTCCTGAGCCACAGAGTACCCCTCCCTTTAAAAAAAAAAATTTTTTAAAAATTAAAAAGTTGTCCATGGACTTAACAGCCTAGAGGTCTCTTTACAGAGGCCAAAGAAAGCCAGTCATGTATAATTCTGGCCCATAATCAACTCCTGTCAATCATCTTGTGAAAAATACTTTTTTTCATCTAAAATTCTACACACATTGTTAACACAGAAGATCATTCTAATGGCATCTCCTGACCTGCAATCAGTTGTGCTAGCCTAACTCATGAAGGTGGCAGGAGCCAAAGTAATGGACAAATAAACACATTCACAATAAAAAAAAACCCACAAGCATCTATAATAAGGTATGGAAGCTATTAAGTAGCAATGTACTGTTCAGTTATGGTCACAAGCAGGAGATGACAGGAAGCAACAATGCCCTTTCTCCCCCTTTGCAGTTTAATCAGGTTATTATGCAGGACTAAAAGCTAAACAACACAGTGGCACTTACTGAACAAAAAACCACAACCAACTAAACAAAAAAAAGATCCTAGTGTTTTGGGTTGCTCTTGTTTGTTGTTGGTGGTGGTTTGGGTTCTTTTTTTAACAACAATCAGTGCCATTTAAATGAAACTGTTATTTTGAGAGACTGAACAGCCTTACCCCTAAGTCCTGCAGAACCCATAGACATCTTCTCTTGCTGGTATTGCTCTCTCTGTTGCTGTACCAGAGGTAGGCTCTGTCCCTTACAGTTATACGATGTACAGTACCTAATGACTTGTTCATAAGCACCTTTCATAAAGCAAACCTCAGGTTTGTCCTAGAAGAAAAAAGAGCTATTGTGTGCACGTGTGTGTATGCATAAGTACACACACACAAGTACACATAAAAATGACAGATGTGTACTTCTGTTAAGAATCTTAAGAACATAATGCAAATCAAACTTACACTTCTAAACATAAAAATCTGTTCTTTTGAGTATCTCTAGACAGTGTACATTCAATAGTGGTAAAGTCAAAAGAGCAAAGCTACTAATCAATATCTCATTTCAGTAGACATCAGACACACACTGCAAGTCAGTTTACAGACTAAAGATGCCATGCAAAGGACAGAAATTCAACCTACAGAGAACACTAGACCTGAAAGACCTTAAGCTCATCATCAGACCAGCTGCACAGGTCATTAAACACCCTCTCCATCCTTGTACAAGGCCTAATAACTCTAATATTTTCTAGATAGCCATCTAACCTCGATATGATGATATCACAGGACTTAAGAGTCCACCACCTACCTCAAATACTTAACTCCAATGCTAAATCAAGTCATTCCTCCCCATCTCCCCCCTTCAATTAAGAACTGCTGCCTCAGCTCAATTTCCACTCATTAATTACTCATCTTCTCTACAGTTGAACTAAAAACCTTTTTTAATGTATCTATTTTCTTCCTATGAAGTTATTTATATGCACAGCAGTCAAGTTACCTCAATCTTTCATGATAGGCTTAAGTGATGAAAGTTCCAAGTTTCTAAATCCACTGTGTTTTCTTAGTCTGCAAATAATTTATGCTCCCTTTAAATCTAGTATCAATTTTCCAACATTCTTTTAAAAATTTCTCATTCAAAAACACAGACACAGTAAGTCTTTACATGGGTTAAAATCTTATACCAATTTCTGCTCACCATTCTTTACACAGACACGGATAATCAACAATATAACCCATATAGCTAAAAGGTGTCAACTGCTTTCTTTCCAAAGCAAACATTTTACTGTGATACTGGAACACCATCAGCAAGCCTGGTTTTGGTCTGAAGTACCAGAAGATTTTTCATAAATCCAATATAGGGTCTGTTATGGCACATGTTGTCTAGAAGGCTCCAGTTATCAGACTGGCAGTGATTATGTCAATATTTGTAACAAAAACATTCATATGGATCTAAATGAAACAGGAATGCAAATATGTATATGAAAGTACCAGAAGACAGAAAAAGAGGTTGAAGAGTGGTTATTGTTGGTAATCCGTGCCAGTGTTGACATCAATAAAATTTGTCAACACTGGGGATGTGATGTCTGCATCAAAACCAGAAACCTCGTCTTTTCAAACAAAATAAATTTTACTACTGAACATCAATGCATATTCTTGCTCTTAATTCATTGTGTAACCGTGCTGCACTGGAACAGCAGAAGATTGGCAGAATTGCTTCAGATATTTGAGAAGGGAGAAGAAGGAAGAAAAAATAGCCAAGTATACATTCAAAGTCTCAGCTTTCAAAATAGTTAATAACCCACAATGCCTTTTATGGAAATTATTTCTTGTGATTCCTTCTCTCTACTTCAGAGCTTGAAACTAAAGCTGTGGCTACTACCAAACCATGTTTCTAGGACTGTGCACAACTGCCAGTCTTCCAAAACTTCTGAAGCAGAAAATGAAGATATTAAACAAGGTAGATAACCATTCTAACAGAGCCAGTGCTCAAGGAAACAGTGACTGAAGTTTACCTGCTGTGTTCTGTGAACGCATTTAACAGCCATCCATTTTTGTTCTGAGCTGAAGGGATATTCAGCTTTCCTTATGTAGTCTTCCTGGACTCCATCTAAACCCATCTGTATAAAACAGAAGTACCACCACAACGTCAGGACCTTTTCTTTTCAAATAGGTATGAAATTTGTTGACTTGTTGAAACACCTCGGTTAGCAAACATCACTTAATTAAAGAACCATCCATCTCCAAAGTTGCTTTTGAGCACACTGTTCCAATTTAGATAGACTTCTGACAAACTAGCACTGAAAGCACCTAGAAATTTCTTTCAGGCTTCGGCATGAACCTTGCTACATTTCTCAGTAGCTGTAATGGGTGTGTCACAGCATTACAAAAAAGCAACAAACCCCTCCCTCCCCAAAAGAAAAAAACCCAAATACTTCAGCACAGTGTCCACAATTCAAAAGCCCTGCACTTAAAAGGCAATATAAATGCTGCAGTCACCAATACATCAGTTATCAACTTCCCACTGCTACTGATGTGAACTGGGAAAGAGACAGCACAGTCAATATTCAACAGGTAAATTAGTTTGTGGCAGGTAAAAAGACAGTACTAAGTGCAGAAAGATGAAAATAGAGATTTTACTTCACTCGAAAATATTTTTTTCTGATCCTTCAGAACACCCAAGATTTACAAGAAAGAAACATAGGAGATGAGCAGTTGCAATACAAATCTAGGAGATCCAAAAGAGAAGAAAATGAGAAAAACAAAACCACAACTTATTTCTACACATTTCCCACCTGCCATGAATCCAAAAAGCACCATCAAGTACACACCTTCATAGCAAGTGCAATTAAAGCCCCTTCTGTTGGCTTCCCCATCAATGTGTTGTTTCTAATCAAGGCATCATTGCACACACAACCAGCCTAAAAGATGAGGAAGGAAAGGGGAGAAAACAGAACACAAAGTAAATGCCATACAAAGCTCTCATTGCCACAACACCATTAAAACTCACCTTTCTTTGCCAAGATCTTACCTCCACAATTTTGCTAATGGATGGGTTGTTATAACCATGAATAACTTCACCATCGAGCATCACTTCTCCAAACCTGTTATAACCTACTCCAGTAACCTGCAAGACAAGCAGCCAGAGGCAGAATGCAATGTAGTGTTGACCAGGTTAACTGCTCTCAGCTTTTTACTATAAACTACAGAAGAATTTCAAAAGGCCATTCATAATGGGTGTTTTTACTCAGTGTGCATGAATTCTTTTTACTCAGCTTCTAATGCAGCAACACTCTGAGTTCAATAAAATATATTAGAGACTAATTTCTTTAAAAGGTATCAATTTTATTACTTAGCATAAATAAATGTAGTATATGTTGTTTCCTTACAGTATTAGGCATGCTTTTTTTTTCTTCTTTCTTTTGCTTTCTAACTTTTTCCTCCTATTTGTCTTTACCCTGATTAATAATGCATACCCCCGGCAGGGGAATGGAATTACAGAGCAGAGTCCTACTTCCATCGAGTTATAAAAAAAAAAAAAAAAAAGAAAAACAGTTAACTGCCTCTCAGTTTAGACCTCAAAGAGGTGTTAAAACCAGTAGAATTGTATTTTTGGTGCATAAAAACCAGGCATCCCACTAGGATGCTAAAAAAGTCTTCATATCTACAGCATTAACAGCTAATATATTTCACAGCCATTTTAAGTTCTCTGTCTATTAGGAAAAAGGAGCTGATTTGACCCAGATGCAAGAGTGCTAGTAGCAGAATTCATACAGAATTCTAAAAATAAAAAACCAAATACCAGGATATATAAGCAAATATGGGTAAATAATAGGAAACAATAAGAAAAAATCTCAGTATTTTTGCTTACAGAATAAAATTACAAGACCATCTGTTAACTGAATTGTGGAAACAAAACCCTGATTGAGGAGTTTGAGAATTTAGTAACTTGATTAAAACACTCCTATGAACCCACATCCAGTTTCACATCTCACTGCTTTTCCATTCCTGCTGCTTTTGCTTCTCTTTTGTGCATTTACATCATCAATCTTTCCAGCCACTCCCTAATCTCAACAATCACCGTTTCATGTCTTGCTCCTACTTGCAAGTCCATCCATTATAAAAAAGCAAAAATGACAGTACATATTCAGTATAAACAGTTCACACCATAAACTGACTATTAGCCAAAAAATGGATATTTCCATTTTAAATGTTTGTAACATGTAAATTTTGGGGGACTTTTTTGCACCTGAAACAGCAAAATAGCCTCAACTTTCTGTACTGAAGAAAAACACAATCTCTCAGCTTGTCTGTGTATCTTAGCCTCTGTCTCTTATTGTGTGTGACCTACAGTCACCAGAAGTTTTAAGAACTTAACGTACTAAATAAAAAAATTCTTCTGTAACCAGAGGAGACTTGGATAGCACAGCTCAAAGGCTGCATACTAAATGAACTGAGGGACAGGAGTTTGGTGCAACAAATTTATGCTTTCCTAATTGATGCTTTACCTGCAGTATAGTCCCGAATATTTCAGCTGATACACACAACAAAGTGAAAAGGCAAATTCAAGTTTAAGTGTCACACTACATACCTCAGCATGCTGCCCATCAGAAGTAAAAATATGGGTAACAGTCATTTCATTCTTTGTCAGCGTTCCAGTTTTATCTGAACAAATGACATTGCAACAACCTGAAATAACAAATTAACATTTATAAGACAAGATTTATAATTCTCGTTTAGAACAATGTGACTAACAAAGACAAAAGTATTCAAGCCAAGCAAATTTCTAGAAATACTGCAGCTGTCTATGAATAATAACAAGTGACATTTAACAAAAGACAGCAAATTTTCAACTATGAATGAACAGTTGTACAAAGTTCTTTGTGAGTTTGTAGAATAAATTAAAAAAAAAAACCCAAACTAATTAAAATCCCAAATTTACAGCTCATCCAAAATGTGTCCATTCATTACCTCTTCTTTATTTTATACTGCTGTCCCTCAAACCACAGATTTGAGATTAACTAAGATTACTGAAATCTCAGTTGTGATTCCTGGTGAGGAAAAAAACTAAGAGCCTGAAAAACTACAACATCTAGCTAACACTTGCCACATCTCTATCACACAAGTGTGACTTACTAATAAACCTGCAAACTTTAATAAGCTTGAAAAGATTACAAAAATGTGAAATTTGCATATGCATTTTTAACTCTGGAATGGAGATTCTGGGAGAGTGTTGCAGCATCTTGACATTTCTGGACATGACAGCAGGAATTGTACAAGCAACAAAAAACCTTGCAACACTAATGAAACTCTGCTAGAGGCATTGGAAAAAAAATTTCCCAATCTTCAAATGCAAAAAGGAAATCAAATGCAGCAGAATTATTTAACTTAGCATTTCTATTTCTTTTCCATTTTCTGTGCTTTACATGTTTTATGACTCAACCTGCATACAGAACTTCTTTGAGCTTTAAAGTTTTTAAATGATTTTACGTTCTAATACAAGCAGCGTAACATCCTGAGGGTGCATTATGATTACAAAGCTTTTTCCAATATTTGAATCTGGATTTGATTTCAACTGTCAATATCACTCCTAAATTTACACCAAAAAGTTTTCATTTAAAAAACATTTTACAAGTCCTATTTAACAAGAACATCTTACAGCAAACAATCAGTTTAGTGTATTGCTAGCACGGCATGCTATTAACTGGAAGATTCTTTATTTCAGTTCAAAAAAAGTAGTTAGAAGGCCCACAGAAACAACTACCTGAATTGCTCCTGTGTAACACGCATTCAGTTTAGGAATGTTTTAAAGATGCCACCACATTGCTAACAAAATAAGAATACCTGCTTTGTTTTCCTCATTAGTCATCAATACTTCTGTGGATTTCCTAACATTTGCATCAAAAACACTGTCTCTAAGTTAGTCTGGTCATACCTAGAGTTTCAACAATAGGCAGCTTTTTTACAATAGCCCGTTTCTTCACCATTCTCATCACACCAAGGGCCAGTGTCACTGTTACCACAATTGGGAGTCCTTCAGGGATTGCAGCTACAGCCAAACTGTAATGAAAGTAAATACACAAATCTTGTTTTGGAATGTCATACAGGAATACACAGTACTGATGAATTCACAGTTCAGAACACTGTTTCTGTAGCTGACTGGTCACTGAGATTAAAACAGAAAGGAAGGAGCCGCCATGTGATTCTAGCTGTATAGCATTCATTATAAGACAGCAACAAATGAAATAAGTTAGACCATTTCTACTCATCATTTATGCAAAAGTATTAAGAAATGTTGGGGAGAGGGAGAAATCAATTGTACATCTGTTTTGCCTACACAAAGCACTAATTAGGGCTGCACAAAGCAGCCCAGATTGTGAAGAATAAGCATAGTGAGCACTAAACAGAACTGGGAAATGGCACCACTGATCCACAACTGCTACTGCCAGATCATGATGTGGCACCAAATTAACTGAGGGAATGGCACTGAAGGTCATTTAAAAAACAAACAAATAAAAAACGTGATGACAGTGTAAACAAGATCACAACTCATTAGGCAATGCTCAAAGATGCAGTTCCCAGGTTTCTTTTCTCCGCTCCACAAATGAGTAATTCTCCAGAGTCTGATCCTGTCACTTAAACCCTTCTGCCTTATGCACTGTCCATGTAATCAGCAACTCAACAACTTTTCTAGGAGTATGGAGTTAGACCATCTAAATTCAGTGCTGTTCTCAGCAAACACACTGGGATTAAGTTTGCATAACATAGCAGAAGATGAGTTATTGAACTACATGACACAAGGCCTGCAGTAACTTTGTCTTGTCACATGCCTTATAAAATTATAGCTACTTTATTTACTCAGCAACTAAAATTCAAACTGTACAACTCTATTGCCTGTTTGCAGATGTTCCACAAGACACTGAGAAATCACTGTATGAACGTAAATTTTAAGAGACTGACAGGAACATACTGCATCATTAAAAATATGTATGAATTTGCTTTTCTGTTTTTATTTTGAAAAGCTTACAAGAAGTTAAGAGCAGTGTGTGCAAGCATATTACAAAATAGATCACTAGCTTTCAAACACTTGCTGTAATGCATGACCTACACTATTTAAAAATGCAAATCTTACCTGACACCAATTGTGAACATATCAAGGATATGCTTTCCTTGCAACCAGCCAACCAGCATAATAACTCCTATAAAGAAATGTAAAATCAGCATGTACTGTACCCTCATGGGCACAAGAAAAAATTAAAATAACCAGAACAAAGCTTACCATTGTGCTACCTATAAAAATCTATTATTTATTTCACTGTCAAAGCCATTAGTAAGGCAAAAATTAAGAAAGTATCAGGCAGTCAAGTTGCCCAATCATATCTGTAAGTGAGCTACTCACTTATGCACACCTTGAATCAGAATCCAAGATACATTGCAATTTGAAAGGAAGCATTTAGAGGACAGAAAGTCAGTAAAGTACATTTGCAGGAAGAAGCATGTAAACACCCTTATGATTAGAATTGTGTCACATTATATAATTTTCAGATGACTAGTGACATGAACTCAAAGTGACCAATGAAATCAGGAGCAAAAGATTTTTAGAGATTTACTCTTCCATTTCCCAGGCCTACACATTAGTTTCCATTAGATAATCTTTTGCAATTATTTTACATAAATTATCTTACCTATTATAACAAAGGAATACAAGGAAAGCTGTTTTCCCAAGAGATCCATGCTCTTCTGCAGAGGTGTCTTTGGAGCCTTGATGAATGGCAAACATGCAGCAGTTAACAAATGGACTGCATCACATTTTACTTCACAGATGCAAAATTCAAGATAGTCAGTGAATAAGATGCAGTTACACCCTATGTTTCCATACATTTACTTTAGGAAAACAGACTATTCTTCCATAGAATTTAATGAGATTCAAAAATACTTCAATGAAATGAAATATTTATTAGAAATATTCTTCAGGAGCTCTGTGATATCTGCAACAAATCTAATATAAAAAGTCTTATCAAAAGTTTCGTTAAAAAAAACTTTCTTTAAAAAGTTGGCCCATCATGCCAACTACAAGCCACCACACTTCCTCCAAAACTGAAAAGCTCTTGGTAGCAAGAACAAAACTGATTTTCAAAATAGAGGCATTAGAGCCCTGGAAGGCCAATTATATCTCAAAAGGAATGTTTTTAATCATCTACAGAAAATTCAATTTAGCAAAACAGAAAGCTATGTAAATATTTAGACAGGCTCAGAGTATTATTTTCACAGTTAGTATCTTTAGGTCAGCTACGGATATTTTGTTGCACTGCATTCAATTGCTACTTTCATATCCAAGAGCTAAGATTTGCTTCTCTAGAGGGAAGGAAAATATTGAAAGTGATATATGTTTAACTAAGTTCCTATGGAATAAATTGAAAGTTTTAATGAATGCAATACACACTTTGAAACTATGTCTTTGCTTTTAAATGTCTTGTCTTACCTCTTCTGCTTGCATCATTTTGAAAACCTCCCCAAATTCAGAGTTTTCTCCTGTTCCAATAACTATCCCCTAAAAAAACCAAAAAACAACACAAAGATAAAGCCAATTCAAATATGAAGTTTTAATGTTAGTGGTTTTTATTGACAGATTTTACTCCAATAATGGACAAATGCCATTTAGCCCAATAAAACTTTTAACTTGGTTTATAAAATTAGTTCTTGTCACAAGCAGGGATTTTTTCCTAAAAAGCCTTTTGCCTCAGTGAAACAAATTCTGTGCACTGCTGAAGTACCAGTAACAAAACTCAAAATTGCTAACACCTAACACTAGCCAGAACCATATTTTCTGTTACACATTTTCAAACATGTGAATGTAGCTCTAGAAGCAAAACACCACAGCCTAGACAGAGGAGTTTCACATCATCTGGTCCCTATAAATCTGAGCTCTCATGGCCATAGTTTTCTTACTAAACTAGTGTATGAAAAAGCACCAGTGAAAAAAGCTCTGCAAAGTATCACACTAATCACCAAGAGGTAAACTTTATAAGTAAGAACTACCTTCAAATTGTTGAAACATGGAATGTATTCTTCTCTATCAATAATGATTTTACCTTTGCTTTTCCACATCTGACCAATGTCCCCATGAAAGCAATATTGCTCCTAGAAGTAAGGTCTCCATTGGTTGCTGCTGGCTGAGGAGCTGTAGATTTAGAGCAAGGAGCTGTCTCACCTGTGAGGCTGGATTCATCAATAGAAAGGTCCACAGCCTTAAAAAATAAAATACATAAAAGCATGACAATATTTTGTAAGTAGTTGGAAGTGTAAATGTAAGTTTCACAATTTTGACCATTAAAATATAACCAATTTATTCATATGATAAGGAAGTCAATATTTTTAAAATCAACAAACAACAAGCACTCCTACAAAGTTCTCACAAAAATGTCACTTTGCTACTGTTCAAATTTAGCCATGAGCTCTGAAATATTTATCACCACTACGAAGAGGAATTGTGTTTTAAAGTCTACACTGCTACAGGTACGTTAGTTTTTGATTCAATACTCTGGCTTTAGAGAAGATGATCTGAAAATTTGGTGGACCACTCATTAACATACAGAAAACCTACGCCAGAAAAGATCTGCAAATTCATTCTGAAAAACAAGATTGTCCCCACAAAATTAGACCAGTGAAGAAAAGTTTTCACACATACAAATGCCTTCACAAAGTAAATAGTGCCTAGTTATCACTTCTACTGTTTTCTAGGACATCATTGGGAACATGCAGAAGAACTCTGGTTTTCTCTCTGAAAAGATGATCTCCATACAATTTCTTTTTAAAACCCACTGCCTTGTAGCAATGCCCAGTAGACACAAGAGGAAAATAAGATGACATGCTCTTATTTTCAAATGATATGTAAGAGTAGTTTACAATGGAAAAAATTCTCATCTAGTGAAGGGCTGCAGACAGCTGAGAAACTTCTAATTCCATTTCTGCTTTCCTTTGTAAGAGGCCTGAGCATGCTGCTATCGTAGCGTGGTATCAGATATGAGCAAGAAAGTACGTGCTGCTGCAACAGCAGTTTTGTAACAATGCAGGGACTATAAAATTGCCAAGGGAAGCAGAGAGTGTTCGCAGTCATAAAAAATAAACCCAGGTACCAACCTCAAGTACCAACTACACCACAGGGGCTAACAACACAAGCCAAGCAAATCTGTCAGGAGTGCCACACATTTGTCTCAGAAACTAGTTAATTTAGAATTTGTCTACAAAATGAACACTGATTAATTAACTATCAACTGTGGATAACCTGGACATACAGATTTTTATATCCAGAAACTACTTTAACGGGATAGATAGCCCAGATACTGAGCAAAGTGAGGATGCCAAATCTGGTAGAAAAATGACATTGTTCAACTAAAACCATCAAAATATGACAGATGAATATATATACACATTCCATTTCATTTTTAGAGAATGTTCAAGTACTGTTATAGTGCAATTGCTTCCATTCAAGCACTTCTAGCAGTGCTAATGCCACATATTAAATATTTAGTAAACTAGAAGATATAACAACACACACAGATGAAAAGTGTCAGAGAAAAGATTACACCAGCACAACTTCACGAGTTTTTCTAATGTTCCACTATTGGAGAACATTGGAACTACAACCTAAAATTTAATGCAAATAAAGAGTGAAAACCACCCACAACCAGATGCCAAAATATCTTAGCATTCAGATTGCAAACACTGTTTCTACATGTTTAACATTGAGAGGGAAAAAAATCAAAATTTTCAAGAATACATTAGTACATCCAATTGAAAAATTCTTTCTTCTCATGTCCTACAGTAAGAAACTACATACATTGGTTAAGAACGTATGTGACATTTGAAAAGTAATTATTTTAAATTTTCTATCAAGATAGTTGTGAACTCCAAACAAGAACACTTAACTGCACTTCAGTATTCAGTGGCTATCTTCCCTTGCCCTCTGTCCCACAAGAATTAAAGTTATTAAATGTTAAATTGAAGTTAGGAATGTACCTCAAATAATCGTAGATCAGCTGGGACTCTGTCTCCCACTGACAGGCAGACTGTATCACCTGGCACTAAATCTCTTGCAAGTGTGTGTTCCACCCGACCTTCTCGCATACTGTAGGCACAAAGAGCAGTGAGAGTGACTTCTCTGGTATTGTGGCTGAGAAAAGCATTCACACCATTGACTGCACATTGCAATGTTACACATTTCAGCAAATTATTTCTAATTTGCTGCTTGTTTCCTAGAGGTTACACATCAGTAACATCACTGGAAGGGTTCAGAGAGGCAACCGCATGGTGTAGTGTTTTTAGGCTCATAAAATAATCTTTAAAATGAGCAAAAGCAAAGTGTGTTCTATGTCAGCATAAGAACTTGATACAAATGAACTAAGTTCGGTAAAATCTTTCCCATTTACTCATTTCAGACTAAACTTCTTATGACTTACTTTAGGACTCAAAGGACAAAATCACATACCAATGGCATTCTGGAGGCACTAGTTTACTAAGCTCTTCAAGAGATTTTTCTGATCTGTACTCCTGCAGAGACATTTTTTTTAAAATAAAGCAGGTAATAGTTTTAAAACAGGGAAAACTTACACAACATAAAATACAGCTACTGAAATTTATTTCATTAATAAACTTGTATTAAGTAATATTCCAAACAGATAAGAGATGATTTTCAACAGTTCTGTATTAGATAGGTTAAAAAACAAATATGGTCCAAACACTGAAAAATTTACAGATTTGCCTACATGCATTTATTCTGAAAAAATAGCAGACGTCCTTTGCATTTTCTTTCAGTATCTTCAGGCCTTTGTAACACTTGCTAAAATGCTTCTAAACTCAGGGATCAGACACATTATTGAATGCTCCAGCTTAAAAAATTAGTACCAAAGATACTGTGTTCATGCTCTGAGCCCCTGGAGAACCAAGGTAACACAACTCATCCTTAACTCAGTAAACAGATTACAAAATTAAGGTAATTAAAAATATAAAGCACAAACACACATAGCAATTCTGTTTTAGGCACACCCTGACTAAAGCTGTGCATTTACAGAATGAAAACAACTTTTTTATCACTTGGGAAATGAAGACAATATTTTTTTCCATTTCTACACAAAATTATAGCAAGAGCTACATTTTCAAAATCTATTCTATGAAGTTAGATATTTAAGTACTTCTACAGTGTTTATTACAAGGGCTTCCTTACAAGTACTCTTATTCCTGAGTATAATACTGGCACAGATGCATAAATGTCAACATGGGTAAAGCAGGACCATCTAGTGAAGGCCAGGCACTTCAGAAAAGGCAAAGAGACTTGGATGAAAGCATATTACTCAACCATTCACAGCGCAATGCACCAAGACAACTACCTCAGTCTATTTAATAAAAGAGTTTACATAAAAGCAATAATCCTATTAGGACAACAGCTGTCTTACCTGAACGAAGGCAACTGTAACAACAATGACTATTGCCTGCAAGAGAACAGAAGTGGGTGAGATAAAAGCATTCCAAATGACCGTGAAAGTAAGCAATCATATTTGGTTTTGCTCACTCATAGTTGTTACTACATATTAACAAGGTGATTTGGAAACAAACTAATTTTCTCATGCTCAAAATCACTTGGTCTATCTTGGGTCTGTCATAAAAGCAATGCCATTATCAATTTGCACCTGCTTCAGTGATGTCCAAGAATGCAATAAACTGATTTTACTAAAAATAAGGTTAATAACTAGATAGCAAACTTGAAAAACTGCCTCTGCCTCCTGTGTCTAAACAGCGAGTAGAGACAGCAGTGGAAAGCAACCCATAAGACAAATAGAAAAACTGTCTGGTGTTCTCTGTGACCAGAACAAAGGTATGTTAACTGCTACAAGGCATCACAGATGTGGTTTCATTCAAATACCCAGATAACAAAAAGACTAGGAACCAGCTGAAGACTAGGTAAGAGGCAGCAAGCTGAAGAACCAGTCTGGAGCCATAAAACATCCTAGCAAGAACAACAAGAGGAGGATGAACCTCAGAAACTCTGCCCAAGACATCCACAGTGAAACAGGACACTGGGCACAACCCAAAGAGACAAGGTGTCAGTGACCCCAAACAAAACAGCTAAGAAGTATTGCTTGTTAGGAAGAATCCAAGATAAGTATTAAGGCCTCAAGAGCAGCCTTCATAGTCCCCTCTATCACACACAATTCTGGTTGCAACACTTCAACATAAATATCATGGGGCTTCTAAGCATGTGATGTGAAAGTGAGTGAACAAAATAAATCTACTCCAGGAAACAACAAAGTTCAGCTTGTTGTAAGCAAGTCTCATCTTCTCCTTCAATACACTCTCAAATTGAGTTTTGCTACATTAACTGAATTTGTTCCTCAAGCTGAGTTGTTACACTGATTTCTTACAGAACCATAACATCCATTAATTAAGCCTCTCAAGTACACACAGCAACTACTAAAAATAACCAGGACATTTCCATTTTGCAAATGAAAAACTCCCTTGAACTCTTATATAAAACCACCTTACTTGTGATACTAACATTAGCCTCACCAACTGAATATGAGGAAATAACTGTATATATTCCATCTTTCCATGGAACATTTCCACCACAGCTACATGTTTTTTTGGAAGCAATATTATTATATTATACAGACCATGCTACCTGAAAGAGCTTTGCATTCCTAGCCTCACATCAGTCTCTCAGCTTGTGCCTGTGTGTAATGGCTTGCATCAAGAAGCCAATACCCTCCAAATGGAAAGTATTTAATGATTTTATTTTTCTTTCAATCTTCATCATTTCCCAGTCCAGATCAAGAAGTTTTCCGTTTTTAGCAGCAGAGCTAAAAGGATGGCAAAAGCAGCTCAAGACAGCAGTGTCGCCAAAAGTAATATATGTCATTGATCTCTAGTAGCAAATGAGTTTTGTTGCCAAGGTTCTGAGCACAAACGCATAGTCATAGAAAAATTGCACTATCATCTGAAAATGAAGTAAAACAAATATTCACTTGGTGATAAAGTGGGCATTATTGATAATAACAAGACTAAACGGTACAAGTAAGTCAGAAGTTAGACAAAACCCACAACTGATAACTTTAACTCAATCACACTTTTTCTCCATATTTTAAGATACTTCTACTAATGTTCACAGGGCTATTAAAAGATTTCTTCCCAGGCTGTAACACAGAATGCAGAAATTACAGCTCTCTTACACTAACTGCCTTGATTTTTTTCTGCTTGCCTTGCTCAAGAGAGTTAAGAAATAGAATTAAGGGCACTAACCAAGGGGAAAAAACATTAAATAATTCAAGTTTCAGCCACAATAATTAAATATATTTCATAATACAACAATTTACCTACATCCAACTTAGGAACACAGCAAACTATTCCAAACTAACACTACATGCAAATTCAAAATTCCAAGTTTTATCCTAAGAAGCCACACAGTTTATCTTTCAAAGACAGCTATTCTTTATAAAAAATTAGAGGGGCTAGGAGCAAATCTCCAGTTACCCTAAATTATGTACAAAAGTAAAGTCAACATAGAAAGTGCAGGGGTAAGACAAAACAGAAAAAAAATCAGCTAGAACTTGCCTCTAGTTATACAGAAATCATGATTTTCACTCACCACCTATTACCCCCAAAAAGGTCAAAGGGATTACAGTTTTCTTCTCTGTGCCAGTTGCAATGACAAACAGTTATGAGTACTATATTTGGCTCACTAATTTAGCACCCTATTTAACTGCAACCTTCTGCAAAAAATTTATTATTTTAGCTTCTATCTTTCCTTTGTGATTTTTAGACAGTTCAGATTTCACTTCATGTTTTGAAAGATTACATCTTTCAAGTGAATTCACAGAAGGCTTATGTTGGCTTCAATTTGGAATTAAAGCATAATTTAAGATTAAAACTACACAAAATATGCCACAAATTGCTCCTCTGAACAAATGCCTAAAGACGGGATTTTAACCAATAGAAGAGTAAAGATGCAAGAAGGAGCCATAAAACTAGCCACTGAGGTATTTTGATACGTACTGCTGCTGTCAATCAAAGAAAAGAAAAAAAACCAAAATCCAGTCACAAACTAAACGGATTTAATGATAGCACACAAATCAAAGTGATCCCAGCCCACACTGGCATTCACGTGACGCTGAACACACATGTGGGCACACATTCCCAACTACTCCCAATGAAGACAGAATTTTAGTTCCTTACCACAGTGATACTGACAGCATCATCAAACTGATGCATTACAACACTGATGACTGCAGATGCCAGGAGAAGCATAATAAGGGGGTTTTTAAACTGAAACGAAACAGAAGAGTAATTCAGCCACACTCTTGACAGAAAGGCCATTTTATCTACCCCTCAAAGCACATCAGATCTATTTTGGAAACATATTATTCTATTATTAAAATATTTATAATCTACCAGTGCAAAGAAAATCTAACTCCACCGTTCAGATGCTTGAGGCATTTTCTTTTAAATATCAAAGACCTTGAATAGACTGTATTCAATATGTAAGAGGAAGAAAATGTTTTTTACATTTCTTGATCCACATTTTAAATGCAAAAAGAATAATCTCCTATAACTGTTTATGCTGTATTTAAAGATACAAAAAGAAACCTGAAATACATTCAAAATGTCTTAGAGGTAAAAGACTGATGCTGTTCCAGCAACTGATCACTATTAAGGCAGCAATATATTTCTTAACTTTCAATTTATGATTTCTTGTTTTACAAGATAAAAGTTTTCCTTTTGGATCATGCTATTTCCTCAGAGTTTTAAGGCTAAAACAATAAAGGAACTTTCTTCTACGACAGCTGGCTGCTAACATGGTGATTTTTTTGAGAAACACTACAAAAAAAGAACATTCCTACAATTCAATCAAAGAACCTTCTAAAAGCAGATCTGATAAGCACACTCAAAGCAAGTATGTATCTTAATAAATCCAATCTAAAATAGGCCTGGATAACACGCCTCAGAAGTGTTCTGATGTATCTGACTAATTGACCCTACGCATGGGAAAACAAAGCATTACTGCCAGCCAGAGTACAGCCAGTAGCGTTCCCACCACTACCATCATCCGAACACTAAATGTGTTTTGAACCTCTCCCAAGGAACACAGAGTCAAGCATAGAGTGCAGCTTCAGGGTTGCACTGCTGCACAGCCTCAGTGCACGAAACACTGACCAAAACGTTTAATATTACAAATTCATTAGAAAAATCTTCTATGTAAATGTCTTGTATAGCTAGGGGGTGGGAGGGGTAGGCAGGAGAAAGTAGTGACACTTTCACAGCAGATATGTATGTATGTATGTATTTGAGATATATCACACTGGTAAGAAACAAATTCACACTTCACTCTTGCCAGTTCTGCTCAACACCAGAATCACGGCTGGCCCCACCTCCACCCTCAGTTCAAAGGCAGCGCTTTTGCTCTTTGAAATTTCCTATCAAGTTATTCATATTTCACATTCCATTTAAATATTTACCAATGGCCACATGCATTGTTCTCTGACCTTGGTACAATTCAGGACCAAGTATGACTACAGGGAAGTTTATTCTGCTTTTCTAGGCCTCAGGCTAGTTATGAATGGCACCCTTTGGATAGCTATGAACATACATTTAAGAACAATCAAAACACTATGATGTTTATAGGTATATGCCTAAATAAAAGCTTTTTCAATATCTAAATTAGATATAAATTATACAAGTTCTAGTTTCCCACTCTATTAGACTTTTCCCCTTTTATCAAAATATGTTCATGTACACAAAAGCTAAGTAAAACAAAATAAAGAGCAAAACCACTGAAAACCAAAAAGCAGAAAGGACAAAAATCTTCACCTGGGATATGTATTTTTTCCACAGTGGTTCATCTTCACTAATATCAAATTCATTCCATCCATGGAATGCCCGTCTATGACAAACTTCACAGTTTTTTAAGCCAATTTGAAGATTAGCCTATTAAAATATGCAAAGAATAAAACAGTCAGCAATTACACTGAAAAGCTAGTGTAAATTCCCACACCCAAATAAACAGCCTTAGACTATACAAATTTGGGCAACATCAGAAAGACAAACTTGGTACTAATGTTTGTATGACAATAAAAGCTAACTAGCTACTATTTTAAAACTCTATTTGGCACTATTTAAGAGATTCAACCAAAAATTCACAGAACTACAGAAGCAGATGTTGCTTCACATCTCTAAATGACTGCTGATCTTCCCTGCAAAAATCTCTACAGCAAACCAAACTGTGGGCATCCTTCAGACTCTTCAGGGTTATGTCAGGAGTTCAGTGATTCAGCCAAATGACAGCAATAGCTTCAAAGGCTTGAGTTTTCAGTGACCAACATTTATCATGGTGTACTCCTCAAGCAGTCAAGCATACAGAAAATGAAAAAAGATCATCTATCATGGAAATTAACCCATATTGAATGGTTCATAAATCTGTCAATGGGTAGCTTTCTCAAACCTGTTTCTACACGTCAGATGGAGGCTACCAAAATAAATTATGAATATTAAGGATTTGTTAGAGAAATGGAAGCAATAAAAAAAGAAAATCCCAGGACAGAATTTTATAGCAAGATTGACTCTAGGATTTTTATTAACAAGTTGCAATTTTCAAAGCAGACAAATCCAAATATTTTCAAGTTGAATCTCACTCCCCCTGCAAATGCCCAATTTTTTTTTTTTATGTTAAGAGATTAGAGCATTTCTAGCAGCAATTTAAAAATCAACTTGCTTTTAGAAGCAGCTAATAGCTAATATCAAACTGCATGATAATGAATCAACTTTCAATTACAAGACCTGTCCTTAAGAAATATCAAACTTATTGTTTGGTAGCATCAGTGCATCCTATATGAAAAAATTACTTACTTGCAGAATACTTGCTACTTCATCAACTGGCAATTCACTTGCTCTTTTTGAAGACAGTACAGGAATCATTGTCTCATTGTCACCATCAGGGATTTTTTGAAGACGTGCAACCTAGAAACAAAACCAAAGTCTGAAGAGGAGTGCTAATGTTTCATTTCAAAAAAAGCATGCCAGAGCAATTAAGTATTAATACCATTCAAAGGCAGTTTTTTATAAACATTGCACTTAAATAATCTACGATTCAGCTTATTTTCATGCAGTTACCACCTCCAGTAATAAAACATTGGACATGCAAGTGAGAACACTAATTTCTGTAATGTGTTCAGTGATGGCAAAGATCCTAACAGTAAAATAGCTTAACAATCCTTTAGCCCATGATCATCAATATCTAGTCAGAAAGTTGCTCCAGATAAATTTCACTCCCTGCTCCTACGTTCTACTCATTAATGAAGGCGGTCTAAGCAGGCCTATTTACATTTTCTTGTACATAACAAAAGGAGAAGCACCATTAAGAAAACCTCAAACAAGTACAGATGCAAGCAAAGCACTAAAACTTGACTACCATACAAAAGCTTCAAATCAATGCTATAAAAAGTAATGTTTTCTGTAATTTTAGAAGCTAAAATTTTGTGAACTGCAGTAGAGTGCAATAGCAACATTGATTGCATAGGTCAGCACTGCTTTGATATTTAATGAAACTTCAGAGTTTCTGATTTTTGTTTATATGAGAAGCTGGAGCGATACTCTCCTTTCCTGCTGACTACCTCACTGCACCCACAATTACGACTTCATGCTGTACACACATCCCCCCTCCATTAACTGGAACAGACCTAACATGCAAACACGCAGACCACAGAAGTGGCTTTCACATTATACTTGCAGAGAATTTCAATTGGTGGGTTTATGCTTTAGGAAATAATTACTGTATTGTATCTATCTCCCGTATGGGTGCTGAGACTTAAAATGCAAGTACCTAAAGATGACAACACATCAAAAGATTCCAGCATTTTATGTCCTAAAAAAAGTATGACAATCTTCATTTTCTATACTGCACACTGCTGGCCATGTACTCTACTATTGTAGCTCATTTTCTCTATTGCTTCCGAACACCAGTTATGGGCAGAAAACCATTAAGCCTAAATGCTGTTCCAAAACAAGCCCACAAACATGACTTTGACCAAGATGACTCCACATTCTCAACAAAAATGCTGAGCAACCATGCTTTCCCAGTACGCTCAGGCAGAAATGAACTGACAGCCATTACAAATTTTAGTGCTGAGAAAAATCTTTTTCTATGTAGCAACTGACATCGCTGCTAAACACAAACAACTCCAAAAAAGCACACGTAACTGGTCATTTCCCTAATGCTATCAATTAAGACTTCAGGAAGTCTAATAACATGTTTTTTAAGATTATTTTAAGAATTTAAATACCCTTAAACGGAAATGTTAAGGTTCTCTCAGAGATCAGGTTTGTTTTCCAAATAAGTCTTCATTAGAACTACAGTGCAATAACAAAACCTTACTTTGACAACCTTTTTGTGGCAGACTCAAAAAGCCAGTCATTTTGAATGTATTTCATTCATATTATCTCCAACACTTATGAAGAACGCTGTACTGTATGTGGTAAAAAAAAAAATACAGAGAAAATCTGATATAGGATCAGAAAGATAAAGGCTCAGAAAGTCTTTTCATAACCAGCTCCTTTCACCAGAGCAAAATTACCCATTGTACAATAATTCTGGATGGAACCTCATCTAGTTTCTAAAAACCCTCTACAATCTTTGTAGATTAAACTACACTTGTAGTTCAGAAAAGAACAGCTTCAAATATCTAACACTGCCACAAATTAAATTTCAATTCCTTAGCCAATGAGAAACCAACCACTGCTCCCCTCACAAAATATAAAGTGGGTTACATCAACAGATTTAGGTCTGAGAAACAGCTGTGCTTGCTATGTGCTGGACCACAATAACTGTATTCAAGCAAATGATTTTGCCTTTACTATGCATTACTGCCACAAAACAAGATAAACTACTTATTCAGTACTGCTGGCAAGTGCTCTCTACAGTCCTTTGCTCTGCTGCCCAGATCTGCACAGCAGAGATCTGGGCCTCCGCAACACCTTTTAAGGTATCCAACAGAAGCTATTCCCAGAACCACAGCGCTCTGCATTAAGGGAGACAACCCACATACAGCAAGATTTCTTTCCATCGTATGCTGCAATTAATTTTCTGTCATTCATCAGTTGATACCTTAAAATAGTTCAGTATTTCATTGCAGGCCAAGTTTTTATATGGATAAAGAAAACGCAGGCTAAGAAATTATACTGACCAACGTTAAATATCGAATAGGCAGCACACACATGACCACTGAAGCTTCTATGTCTACAGCTTTCCACTCCCCACTTGCAGCTAATTCACCAAGGAACAAAGCAGCAAGATGCTGAATAACAAAAATAAATCACTGCCTCAGGAAGGGCTTTTCTTGGACCACTTCCAAGGTACACACCATCATTTCTAGGCCAAGAAATATGCATCAATCATACAACCATGGAACTGTGACCAAAGGATGTTTATGAAAATTAATACAAATTTGTCTGGAAGCCTTACACTACCAGAAATTCAGAGTTCCGTTCTGTTTTCTCAGAAGAAAAATCTAGTTAACTAGTTAACAGTGATGTGTTACTGTTTTTTCTTCTCCATAGGCTACAAGAGCCTGCCTAGCTTCCTTCTACTGT
Organism: Dicrurus megarhynchus; assembly: GCA_013399195.1. NCBI lineage: Eukaryota > Metazoa > Chordata > Aves > Passeriformes > Dicruridae > Dicrurus > Dicrurus megarhynchus. The sequence goes on along the minus strand of VXAD01005924.1, from coordinate 1,734,761 downwards.
GACCAATAGGAAGTACCAACAACTTACCTCTACCATTGTTTTTCTCAGCTTAGTAGAATGAGTCTATTATCCATCAGTAGGGCTCACTGACATCAATATACTTTTACAATAATTTTAAAGGGGAATTTTAGCTCTTCTTGCTCAGGGAATGCAAATGGTAGGATCCACATTCACCAAGAGCAGTCTAAAAATTTAGAACACTCTCATAGCAAAGTCTATTTTTAGACAAACTGGTGACCAAAACACTTTGACTAATTAGCTAATATAAAGCCCTGCAAATGTTACATAAAGCTACTCAACTGACTTACAAGTACAAAATACAAATATAGTAGAGAAATAAATCTAGAGAGAACAGCAAAAGTGAAAAAAATCCTGGATGTTCAGAAAACAATGAAATTTAATTTGAGGTACTGAAACAAATTCTGATTCTTTGAGATTCCTTCTGAATCTTCAGGTCCATCTGAACAGCTCACTAAGTCTGCCTGAATCTGTCCCACCAGTCCCTGTAAAATGGAACCCCTTTCAAGCCTATTCAAGTACAACAAAGACCTTTCAACCTGTTTGTAATGATCTGCCTTTAAGATTATTATTGTGTGAGCAGCCAGTGATCCACATTCAGGTATGTGATTATCATAGATACCATGTGATCGTTACTGAGTCATGCTGTGTCCAATCAATAGCACAATTAATGAATGTCCACATAATCAATGTGTAACTGATCAATGTGCATTTCATTTTAAGTATGTGTACAGTATGCTTTCACACTTGAAATATTATATGCACCTTGCTCAGGAACTGCAGTTATAATAATGAGGTTAGGATATTAGAGCACATTGTCCACGGGACACTTCAAAGCCCTCATTCCAGGCCCAACTACTATCAGTGATGGATGACTCTGTACTGTAAAACCCTGTAACAGTACTAATGAACAATAAGCAAACAAGATCTACAGTATGCCATGCCCTGACCAGAGATCCTTCCAAAGCTGTATCATCTCAGGATTCCCAGCATCAGAAAGGACATATGATTTTATACCTTGCTATTGCCTTTTCTCAGCTATTAATAGTGACCTGCCTTTCAAGTGTTCATGTCTTTCTTACTGGGATCCCAAAAGAATCAAGACTTCCTCATCCCCTGTAAGAATTAGGTTTCATTTTTTATCTACCTTCCCCACGATGAAAAAACCAGTAGTGTTCAACAACATAATAAAAGGTATTTAGCTGAACACCACACTGAAACTTACAAGCTTCCCATTTCCTGAACTTTCTATATGATCAAACTATGTGTGATATACACCGGAAGGTTTAAAAAGCTCAGATCATAAAAAGCATGTTCTTCTCCAACTCTGTACAATTTGGAGCCAGGATAACAGGTGCACAGGGGCAACACAGATCAACTTCTGCAGACACCTGTGCACACAGTAAGATACTTAAATACCAAGTGCTTACCTCTTCTGCACTGTCTGGAACCCTGAAAGCACACAGGACTAGATATCAGCTAGATGTCAATGGGCACAGAGGTCTGTGCATCTCTCCCTGTGGATGTACACAGACTTTGGACACAGTTCCCACTAGGCAAAGACTCTTGGCTGTGAAAGGAATCTTTAAGAAAAAGACTCTACCCAGAATGGAAGTAATCCTTTTTTCTGTCAGTTCCATCAGATATGAAAAATAAGTGCAAAATCCTCTCCTACTCATTAGGACATTGTGGCTATAGGTTTTGGAGATGCAAATTTTTAACTGTCTTCTCTAAAGCATAACTATCCTATCTATCTTAAGCATCATCAAGCTCTCTATTTCAATAGATCATTGCTCAGCATCACAACTGTGATTTTACAGAGTCACTAGCTAACAATGACCTTAAAAATAGCTATTTCACTAGATGTTTATGCCATCTTTCCCTCCCCATTTTGTAGAGAAGGCAAGGGGCTTCTGGAACCTCAATACAGGTCCCAGACACAGAACCATGGCTAAGGGATGACAAGACACAAAAAGCCAAGCACACACACACACAAAAAAAGGCATTAGGCACACTTAATAGAGTAAAACCTAAAATAACTGTACAGCCAGAAGCAAACCCCTGAAGCACAGCAGGATTCAAAAAGTGGAGGTAAGGTTGAGAGGAGCAAACAGAGAGCCCTCAGACCATTTTGAAAACAGCAATTGTCAACATAGTTATGACTATGAGTCAATTTCATCAGCGAAATTCCACCAGATTTTCACAGGAATTAAATCTCCAGAGAAATTCACCAGTTATGCTAGCAGAACAAGCAGGCAGAAGCAGCTGAGTGTGAAAATAAAGATTAAATAAAATAACGAAAACTCAGTGCAATCAAGTTCACAAACTATAAATGCAGTCAGGCTACAAATTTACCTTAAGTAAACTCTGATTTTTAATGTCTTATTCTTGGCTTTTGAATTAATTTTTACCTACATTGTAATTATGTGCATAAAATTCAAAGTTATATTGAGGAAGGGCTCGTCTTTACAGACTACTCTAATTAATACAGTTGTTTGTACCTCATATGTGATTAAATCACGAAGACCAACTGTGATTGATTCTCAACTAGCAACTTCTCAAATGAGCCTCAAAACCCTGTAAATTTTGATATGATAAATACTCAAGTACAGTGACTGACCAATAAAGCCCTGTAACAGAAGGCTTGGAGGAGATGAGCAAGGGTGAAGCACCTATGAAGCTCAGGAAATAATGCAGGGTGTGACAAACCACAGCTGTTGCAAAGAGGCTGACTTGATCTCTACACAGTGGGACTGGAGGGTGGTCTTTGCTTTGGATAAATACCTCAGTCAGCTGAGTGGATCAACTGGTGGTGTCAATATTTCTCCCCGATTTCATCAAAAGAATGCTAATGTCTGAGTTTGCATCCCCCCCATGCTCATGACCACATGCACTAAACCACTGACAAAATTTCAGGATTTGAAATATGGGGTCTCAACCCACATGATCCTTTCTGGAGATGAGGGATGCCCAGCATCACAACGGTGCACATATTATAGAGACAGGAAATGGGAATCACATTGGTATTGTGACTGAATGGTGTACTGCAATTTCTACATTTTGCTAATTACAAACTATATTTATAAAATATACTGAAAACATAATATGAATGTGTCATTCTGCTAAATCAAAAAGCCCACATAACATCAAGTATCTTCAAACACACATATTTGATATCACAGAATCAATTAGGCTGGAAAAGACCTCTGAGATCAGGGCCCAACCTATGACCAAACACCACCATGCTGACTAGACCACGGAACTGAGTGCCACATCCAGTCTTTCCTTAAACACCTTCAGGGACAATGACTCCACCACCTCCCTGTGCAGCCCATTCCAATGTGTAATCACCCCTTCTCTGAAGAAATTCCTCCTGATGTCCAACCTAAACCTTCCCTGGACACCACTTGAGGCTGTGTCCTCTTGTCCTGTCATGAGTTGCCTGGGAGAAGAGACCAACCCACACCTGGCTACGCCATAATTTCAGGTAGTTCTAGAGGGCAATAAGGTCTCCCCTGAGCCTCCTTTTCTGCAGGCTAAACAGCTCCCTCAGCTGCTCCTCATAGGACTTATGCTTCATACCCTTCACCAGCTTTGTTGCCCTAATGTTCAATGTTGCACCCTCCATATGTGGATTATCTAAAATAACCCAGTCAGAGAGCATTAAACTCTGACACATATCTCTGTGGAAAATAACACTGGGTTTTTTAGAACAAGAAGTGCCAACGCTTATTCAACACAAACATCCACAACCGATTTGCAAAAAGAGAATTTTACTTGTCACTGCAAAGAGCTGTCCTTTCCCACCCCATGAAAGATTGAAGGCTGCAAACTAATAAGCCTCTTGTTTTCTACCAGACACCGTTTGTCCAGAAAAAGAAATATTTTTTGGAAGATTTGAAGTTACTGTCTACTGTCTTTTTTTGAATGTACTCCTCTGGAAAAGTGTGATGATTTTTCACTTCTGGGGAAACAGCCACAGCAACCCTGTATTCTAACAGTCAAAAAAAATTTGTTCCTATTCAACAGTATTTTAGTTAAAACATTTACCAGAAGCCCCCACATCAAAGGAAGTTCACACAAAAAAATTCTGACTCTAAAAAAGCCAGAAGGAAAGAGAAACACTAATTTGCATTAATGAGTTCTCCTTGAAGAGTAATTTTATTCTGAGGAGGGAGGTCACATAGTTTGAGCCCCTTGCTATTGTGTGTAATTTCGTAATACTTTACAGAAAATGGGCAATAGACATCACCCATTTACCAAAGAAATATAAAGACCCAAATTATGAGAACAACCTGCTAAGCTGCCCTGTAAGCCTGAAAAAACCCCTGCCTCATATTCCAGTACCACTTCAGCAGTGCTTAGGACTTTCACTACGGCCACGAAACAACCGTAATGCAGAACCGTACTCCTTGATACACAACACTTCGGCATTTCTGATCAACTAAGAAACAGAAATCTAATACTGGCACTGACCATTTTAAATCTCAAGGTTTCTCCTAGCTTAAAAGTCGTAAAATATTTAAGCGACCTATCCCCAACCCCATCTACTTCAGGCAGTGTAATAAAGAGTAAGATGCTCCATTTAACATGCAATTTATTAACTCTACAATAGTCTATAAAGCTCAAGAACTATTTTCAAGTCCTAAAAATACTTTCCAAGAACACTCTCTGAGAAACACGTCTCCACAACCTGGAATACATTTTCCTCTTTCAGGATGTTTCCTCATGTCTTCTTTAATTTAAAAAACAGAAAGTAGGACGTGTAGTTCAACTGAGGCTACCAGCAAAGAGTAAAGATGGGCAGTTCACTGTAATCATAGTATACACCATGTGGTTATCTTGCAAACCTTGTGAGTGACAACTGCTACTCTCTAGCTAGAGAAAACATTTCACAAAAATAACCATACCTTAACCTTACTGCAGTGCTGTGGACTGTCAGAACAATGGCAACAAAAAATCCAACTGAACCTCCAACATCACTTTATCTTCCTTTAGCTTATTTAATGTAGAATACAGTGGAAACTAAGAATGCCAAACATGTTTTCTATTTCATTTCTACAAAAGATTTACCATTTAGAGCATTTATGCATACTCTGGAGGATATACTACGATGAGTTTAAGGCCTCAGTGCTGAAAGCCTGGAGGTGGCATCAGCTTTACCAAGAAGGCATTGACAAACACCTCAGATCCATCTATAGTTGGCTGGCCAAAATATTCAGGTTTTGATCTTCTTGTTCAAAAAAACTCTTGAACACTGGAAAAGTCTGCTTGAACATTTCTTACATTTGTCATTACTCATTAATCAGAAGAACAAAAAGATAAACAATCCTAAGCACACACTAAAATGATCAGATCAATGCTAGTGCCTCAACGAAAGCAAGGTTTATGTATAACAGAACTGGATCAGTTCAGAAACTCATTGCCCAAGGAAGAGAATACTGCTGGCCATACCACGTTTGACTCTAAACAGCTCCTGCTTCAGCTGAAATCCTGATTCACGGAAAGCCCTTTAGAAGCTAAAGGCCAAAAATCTTTGGGTCTAAGTATCAGTCATTTATCTTGCCAGAGAGTCACTAACTTTCTAGAAGAGAACATTTAAGCTTAGAAATAAGATCATATGGCTGCTGTCCAACAGTCTGCTTGTATCTCATAACACTCTGAAGTGCTGAGCTTCTCTGAATCAAGGATGGCACTTGAATGGCAAACACTGAAATGAAGAACTTTATCACCTTGTGATATGCTACTAATGTATCCATGACATGCAGAATTTAGTTGCCATATAGTGGTATTTAGCAAAAACACCAATAAAAATATTTTCTTAGTATTTGTTTAAAATAATGAAGCTTCAAGACCCCATAGTTGATTATATCCTTGACAGCTATGCAGTCACTTCATAATGCAATAAAATAAATTTCTAAGTAAAAAAAATACTGAACTTACTGTTTAGAACACTTCTCAGGACCAAACTAGTGTCAGTGTCAATTTAAATGCAAACATAACTCACTGCATAATCACTCTACTTATGGTAATAAGCTTTCTTATGATTAGTATCAAGAAAGCAGCAACACTGTACTCACAAAGCTTCTTTTTTGTGAATTATGTATGCAGAAAAAAGTGCTGTAGAAAATTTATGACTTAAAAATATTTTAAAAGCCTTTGTAAAAGATTCTGTAGATGGCATCTGCTAACCCATTATCCATTTTATCCTTTCTAATTGTTTAGAGCAGAATGTTTACAAAACAAATAACTAGAAACAGATGCTTGTCCCAAATTTATACCTTGATTACTGTATTTTATTTTCCCTCTCTTCTCTGCATTGTAACTTTATTGTTCCTTCTAGCTTCTATAAACCACACTGCAAATGTCAATTTCACCACCCAGTGTCAATTAGGTATCACCTGAACTCTTTCACCCAATCACAACTAAAAATCTATTTATTATCTTATGCCACTCTTGCAAAATTCTGCCATGGTCTGTGGGTGAATTGATACTGAATGGAAGCTATGATTACGTAAGGAACCGAGTCAAGCTAACAGGCCTCACTCATCTGTCCCTCACCTTTTTCAACATTACCTAACACTTCACGAATCCATTCAATTTTCCCACTCAACAGAAAGCTGCCCAACAAGGGAAAGGGAAAGGAAGGGCTGGGCTAACCTTCTGCCAAGCCAGCAAGCCAGACAAACTCAACAATGAGAGTCAACACAACACTAGTGCGGGAACACGAGTCAGAGCAGGATCTTCTTTCAGCAATAAGGAGACCCTTTTATTCAGTCCTACAGAAACACACCCCAAGATGCTCAAAATCACCATGTATTTGTCACTCATCATCGAAAAAAAACCAAGCGAAAATGTTTGTTTCTCTTTTGTTGAATTACTGTCTGCATTTTCCTTACAGCAATGCTTCTCCTGACTCACCACATTATGCCACAGACTCTCCAAGTAAAGAAGTTACAAAGGGAGCAAAATAACTAAACATGCATTCTGCAACATCAGAACTCAAACTGACACCATGCTAAATCACTTCTAGGTTATTATACATTAGCATCTCCAACTTACCTGCATGGGAAAAAAAGGGGAAAGAAAAGGCTAAAATTATCTAATGTTCCATCAACCAAACAGATTAAAAGATTACTCTGACTGGTCGTTTAGAAAGGAAATACATGTTTCTAACGCAAGGCTGAGCTGTATTAACTTAGCAGTTATTTAAGTTATCGAAGTACTGTTTAAATATAGGAATAGAACTGGTCTTTAGTGAAGACTCACACATCTTTTTAAAAAAAAAAAAAGAAAAATTCTCTTCTCTCACCTTAACCTCCCAGTCAAAAAAATGTGACTTCTGCTAATATAAGTGTAAATTATTGGTTTCTAGCTTTCTGCAAGCTGTAGATAGTAAAAAACTGTAATCAAGGAATATAAAATTTCTTGTTTCACCTATTAATTTGTTAAGAAATCATCTGCATTCCAAAAGGAACTTGAACTGCTGTGATAACACCAAGTCCATTTCAGAATCTCCAACATTTTCTATCGCAAATTTTAATCTGATTATTTTGGATATTACTTAATGAACAACTGATGATGCCATTCTAGAACCATTTAATTTGTTTTCAAGCCACTGCTGCCGCAGGCATCCCTTCCCCCTCTGTTGTCTGTTGCATGTACACACGCTCCACCCCTCCGTCAGTACTTACAGCTGCCTAATCCATGATGAACCAGTCCAGGGTGCTAAAACTCACTGCCCCCAAAACCTATTCACTGATCTTCAATCTCATAGTTTACAAGGAAGCCCATTTTCATCATTAAAAAAACCACCAAAACCAAAAGCCACCACTCATGAAACTCAGTAGGAAATTCAACTGCACTTCAAGCACTAGGCAAAGAGAAATTATTAATTTGTCAGGATTTTATGAAGAACTAAAGTACTTTTCTAAGAAATAAAACAGTCTTCACTTATATCTCCCTATTCATCCAATCATCAAAATTATCCTGAAATTACTACAGACTACAGGCTGAAGTTAAGCATATCTTTGAAGATTAACTAAAATTAACTAGGACTCAAAACAATGAGGATTAAGGAGGTTTTCTGAATCACCACACAATGTTCTATTATATGCAGCAAGTCTGGTCTGAATTTCTGTACCAGCCTTCCATATGACTTTGAGAAAATCTTTTTTGCAGGAAAACGTTACTTTGACCTCTTCCATTAGGCTCTTAATATGAAAACAAATACTACCTAAGGCCTTGATAACAAAACAGTACTCCTATTTAACAATTCGTTTTTGTGGTCATGGTCTGACCTCAAAGAAGCTCAAAGTCCAGGAAACCTAAACTGTTCTTTATTTTTCTGCTAAAAGGCAGACTTCCACAAGACAATCCTCATTCAAACAAACAGCCTAAGTCACAATCTACAGGATGCTGGTAAGAGGAATATTTAAGACTACAATACAGAAAATTACTTCAAATGGCCCAGGGGTACCAATAGAGAGATCCAAAAGTTATAAAACTATGTTCTGTCCACGTAAGATTTCCCTAACTGCCTACAGTTTAAGAAAAAGCTCCTCTAACGGAAAGAAGTCACAAAATTCCATGTTTCCAAATGGAAATACAAACATCATTTCTTTAACTCATAGTTTTATGATCAAGCAGAAATCTCCCTATGATGGGAAATTCTCTCTTCCTCATTACCATGAGAAACACGAATTTTTGCGGAAGTTCAATCAACCCAACACAAGAAACAGGAACCACAAAGTCTCAGGACAAAACACTAACTAGCCCAGACATAAACACACAATACTGTTTACGAGTACTGAATTAACACAGCAAAACATGAGATTTCCAAACCATCTCATCACTTCCCAATCTTGAATATTCATTCAAATACAGGAGGGGAAAAAAAAAACCAACAATCTGCCATCTCTTGCTCAATATCCAAACCTAAGAGACCTTTCAAACATATACTTGAGGAAAAAAAAAAAAGCTTAAAAATATTCTAAATGCAATCTTTGTTCTACAAGATTACAAAGATTATTCAGCTGTCACGAGGAGAAAATACATTAAGGAGCCTCAAGAGTGCTGAAAAGGTCCAATACGAAAGCTGTTGGTGTCTAGCTGCCTCAAAATGTCAAATTTTAGAAAAAGAAAGGCTCAGAAATACCAAGAACACCAAAGCAGACAGTATACAGTTGTAAATATCCATGTCCATCTGGAGACTCAATTAATTATGAGATGGAGGGGTGTGGGAGAAGAAATAGAGGAGAAATAATTCATGTGTTCAGAGAACCACTTCAGTCTTTTTATCATACATCATTTTCTCCTACTCCCATAAGCTTACCCAATTTTGAAAACCCTCAAGAAACCACAGCCTTTATTTCTGCCTTTGAAATATGCATCTGATCATACTTTAAAGTATTTTCCCCAAGATAAAGCTTTTTCATTATTATTTCTATCATACAAATACTACTAATTTTTATGCACAGTTTATTTATTCCATAAGAAATGCCATCTTTGTGCATCTGGAAGAATAGAATAAGCCACACTACCACACACAACTCGACTATCTATATCTATGATATACTATTTATTTGGTAACAGAAGTATAAGGCATTAAAAGTCTTTCTGCCGTTTGCGTTTTGGCACACAGATACCTTTTCCCCCCTAAGTGTAAATCTATTCAATTGTATTATCGCCGCTTGCCTTCTCCCGCTCCCGGGCGTTGCCCATTCAAAACCCTTTCACTTGCAACAGTGACTGAAATGCAAAGGCACTGACCCCACTTCTGTCAGCTATCCAGCCTCTAAAAACAAAGACCGATCTTCTAGAGGTGCTCTGTGCACTTCAAAATTCCTGCCACCTAACAAGGTCCACGTTCTTTTTTACAAATATCCAGTTGGAAGACATGATCAATAGAATTTAAAATATTCTAACATGATTTTAAAGTTACAAAAAAGTTCTGAAATGCCAGATGAAAGCAACCTATATAGTTTTCAACATGTGTTGCACTTCACAATTACCACAACTTTCCAGTCATCCACGACAGCCATATTTCAGAACAGAACAATATCCAACCATAAAAAATAACCTAAGTCTACCCCACAATCTCAATTCAGTTCTTCATCCAAGTCAAAGTATTAAAAAAGCAGCCCTCTTTTGGGGTGGGAGGAAAAGGAGCACCTAACATCTCATGTAACAACCTATAGCAAAGGAAATCCAGTAGCCACCTAAACCCCCACCTATTTTCAAAGGAAAGTGATGACATAAGGGGGGGGTAGTCAACGGTTCTTTTCTTACATATATAGTAATAAAAACAATAAATTTCAGAGATTTTCAACATAAAGAGTCAAATAGAAAGAGAAACAAACAAAAAAGAAAAAAAAAATCAATGAAGTTCACAGTCACTGTCACAATGCAAAAGGGCTTTCAGCGTTCCCAGAGCATAAACTAAAGGCCAACACTAAAAAACTGAAATAATTCCCCAGATTAAGTAATTTCCAAACTAGACAAGAGGGAGAAAGCATAATAGAACAACCTCTTTCAGTACTCAAAACTTCAGTGTCACTTCTTAATTAAATACTATCCAAGAGAGCAAATTTGCATAATTTTCAATAACACATAAATACACAAAATATTTCAAAGTAAAATGCAGTAAATACTTCTCAATTTCACCCTGAAATAGATGTTTAAGAGAATCATATAATCTCAGCAAATACCAAGCAACTAATGCCAAGAAGCTTCTGTCTAAAGAAAATGTTTCTATTCCAAACACATAGAGCATTAAAACACAGAATAGATGTTTTGAGTATCTGTCAAGAGAGAATAAAATCTGTCTGACAATTAGCTCAACAAGCAGCAGCAGACATAAAGAAAAACGATGATGCTACAAATCTTAAACCTCGAAAGGCAGATCAAAATCCCTACCACAAGATTAACACACAAGAGCAACCCTGCGAACCCCTGGAACGGTAAAACATACACACGCACCAGTAGGAGTTGTCACCAAATTGCATGCAAAAATCCTCTTAGCTCCAATGAAGTCAGTGACTCTGATGAGACCTTTACCTTCATTTTCCATCGAAATTGTACTTGAGTCGATAGTTACAAAAGTCTTTAGCAACAGCAGCGCTGGAGCGGGAGCGGAAAGGTGAAGAGAGAAATGCCCCAAGATCCCAGGCAATCACAGTGCTCCCTTTGCCCCCACCTGCAGCAACATCTGCAAGAGAAACCAACGCTAAAAGAGGAAAAAATTATAAAAAAAAACCAAAATAAAACTAAACCCGTATAAGCTGCCCAGCGCAGAGCAGCTCACGCACACAGAGGGAGCCCGCAGCGCTGTCAGAAACCACCGAGGATGAGGATTAGGATTAGCCGCCCAGCAGCTTCAGCAACACAGAGGAGCAGCGCCGCCGCTTCCCCCTCGCCACCAGCGCCTCCAACAGCCTCGTCCCGCCCGGGGAGGGGCGTTCGCTCCTAAAAATAAACCCTCACCCCAAGTAACCCCCCCTCCCCGCTCTGCCCGCACCCCGCATCCTCGGCGCCAGGCGGGAGACCGGGGAGCGGCGAAGGGAAGCGCTGCCTGCCCGAAGCGACCCCCGCACGCAGCCCCCTCGGCCGCCCCGGCCCCGCCCGCACCGTAGCGCAGGCCGCGGGGCAGCGCGGGGGAGGCGGCTGTGGCAGCGCAGAGAGNCGGAGCCCACACACGCCCGCCGCCCGCGCCCCTGCCCCTGCTGGCAGCGCCCGCTCCCCCCGGCAGCTGCGTGGGGCCGGTCCTCTGTGCCCTGGAGCGGCTTCACGGGGCGGCTCCGCAGGCTGTGGGAGCCGAGCCGCGCCGCGATTGAAAATAAACGCGTGTGAACGCCCAGGCCCTGCAGGGAGCCATGGAGGCGCCCGCCCGCCGCCCACCTCGCCTCTGCCCGGGCAGCAGCCGCACGGTGCCGCGAGAAGGCGGATCCGGGAGCGGCGTTGAGCGGCCGGCGCGGGGAGCGAGGAGCACCGGGCTGTGCTGAGGGGCCCGGCCCGTGCCCTCGGCCCCGCCGGGCCCGGCGCCAGCGCGGGAGGGCCAAACCCGGCCCTCCTGGCGTGGGAAAACAACCCCGTCGTTCCCGCTCGCCTCAAGAGTGCTGCTCTGCTGCCCTCCCATGTAAACCGGGGTCACGCACGTGGAGTAGAATCAGAATCATCGAGGCTGGGAGAAACCCTTCAGATGATCCAGTCCAACTGTGCACCCAGCACTACCACTGAGACCCCTAAACCACTAAACCGTAACACTCGGTGCCAAATCTAGATGCCTCTTGAACACTTCCAGGGATGGTGACTCCACCACCTTCCTTGACGGCAGCCTATTCCAATGCCTGATCACCCTAAAAGTGATTTTTTTATCCCCCCTAATAATGGGAATCTTCCCCAGTGTCATCTTAAGGCCTTAGGTAGCTCCTCTTAGAGTTACAGTACAGCCAGGCTAGGCTGGTAGCCCTTGTTGGTTGTGCACTACCACATTATCATATTCTTGTAAATGTTAGCAGAAAAAAAAATCGACTCAATGCAAAATCTTTAACACATCAAGTAACTACTTTTAAAGGTAGGGTTGAGCTACTAGTCATGAAACCACCAACCGAATAACTAGTTGAATTCTGGGGGGGGAAAAAATGCTTTATCAACTCCTTTATGCTTATCTAGACACCAAAGGAATATTATTTGAAACTACTGTTGCAATGCTGAGCTCTTCGTCTGGGGAAGTTTTTAAGTAAAAGTAACTTCCACTGAGATGATTAATTTTAATTAATGATGTACACTACTAGTAAGAACAAAATGCCTTTCAGCTTTCAAGGTCAAAATCTAATGAAGACGTGCTAATTGTAGGCTTTAAATCCCATTTCTAAAGGAGCAGTGACAACATGGTCTGAAAAAAAGCACTTGCATTGACATCTCATGATTAACGACCTGTCACCTTGGCTTTGTTTTTCTTAAGCAGCAGAAGAAACCAAACTCAGTCTTTGTCAGTTCATAAGCAGCACTTAACAGAACTGAATTTTAACATTTCAAATAAATCTCACAACCCATAATAGCATGCCTCTTGAAGCTAAAGAGCATCCTTGCTTCTTTTGAAGCTCTTGAAGATAACTTCGAGTGCTAATATAATATAGATTTGTCAATATATTTTGAGAGGTAAAGAAGAGTTAGGAGTGTTGTCCTAAAGTAAAGGCTCCAGATATTTGCATTCAGGAAATTAAGATGACACCAGGCAGGTTAATAGTTTGAGATTACCTAGTACATAATTTCTGACCTGTCCCATATAGTTAACATGTTACTTGAGGATCTCGATGGTTACTCCATGAAGTATCCCTCCTCCAAGACAGCGTTTCTGTTAACTTGTATGCAGGGCAAACTAAGAACCATTCCAAGATACTCATGACATGCTCACAGTTATAATGCCACAATTTCAACACAAAACTGATGCACCCAACAAGAAAAACATTTAGTTACTTTGTTAAAACAGGTAGCTCTTGCTTTCAATATCATATGGTATCATTAAATATTAAAAAGGTAAATATTTTATGAAGAAAAAAGCCAAGGCCTGTAGGTCCTAATACTTTTTACATCCACAACATGTTTGGACTTCTTTACATCATGAAAAGTTTTGGGGAGAAACTGGGAGTTCCTGAACTTTACTGAGCTTGTTCACAATTGAGACCTAAATATATGTGACAAAGTCTGCATACTAAGAAACTAAAAACTGTGTTTGCATATCTCACAAGAAGAGAAGACAAAAGCAAGTCCTACTCTACAGCAATAACTAAAAAAGTTTCATCTCTGAGGCTTAATCTCTTTCACATTATGTACATCTGCCAATATTACAGCCTGTGATGGTGCCAGGCAGCTGGGAAGCGCCTCTTCAGCATTATACAAGGACTATATCCATCCTTGAAAATTATATTACAGTTTCTGCCATATTCCACACCTGCAAACATTGACTGTTTAATAGACAATGCTCAAAGTATTTTATTTACAACTGCTGCTAAATATTGTTTCTTCAAAAATCCCATCCTTAATGTGAACTCGATACGCAAGAGGATTAGGACAGCCTTAATATCTTCAGGAAGCCTCATTAAATTGTGTGGCAAAGGCATTATTTGGCAAACCAAAGCACATTATTGAAATATGATTGCAGAGATAAGTCTGAAATTAAAAGAAAAGGCTTTGCTTACAGTAACCTGTTGTAGCCAGTTGTACTCACAAATTACAATAATATTTGTTTTACTTCTTTTAATCTTCAAAAAAAAATCTTGCAATAAAATGTTCCTCTGAATTTCCAATGAGCAAACATTTCTAGCACAAACAGAATAATTCCAGTGAAAATACATATACAAACCAGAAAAATGTACACAAACAGTCCTTAAATGTCACAGTTAGGAACCCCTTTTTTGAAAAAGACAGTACTTGAAAGGATAAGCAATACTGATAGGTTTTGGGGGAAAGAAGACTGGTGGTTATTAGCTCAGCATTTTCTCTTTCTAGTTCACAGTCCAGAAAATACTTCATAAAAGCAAGCAAACTTTCTGGAAAATGTTTTGCATTCAGGAGAGTGAAGTTTCATGAACGTTCAATTGCAGCTTAAGCAGCCCCCTGCCCCAGGCGTTCTCCTTCTCTTGCTGTGTTGCCAGGTTTCAATGCCACACAGCACCACCTTAGTGTTCTGCATCAATAAAAAAGAGTTCCTGCTACCCAACCACCATCACCACCCCATTCCCTCCCTGTCTTTTTCCCCACAAAATTCTCATAATTTACCTCCTATCAATGGCCAAGTCAGATTTTGCCTTCTGTGAAGGGCTGTCAGCAGCAGGCAGCCACTAGATTATTTCAGACCCACAACCCCAAACTGGTACCCACAGTTAAATTCATGTCTGGAATAACCCAGCACATCAGTGAATACAGACTTCTCTAATTAAATCAGAAGTGGTTGTTCTGGCACAGCCAAGAGGGTGGAACAGGTATGGGGTGCATGAATAGGCACTGCTGCTTTCAGTACTTTTTCTGGTCCCTTAGGCTTTTAGGGCTAAGAAATTGGTTGTTTAGGTTTTGTTTACTTGTTGGGTTTTTTTAATAGGCAGCTGTAAAAATGCATACATAGCTTCTGTATGCTGAATCTAGAAGCAACCCAAAAGGCTGTTTTTAGCTGTTTTTCTATTTCTTCAGAACAATTAAAGGCCTCTGGGAAGCTTGGAAAAATTAAAAAGTAGTAAATACATTACATTCCAGGAAGTGCCATCAATCAGTTGAAAGCAAAGAAGGGAGAATTCAGTCTAATGGCATTAAACAGATAGGCCTTAACCTGCAGCTTGTTTATAGGCAGGCTGAACTTCAAGTTTGGTTTAGTCTTTGGGATCTCAATCAATTCAGCTTTGTCTTAATGCCTCCCTTGTGCTACAGCACTACCAAAACAGTAAAATGTATTTTAAACTTAACAAGGATACCTATAACTGCATTGTTCACAGATTTGAGATTTATTATACAGAATCCTGTTGAAGTCCCTTTTCAGACCATAACAGCACTTGAAATACTTGTTGCTCTGAACAAGTGAGCTTCCAGATCCTTTTAAAGTACCCTTTTATAGTATCCTTCTGAAGAAGCATTTGTTTAAAGTCTGTCAGTGTTGAGTAATGTTACTGAAACCTACTAGAAATATTGTTAATCTCATGAGAATTTATTTATACATTATAACAAGAGACGTTTTTCTGATAGTATTTTAATATGGACAAAGCTTTCTATGGCACTTCAGTTTGGGTCAGAAAGGGTTCATATATATGATCCTTCTGTCAAAACAGGCTTCTCCACTGCTTGCTTGCTTTGCTTTAGGTGTAATTCAAACAGCCCTCAGTACACTGAGCATAAATTAGCTTTCATGGAAGAAAACAATTTGCTTCTGGTAAGATGGACTTTCATTTGATTTAATCTCATTTTTTGTTGTCTTTCATCTGGAAGTCAAAAAGTCACCAGTGCTTTTACAGTCCTCTACAGAGTAATTGCATGACTGGAGTCGGGACAGGGGAGGAATGATACTGGAGCTTCTCATTTGTAAAGCCTGTGTTGCAGATTTCATCTCCACATCCTTTCCATCCATGCTGTTCAGCTGATAAAGATAGAAGCAATCACCTCATCTCCAAATAGAATTCTCCAGAGGAAAACCCAAGGCAGTTCCACCTAAAGTTCAAATGTTTGTGTGTGTGTGTATGTATAAAATCAATTCAAGTTTAAAAGAAGAAAATGATACCATTTTCCCAAAGGAAATAAGTGCTCATTTAATTTTATAATTCTGAGCATGTTAAGATGTAAGAAACATAACTACATTTTCAAATTACCTTAACTCAGCCCTGTCTTGACACTGTGCAATTATGCTAATTAAGGAACTTTGGTTTGTGGCAGTCTTAAATTATATTTCACTGATTTTTAAACCACTTGAATTTAACCCTCTCATCCCATCCCTAAGTAGCATCCCTACCAATATCCTACATTCAGAGAAGGGGTGCAGCACCACAGCAGTTTAAGTTGACATAAAATCAGGCTTCTGTGATTGCCTTTTTGCTGGTGCCAAGTTCTGCATGGCCCTGACACTCTCCTCTCTTGGTAGCCCAGCTCAGGAGGACTGATCTAGCCAGGAAGAAAGCCCACCTCAAAAAAGGGTCTACTACTGAACTCCCAGAACTAGTGCAGGAAGGCAGTATGGAGCAGTCACAGGACTAAAACCTTTAATCAGTTTGAACTGTTGTGAACATAGAGCATTCAAGAAAACCAGGATTAATCTATCCTTCAGGGAAAGACTAAATTAATACATTTTTCTGACCATAGCTCTCAATTTATCTCAAACCTGCAGTTAATCTTCCATACTTTTCTTCTCTCATACCTTCTGTCTCATGCACATATTCAATACTCACCTGCTATTTCTTCCTTCAGCTGCACTATTCTGAAATTGTTAAAAATATTAATTGCACATTTTCCAGAGAGGTTTCCCTTCCCTTTATTTAGGACACACAGAGCTCTTCAGCTGTTTCTGTTTTACCCTCAGTGACGGCTTTCAAAGCTGACTACTCCAGTAAAAGTTTCACTACTAATGTGGAAGCTCTCATAAGTGCCTCTATCCTATTTACTGGAGGCTTTGCATTTCCAGAGACATTTTGTGAAGTAAAGATCTAGTTTCACATTGCCTGTAAAAGACAGCCAAGAAACATGTGCTCTATAATTGGAATATGCTGTGAAGCAAGCTACTATTGGAAGTCTTGGCTGAGGCAGGCAAAATGCCTTGTTAGGATGTCTGCTACAGGACAAAGGCTCCACTACTCTGCATTGCCAGCTGCAGCTACCGTCATGTTGTGGCCTGAATACAGCAGAAGGTGAAAAACTCTTCCCTAGTAAATGTTTATGTCTTTCTGAAGGAGTACTGCAATTTATTACCTGGCAAAGAAGGCACCCCATTTACTTTAAAATTATTTCAGTTACATTATAGCAAGCTGTCTGTGGTGGAGAATAAAGACATTTCAACAATGAAACTATAAACAGCTAAAAAAAACAGAAATAGCAAAGTACTTTCATTTGAATTGATTCAAAGCTAATGTGCCAAGAATTTCAGGAATGCTGCATATATTACAGACAAGTAAGCTTGCCAAGTCTCTCTTGGAAATTCTTCTCCAAGACCATGGGTGAGAGCAAAACAGGGTAAAGGTAATACTCAGCAAGGAGCTGGCAGTTAATAAACAGATGTTTACTTAGTTATAGGATTTCAGCTCCTGGCAAGAATAGGATGATTTGTTTGATAACACACTTAAGCATAATATATTGGGCTGTGAAATTTTATTCAGACTCAGAGCCAAAAAAATTATATCAAGTGAAAGCACGTGGCAGCTTTTCAGGTTGGGAGGAATTTGTTACAAACTTCTGTTTTACAGGAGAGCCCATATACCTTTTTATTTTAAGTATTAATACAACTTGTATGTAAATGGAAGTCAAATATACAGAGGATTTTTTCCTCCCTTATGTCTTAGAAAGAGTGGTCTGAGGTCACATTTTTAAAGCTGGTAAAGGTTACTGATAAAAGCAATTAATGTAGCATGCTTCTATTGCAACTATGTGCTCTATCATAAAGACCCCTAATTTTAAGATAGGCCCAAATGGTGAATTGAAAGACTAAATCTGTATTCAGATGCTTTCTTAGTCAAAGTCAACAATAAGGCTGCAGGGGGAGGAATATAAACTGCACACACAGGTTATGTAACACTTAGAAACTTAGTAAAGTACACTTAGAAAAAATATGCAAATTTAACAAGGTTGTTCTGACCTCATCTCCTATCCAGCTACACAAGCTTGTGCTAGGTCAAAGTGGAGGTGGGAGCAAGTGCTCAGGAGTGTTTCCATACCACTGCTAATGAATATCAAACTTCAGCGCTAGGGAATTAAAAAACAAACACACACTTCACAGAAGGCTCCTGTCTGCCTTGAAAATAGGTGCTAAAATATTACCAAGCAACATCACCATCTTTAGTAGCCTAACTAAATAATAGATCACATATTCAGTCCTTGCATCATCAAAGGTTGGATACAGCCCCAGCTGAAAGTGACAGGAATGGATATGGGAGGGACAAACCCTACAGCTATAGCATATAAATTGGGATAGTATATTCTAGCAGGCTGTTGCAATGGGAAGGTTAAAAGGGCCCTGAGGTGCCCCTCTGTCTCCCAGTAATTCAGCAGCTAACATCAGCTGCATTCTGTGCATCTGCAACAAGCCAAGAAGCACCAGAGGAAGATTTAATTTAAAAAGAGTCAAAAACTCGTATCGTAGGCCCTCCTCCCCACCATCTGGCTAGTGGGGACATTCAGTACAATTCAGCGTGACAACTGCCTATTCAGAAGGAAGAAAAAAAAACCAAAAAACATTTCTCATTCAGGAAAAAAATTAGGCAGCTCCCATTACCTCTTTGAGGGCCTCCAGCCTAATCCAGATCTGTTGAGGAGTTCTGAGTATACAACTCTATAAATAGAGTACAGAAACTGGTAGTGATAAATCAGAGAAAATCTTGTTTCCTATTTGAAGTTCAGCTTAAAGTAAATTTTAACCCTGAATTTCCTATATTCTATTTAAAACTTGACCAGAATATTTTGATATCTAATGAGAGGTATGATTTCTATCCTATATCTTTCAGATGTCATACAATATATTTAAGGTCAGAAGATTATCTGAAGTTGTATTAAGATACTGTTATGAGAATTTACTTATCACATCACATCAAATATATTGTACATTTTATATTTCTATGATTCCTATTATAGCTATGATTTATTTAATCATATATCTGTTTATCATTAGTTCATCTATTATTATGTTATATCAAATAATATATCTATCCAGCCATATATCTATGGTTTACTTAATATGCTGAAATAAAAAGATACCAAGATGTAAATGTTTCTGATTCATCAGTCATTCACCTGTGGAAAATCATCCATCCAGGGAAAAAACAAAACAAAACAATCATTGGAAGCATGTGACATTGTAGTAGCAACATGGATTAATCAGAAATTACATATGTGTGTATGCATTGAGAACCAAAATCTTGATTTTGCTTCCCTTGAAGTTGCAAAACATTTCTTCAGTAGATTATTTTCTTCAGTAGATACAGATTTCGGTAAGCCAGGTACTTTTAAGAATTCATCTTTCATATCTCCCACAATTTTCACTCCCAATTATTTTCCCTTTTTCAAAAGTTGATCTTTGGTTGTTTAACAGCCTCACATGTTCAACATTTATGTGCAGTGTGATGCTGCTTTTCATTTCCAGGGACAGATTATAAAGGATGCAGAATAAACTAACCTTAGTGTTGCAGTTTTTCCTGTTTACAAAGTCTGTTTTATCCTAAACCATAGACTCACTGTGGTATCTAAAGAGAGAGAGCTACGCTTGAATAAATTAAGCTTTGCAGCAATTAAGCTGTTACATCCTACAGAGTGTAATCAAGATACTGTTCCTAGGGTCAAAGCACAAAGAATGCAGAACTGTAGCAGAGAAATTGAAAATTGGTGAGGAAAAATAAAGTCCATTTTCAGACTTGCCAAAACCTCTAACAACATTTCCTTTTGCAGTTTGTGGAAAAAGGAATACCACCATTTCCCCCACCAAGCCCTAGGGCACCTAAAGGAGTACATCCACATTGAAGAAAAAAAACCAAGTGAATTCATTTTTGCAACTCTGCACACAATGGCTTCTGATCCCAATGGGAACTTCTTAGCAAATATTTTCTGATGAGTATCAGATTTATTGCAGGTATGCAAGCTCCACAAGCACTTCTCTTTAAACAGAACTCTTTTCTTCTTTTTTTGATACATTTAAATGATTTTGAAGCAGCTTAGTCATTGGCAACAGTAATTCCAAGCAACCTTTTAAAATAGCTATGGCGTGACATCCTGTCCTTCCATGTGAAATTAGCCCTGCTCAAACACAGAGCCCTTTGCAGCACTGTAACTGAAGGAGCAGCTACATGAAATCTGGTCGGGTTTAAAAGTTTCTAGCAGCAATGCCAACACTTCTGAGTCCTAGATATAGGATGGTTTCAAATATTTTTTTATTTTAGCCCTCAGTGAAAATGCCATGTGTTACTATGAAAGACGACCACTATTATTAAGATTGCTTTTACTAATTCAGGTTCCCTGCTTTGTCTTCAGAGCTGGGCTTAGGCTGTAGCTGCCTGAAACTTACTTCCTGTGGATGCAAAGCAAGCACCATAGAGAGGCTTGACATGGCAAGAATGCCAGAGGAAGGTTACAACCCAAAGCCTAATGCCTATAACACTGCTGTGTTTAAGCTTTTGTAGTTCCTGGGCTTTAATATTGTATTGTTTGATATTACAAGCTGATTCATGGAACAGTGCCATTATATCAAAGAAGTTTGCCTGTGCTGAAAAAGGCTTCTAATCCTTTTAGTTGCACAGAAAATCTGGAAAGCATGAACGTCAAAACTTGAATAGAAAGGCCAAATGAAATTTCTCTGAAAAGAAATCAGAATTTGAAAGGCTAAATCATTTTTGTAATTGTTGTGATTGACAGTCCTGGAATTTCTAACACTCAAAAGCATTTTCACCTGGCCCTTTTTAATGCCTCTTGAGCAGTTTCTGCTCTGATTATTTTTAAAATATGGTAAAAAATTTGCGCTGCTATATTTCTGTCTCATTTCCTGGGGAGAAATGTAAATAAATACATGTATTACTGAGTGCACATGAGCACAGTACCTCTTAACTGTGGCACATGTTCGGTACATCTGATGGTGCAAGAAGCTAATTTGACAGGGCACAGCTGAGGAAATTCAGTTAAGAAAATGGGAATCAAGCATCTGTTTTGTTTGACTGTCTCAGAACTTTAAATGCTCCCTAAGCTTTGTTGGGTTCCTTGTCTTTCCATGACATTAGAAATGCTAATATGAAGGCTCCAAAAATTAAATCTAATCCATCTGTATCTGGCAGACATATTCTTATATGAAAAAGAGAGGAAACAGGGGAATAAGACAGATTTTTTTTTAGTTACAAATAATTTGTTTCATTTGTACTCAAATAAAGCTTCAGTAATTGAATTTATCTTAGTTCTCAAATCTTTTCTCTTGGCATTCAATCCTTGACATACTTGTGTTTACATGTACTGTTCTACCAGTTATTTAAATAAAGCTGTAAAAGTTGAGCTTAAGGATTAAAGAGAGAATAAGCTTTCTACTGCACAGCCTATTCTGTCAAGGTTTTTCATTTCACTAGATTTGAGAAGTGGCAGTCAGCCTGCCCCACTCCCCCCTCTTCCCAAGGAACAGCTATCAGCAGCAACCATTCAGTCATGATACTGGCCTAAGTGAAGAACTGCAGAAACACAGAGTTGTTTGGGTTGGAAGAGACCTTAAACATCATCTAGTTCCTTCCTGCCATGGGCAGGGACACCTTTCACTAGACCAGGTTGCTCAGGGCCCCATCCAACCTGGCCACATCTGATTGATGTGATATCTATGTCACAAAAAGTGCCTAAATTAAAAGCAGTATTTCAGGAAATGTAGTACAATCCTATTCAAAATGTCAGTGGCGTAAGATTTCTTCAGAAGATCAACTCAAACTTAGACTCCAAAAATAGATAAGCATTGACCATATAGATTAATACATTTTCAACATATTAAAATAAGAATTTGAATAAACCATTAGGCAAGAGCTGCCACAGTCCATCAGCAGCTAGATAAGTTCTATGATTTCTGTTTGGAAAACAGCTCCTTTTTGCTTTTGTAAAGAAGGCAGAAGCTCAGTGCCTTATAATTAGGATCCTTGCTTAGCCTAGTGGTTTCTTCAAGTGGTTTGTATTAGTTGCTGGCTTCTCATGGCAACACCAAAACCTGCTCATCTTAAAATGTGTCTATATAGATAGACATAGTATATGCTTGAAAAATTGTCTAGTCATGTCTGACAGAAAGCAGTGGAGACCCAGCCTGTGGTTGAAATATAAGATGGTTATTCAACAAAGATGGATATCTGAAGAGGCAAAACATTCAAGCTTTGATGCCACTGATCATGATTCAAGCAGAAAATCTACTTTGGGTAAAAAAAGAAGAATCTGCATATCCTTGGAAAACTTCATACAATCCTGACAGGAATTTCTATATGACTACAGGAAAAAGTCTAGTACAAAGCCAAATCGGACCAAATGGGGATTTGTTCTGATGCAGTCTCTCAAATGTTCACCTAAATGAGCTGAGGAGAAGCTAATGTGACAAAGAAGATACCTGAGCTACCCATCTCTATCAGAAGATTTAGAGTTTTCCAAATGAATTTGTGAACTGCAAGGAACAGTTAGATCATAGTAATTGTTTTGATGCAATGGATTTAAGCATAAAATATTAAACAACATAATATCCATCGGCCCCAGAGAATCAAAATGGTTTAGATTCTGGACATACAACATCCCAGGGATACACAGCACTCAGAGCTTTTTATGGTTCAGAACACAAATAAGAGAAATGAGGGAAAATGTTTCATTAGAAAAATGAGTCAAGCCTCTGTTTAACCACAAAAATCAGAGTGCCTTAGTCATTCAAAGCAAGCAGCATTTTTAAAGTGTCATATCAAATTTAACATATACATTAGTTTTTGCATACCAAAAATAAAAATACCACTGTTATTAAACAAACTTAACTAGACATGATAAAGCCGTTACAATGAACTTTTCATTAATAGCTATACAGATTTCTTAGCTGTCCTGGTAGAGAAGTGCTATGTCATCTGTAATACCCATATATTTCATAGATAACTTACACTGTAAACCTGAAGCACCTACACCTGTATCTTGAGACACAGAAACCTTTAGTAAAGCAAAGCAAAGCCAGAGTTCCTCTCTCTTTTCTTCCTTGTTTTTTTTGTAAGCCAGTAGTAGCACTTGAATTATCTCAGCCAAAATACAAGCATCATCACTGTTACAACACTAGCAACCACAGATCCCATCTCTCCAGAGAGAGACATCTCTCCACACTAAGAGACAGCATCACTTCCAGCTAGAGGTTAACCTGTGTGCAATGGGAGGTATTGTTCATCTCAGAGCAGAGATCAAGTGCCAGATATTACAGCAAAAGCTGCCAGATCTTTTACTGGATAAAGTCATGTCCTGTTCAGACCCTTTAGCTGCATCCTCAGTATCTCATCTCCAGGCTAACTAACTAGACGTCTGAAGTCTTTCCCACTTGGAAGAGCTGATTCTTGCAAAAGTCTCAGATTGTTACATGAAATGTGTACATAAAATGCCTGTAGTCCTGTCATTTCAGGAACTGTGTCAAATATATGTCAGACTCAGTTACATTAATGTTGCTTGGTGTACAACAACTACATTTACAGACAAAGTTGAACAGTGCCAATTTGATTCAACTAATGTAGATTTTAAAGCTATAAGGAATTATTTCTTCATTTCAGTCTGACTGTATATGTAACAGAGAACTTCCACCTGTAAACTGTGCACAAGGACTATAACTTCTATTTCATCTGTATAAAGTCTTTTATAAGCACTTCTAACCACAATTTCAGAGTATGGGCTGACAACAGATAAATTGTTCCAGATGTTAAATACAGATTGAAAGGTGGTACCTTATATCCTATTTGCATGCAACCTGTGAGCTTTTTTCTCCTTGATTAAAGATACATCCTTTGTGAGCACTGTCTTCCTCAAAGATAGTGTTAATTCCTCAATTACTTTGAGATAAGACCTTGATTTGAACAGAGTTGCCATTTTTGAGGAAAATTAAAGATAATGTGAAAGAACAATGCACTAAACAAGCAAGCCTCTGATAAGCTCTGTTAGGAGAACATCCTCACAAGAGGATCTGCACTCTGTTCCTACTCAGACCTTAGAAGGACCTACAAATTGTGCCCATCACAGAACAGAGATTTGAAGGACACAGCTTAATGCAACTCAGCATAGATGCTATTATCCAACTCTATTCTCAATTCAGTCACTGCTTTCTAAATGAATTTGATTAGTGAACTTGAGGAAGACAAATATGTTTTAATGGCAATAGCTCTCTCATGAATAGGGAATGTCCTGCCTGGTCTCCAGCAGTCTCGTGTCCTCTGGTTGACTGACTTGTAAACTGACTGAGCTTCAACAATCAACCACTACCAGGGATACGAGTCAGGGATGTTCTCAGTTATGTTCTCCAGGATAGGCTTTGGAAATTATTCTTTTGAATATTTGAGAGGTGCAAGCCCTAATGGGAGCTTTTCCAGTGTATGAAGTACTGCTGATTGTTCTCCCCTGCGTGATCTCTTTGATGTAATGCTGCTCTTAAAGGCAGCTTTAATAGGATGCCTCCCCTCTTACCAACCAGCCTCATTTTCATTAAGTGTGTGGGTGTTTCAGATCTTTGAGACTCTTATCCATGAGTTCTGCCGTTACTGGGGGAAAGGGACAGATACATCTCACTTCCTTCAGAAAAGAGGCTAAAAAGAGTTCTGCAAAGCAGCTGTGTTAATTGTTAAAGACACATACTCTCAATGCCAAGCACAATGTACAAATCACTCTGTGCTACCTCAGTTCTGAACTCCCAAAGCTCACTTGATGGTTTCCCTAAAGGACAAAGCCCCATCTGTTAATTTTCCTGTGTAGAACTTCATTGATGGTATCACTCTTATGCATGAACTGCTACCTAGAGATATTATTTTAGCATTCATTTTTTGGCTGGTGTGTAGCAGAGAAATAATTCTAAAGAAGCATTGGATGGAAAAGATGTAAGAAATGTCTGTTTACTGCTGGGATTCAGGAGGAAAGATGGTGGTTTCTCATTATAAAATGATGGTTCCTCCATTTCCTTTAGCATTGGTCACATGCCCTTTGGAAACTGATTGTGAATGAAAAAAGCATCCTGTAATTCTTCCAGGAAAAGATTTTATCTGGGTCCAGCTGGAATTTTCAACAGGAAGTCTAAGTTTTATGGCCATGTTTTGGAAAGAGGTAACCTTAGAATACTCTTGAAAAGTAATTTCCTCAAATGTTAATGAGATATACTATAACTAGCAACAAAGGCAAAAGAAAATGATTTCTTGCTTTGCCAAATGAATTGAAAAATGACTTCAAGGAAAAGAGATAATCCTGCCAGCATAAACACCATTAAATAAGCCACATACATGCCTTCCATTGTTTTTTATCTAAGCAGAGAGGCCTCTTAAACATGTTGAAACAATAGGCCTTTTATGTTTGACAAGAAAATAAGTGGCATGTTCCATTTCCTTACTCAGACTGAATTAATATTAAAAACCTCATACATTCCAAGAACTTAATCATAATCATTTTAATGGAAAAATTCAATGTATGGAATTAGATAAGATTACTCTTAAAAAAATACTTATTCCCCTAAAAAATAGCTATAGAGGTCTAGATAAAAGCCTTATTTAACCAGAATTACCTCCTAAACTCAACTGTGCTGTTAAAATGTCACTTGCTCTCAAAGAAACTCCACCATGTAGCCACAAAACACATTTTCATACCATTTCTGTAAGACTTGTTAAAAAGCTTTCAGATTTCTATGCTTTAAAACATTCAAGTTTAAAATACAAATAAGGAAAAAATCTCAAACCTCATAAATAATTCCATTATTGGATCATACTGATACTCCCTGAAGTCCATGCTCCTGGGCCTTGTTGTTCAGTAAGGAATTATTCCAGAAGGTGATCCGAGAAAGGAAACATTTAATACACTGCCAGTATTGAAATAGTCTTCTTAAACCATATTGTATACCTGAAGCGAGCAAGTTTATCCTTCTTAGTATAAGTCTGGATGTTCTTATCTATACACATGTCCTTCTTATAATCTGTTTATATCTTGGACTTCATGAAAATCTGTGGTAATTTCCAGAATCTCTCATTTCTGAACAATACACATTTATTTCCCAGCTTTAGTTTTTACTGAAATATTTGATGTCTAATGCTCTTACTGATGATTGGTTTCCAAGCAACTGGTAAACAGGATTTTTTAGTTGTCAGTTTCCAGAGGAAATTGCAACTCATTGAAGTGAGCATGCAAAGCTAACCTCAGATTGTAGCCATTACACTTATTTTAATGCTGTATTTCATTTCAAATGTTTGATCAGAGAACAAGTCTCCTGGGATGCATAACTTTTCTGGAACATCACAGTGAACAGCAGTTCTTCAACAAGCCTCATTACATTCAGTGCACAATATCAAGCAATGTAAAGACAGTGAATAGTAGCACCACATTCAGTTCATTTTATGTTGATAAAGCCTTGTATCTTGGGACTAACATGCTAATAACCACATCAATGCTTGTTTTGATTAAATGGATTTCTTCCAGCAGTGGAAGCAGCAGTGCCAGAAGTATATTGCACTAAAGATATTCACATCCTTATGCAAGCGGAATGATTAAATTTAGCATCAAGTTACAGGTTGCTCTCTAATTCAATCTCTAATTCTCTCATTCTACTCTACCAATGAATGTTTAAGTTACAACTGGCCTGAGCATCCTCTGAAGTTCAGCTGTCAGGACAAATCTTGAACAACGCAAAAGTTATTAGCCAACTAGCCCTGCATGCATATTTTGCTTGTGATTTTTGCCTCTGTGGCTGGACAAGCATCACTACATTCATCAGACAAAATCTATCAGAACAGAACATGACAATAGCACAGTTAGCATGTGCTAAGCTCTCTGTGGCTTTAATTTAATGCCCACTGAGATCAGTAAAGGGTGAATGGGGAGAAAACAAAAAAAACCCTTGAAGAAAAAAGCATTGATCTACTGATAACATTTATTAAAAGACATCCAGTCAGTATTAAGCAAACCAACCCAAGGACTTACCCTGCTAAATAAAAGAATGTGATCCTCAGAAATAAAGAGCTTATTTTCAACACCATGCAGGGCAGCTTCCAGAGCAAAACTGCACTCTGTGTTTGTAGAGTCAAAGCAGCAAGAGTTACTATGTGGTATCAGCCCTGCCAACATCTGACAAACCCAAGGAGAATGAACACGATGTTTCTTTAAGCATGTAGTGCTTGAGCTGTTAGCCATTGTAAAAACATTAGGAGCAAGAAAAAAAATAATGAACATTACTGTATCAAAACAGGAAAAGCAGATTTCCCTCCCACCTACCCCCCACCAGTTACAGCCCGGGTACTTTTTTTTCCAAAATATATCATGGCAAAGGAATGTGTCTTTTTTTCCTGATGACCTCTGATTTGGAGAAGTATGCTATTCAGCATCATTTAGCACAGAGAGAACAGAGAAGTTTAACTGTTTCAAAGGAATGCAGAATTTCAGCTCTTGTTACAGAGTTCTTCCAAATGCTCATCACACAGCTTAATATCCGGGACATATTGGATGAAAAGGAACAGTAACTCATCAGAGACGGCCTCATTCCAGACGCACTCCTTCTCCCCCTGCCCATGCTAAACAGCTTCCATTTCCCTGTGAAACAGCAACAGCCTCAGATTACAGTTCAGTTTCCTAAGGATATTCATGTTGCGTTTAAGTCAAGAAATCGTGATCTACCAAAACATTTAAGAAATCAGGTTACGAGCACTACTGCCAAGAATGCAACCTTTATTTAACACAGGGCCCAAATACTACCAGTGCCTACACCTGACCTCATAAGAATTGAAACCTCTTAGCAAAGATAAAGCCCTTACCGAACAGAGAACAGCACAGCATAAAGCTTATGGCTAAGAGAAGAGTTAAAAGAGGGAAAGTCTGGTTTATTTTATATACCTATTTAGGAATTAATTTTGTCAAATATACCCACCTTAGCATAACAAGCAGATTCAAGACTGTCTTGAATATAAGGAAGTTTAACAATTATTTTACCCAGCTAGTATGGAGATGAGTGGTTCAAGATGAACCGGAATTACACTGAAAACAACTCATGACAGTAGTGAAAGATGGACTTCTGTGATCCTCAAGAGGCACGCAATGACTACTTAAAGCTTCATGGTCTCAGACCCCAATCACTTTAATTGTCCAGTAATTTCCTCAGAATCAAAATTTATTTGTTCTCAGAGCAAATTGTTTCAAATTCACAGTGCTGTCATAAAATCCTAAATAGCAACATTACTCACAGATACTGACATTTAAAAAACAGTGCAGCTAAACTTCTGATCCTCCCCTTTAAGATATAGCTAGGTCACCCCCAAGGTTACAAATTAAGTTGTTTTTTTTAATTTGCTTTTACCTTTTCTTGAATCCTCTTGGCTTTCACTGTCGATACAAGCTTCCAAATTGCATGGATAGGAAGCTTTGTAAAACAGAAGACAGACTTATGCAGCAGATTATCCATAATTTAGGCAATTTCTCTTACTGCTTGCCTGTCTGGAGTTCTGAATGCATGTTTTCTGCCTCTTCCCAAGTCCTCGACTGTTGCACAATCCTTTTCTGCAGAGCAACCGGTGAAAATCAAAACATCAAATGCAGAGCCTCCAACAAATGACTAGTGTTAAAGTGCCACAAGGGCAGTGCGAGCTGCAAGAGCTGAGGGGCAGTTCTACCAAATGCAAATCATTTCCCTGGCAGCCTCCTTGAACAGCTCTACTTCTGGTAAGAACATTCTGCTGCAAAAATCAAGTAATAGTAAGTAGGTCCTGATTTTTCCTACCCCTCCTAATGCCTCTTAAAGCTTGTTCAGCTGCAGTAAAGAGGTTAGAGAACTGCTGTTTCCAGCATATTCACCCCTCCTCCTCAAGCTGTATTTCACCGACTGCACTGTCTGGTTTCACTTTTGTTTCACACACAATCCTGTTATGTGGATTTCAGTCAGATTAATGCTTTCTTTCATTCCCCGCTGTCTAAACTGGAACTGCAAGGCACCAGTTACAGAGCCTAACAGTGCAAGCTCAGATAAAGCTTAGCTTGCAGCTGGGGGCTTTGCCTTGAATCTCACCTGCAAACTCATTTCCTTTCAAGTCATTACATTTGTCTTTATGACCCCTTCTCTACTTTGCACCTTTGATCAGCAGACAAGTATTTGTCTGGCTTTTGTATGGATGGAAAAGCAGAAAAGGACATTTCCAACAATTATCATCCTAAGTTCTTGAGTTTCAGAGTTATGGAAGTTTGGGTGGATGTCTCCCTCTCTCTTTTGTTGTTGTTGACATTTTATGCAGAAAAGTCACAGGGCGGGGTTCTTATTACAGTGTAGCAATTCAGTCCTCACTACAACTCCGCAGCCATTAACTCCGAGTCTTTTAAGTCTTTCCTAAGGTGTATTTCTGTGTGTAATAAATTATTTTAAGGTCACTCCCAACCCAGGCCATTCTATAATTCTATTATTTAGATCTTGGCTAATACTACAGAATTTATCCTGAAGCTATTAAATACAGCTGCTAAAGACTAACCAGGCAGAGAATGTTATGTGCCTCCTGCACATCAACATTTGTGGGAAGCAAAAGAAATAATTTCTTTACCTTGTCAGCACAGTTTGTAGAAAGTGATCCACATGGTAGGGAAGTAATACTGCTTTGCAGTACTCTTCTCCCACTCCTCCTTTCTCACAGCTACAAAAAAAAAAAAAAAAAAAAAAAAAAAAAAA